>JAOYRR010000095.1:0-600000 GCA_038994665.1 Podotricha telesiphe
GAAATAAGCTCTTGTACTAAGTTCCGGTGTATATGAAGATCGCTCATGTTGACACATGGCTATTTGTCCACACGCAGTTGCTGGAATAATTGAGGTGTACATTTTCACTTTGTTCCGTTTCCATTCGATTAAAATCGTTGTACCTCACCTGTATACAACCTATTCGGCGCTTACTAAACGATTTGAACAGTTCGACGGTTTGCGCATCCGAGCGCGCTTTTTTGCGTTGCCCACTGTGAAATAAATTCCGTCTTCTGAAAAAATTGTTTTAAAACACGCACGTCCGAATTTAGAATGCAATATATGGATGAGATAAATGTTTCGGTATTTTAGTTTTAGTCTTTAAAAATATGGAGTTCCATTTATTGATTGTTATCCAGTTAGAGTCACGTAGATGTGAATTTTGAATGTTTTTCAAACGTTTACTAACGTAACTTTATCCAGTATAACAAGCGTGGTGTGCACGAATTGTGAAAATCATTATTATAGTTAAGTTTATAACGGTCGCCGGTTACAGGCTAGTTTGAATTATATTGGCTACTGGGTCTCGCAAGTCATCCGCGTACATTTTATGAGCATCTAATAAAATTTTTATCGTGTAACAGTAAAGAAGCAATCAGTCTGCTGGATATTGGCCTGCAGGGTCCGTAAACACGTGCATTTTTATGTACGTTTGTATTAACCGCCTTTCACATTTGTGAACGCAGCCACTTCTCTTGATTACTGATTCGCCGGAACTGCCAATTACAAAGTGAAAAAATGTTAAAAAAGATATAAAATTTAATATTTTCATAGTGCAATCAGAATTTACACAGCTCATAGTGCATATTCATATTTATTAAATGCTACATACACATCATAGGTAATTTAATTACTTTAGCTTTCATAATAATAATAAATGATATAAAGTTTAAATACAAGCCGTAAATGTTTCCAAATTAAAATGTTGGTAAGCGTGCAGAGTCCATGGAGCTATGAGAACTATGAGCGGTTATGCAATCTGCGTAGAGCCGAGATCCCGGCAACGGCGGGGCTGTCACGCACGGCGTGCTGTTCGTTTGGCGAGGATTTACCGACCTATACTAATATGTTTGTGCGTCTCGTCCACCACTGTCAACACTCGATATCTGTTGATAGTTGTGTTTCATTCCCATCCCATGACCCATCTGCATATTATATAAATATGTTCACTTATAGTATTTGTTACTGACTAGTGACTCGCACGCGGTTTCACCTGCGTAAACTACATCATTTTTCATCTGCCCGTGTTCTCACTTAAATGGCTGTATCTTTTTTATTTATAAACCGATTTAATTGAAGTAAACACTAAATGTTGTGAAAAATTTACCAAAATATAATAGTATAACTGTATGTAATCTGTTTCTGTGATAAGCGCGCATAAACGCACAGACAAAGAAAAAAGAAAATTTAAAATGATTGTTTTGAGTCCTATTATATTGATTAATGATGTTTTTTTCCATATATCTTCTATGTACAGATAGCGGTCAAATTATTTAATGTATGTATAGATATAGAAGATAAATATAGATTTCTATGTATTATTTGATTTTAGTGTGTAACAAATAAAAGCAGAGGCGTAGTAAGAGGTCATCGTGGCTCACAGGGACAGCATCTGACTGTAAACGCGATTCGTTGTGGATTCGATTCGGAGAAATGATTATATATAAAATATTTTCATTTCTCAGCTCTCGTATCTAAGACAAAGCGTGGAGTTGAGTTCCAACACTCAACACGCAACGTCTCAATTTCGGGCGGAAAGTGTGAAACAGAGTTTCTTGATACTAGGTTCTTTTGACTACCCATCCTCCTATGCGGGAAAACACGTGAAGCTAAAAAAAGTAACATCGAACATGAATGAAGAATACTAATTAATTTTATGTATTTTAACTTGTTATAACAAGCTACATGTTATTATATATCTAATTAAACTCGGTAAAAAATAAAATATCAATTTTCTTTTATATAGAATAAACTTATGCTGGCACTAAGCATATTCATGTGAACTCGACGCGAAAATAAAACTACCTCACAACAGCTAATTCAACTTTATACGAGTTCTAAAAACAGGTAAAACAATGCTCAACTTATAATAGTGTGTTCGATGCAATTGGCAGTTAATTTGTAGCACAGCCAACCCTGCATTGTGACGATTTTTTAAGGTTCTCTTTTTATTTGGTAATAGCTTTATCGTGTTATATGTATGCATATCTTAAGCAGTATATTAAAAAAGAAAAAATATATAATTATTAACATTTTGATTAAAAACGTAGCAAATATTATAAAACTTGAAAACGCGTTTCAAACATGAACACATTAATAGCGTAAATTCAAGGCGTCATAAAGATGGCATATTAAGAGAGCTCTTAGAAGCAAGGAAGGTGCGATTATTATATCCGAGTGAATTTCGCGAGCAATCTTCGGCCACGTCCGTCCGCAATGCAATAAAACCGTCTACTCATGTCATAATATTCATATGTGATGAACTCTAAAGTTAGTGAATTACTTCGTCGCTTCAATAAAACTTTATTAAGAAACGAGTTTACCTCTAAATGTAATTAATAATGAAAATGGGCAAGTTATATATATTTCATTTTAGTCCATTAAAATATTGTACGATACTGCATAGTTATTGTATTTCTGGGAATGAATTCATATTTTTCATTAGTTTATTTTTCAAAAATAGGAATGCCAGACATTACCATTGTAATATACAATACAATAAACACATTTATTATATTTTAATTATAATAAGAATATAGTTTTAGCACTAAGAAAAATCTGATATAATGATATCAGATTTTTCCTAACCTCATGAGGCTATATTACGAAACATACTAATTAGTTATTTTATACAGAACACACTTTAGGTATATTTTAAAATTTTAAAAATGCAAACCGCTTTCATATTTTTATAAAAGTTCAAATTTTTATGTGGCACTTTTCTCTGCAATCGTACTCGGGCATTTAGTAAAAAAGAATATTTCATACACTCGTAGTATTAAATTTTTAAAAACACAAGTTATAATGATTGCAAAAGGGAATGTAGAGCAATTGATATGATGTTGAAAACATCGAACTAAATAATAAACTAACTGATCCGCTAATTCAATAAAGATTGCCGGCTTCACTCTGATACATCGGTCATGTTGTTTTTGCGATTGGAATTAATTTCATAAATAATTTATAAAGCATATTTGGAATGGGTGAGTGCTGGGCAGATGGAAATGCACTCGGCAAATTGACTGAAAACCGCAATCGGGAAAAGGCTAAATACCTGCTAATGATGGTTTGATTGGAGCTTTTAACTTTATTGAAACTAATAAAAAAGAGCGACAAAAGTGAAATAAATTGCCCTTATATTATAAGCGAGCAGTTTTGCGGCAAGTAACTTTTTCATACTGAGAGTGTGCTCTTGGAAATTGTGCTCTGCGTTTAGGAATATAATCTTAAATACGAATAGTCACGTTTATACCTAAATAAATATTTGTACCTAACAATTAAACGACTTATAGAAAATTAAAACACAAATTAAACAGTAAAAAAAAATTACAACACTATTATAGGTGTTATTTGTTATGTAACTACTTTATGATATATATTTTCATTTTCTCATCTCTATTTCACGGGGTATACTAAGCGAGCTCGTGAGATACGTTACAACTTAGTACAGAGATAGCCACCACCAAGCCAGCCAGACAAGAGAGTTAGTATTAGATATAAACTTTCCCCCTCAATGCATTTTAAGAAGGCAACAACGACGTGTAAACATTCACTGTGATGATGTAAAATTGTCAAAATTGTACATTTTACAATTGGTTTTAAGTAATTTTATATATTGTAATTACAGAATTTGAAATAAAATAATGATAAGTTTTAATCGAATCCTTAATGGCCACGATAAAATGTGCTCATACAAATTAACGAGAGTTGCAATTGGAAAATTTATATAAACACTAAACTGAAGTGCATTCAAATTAACACAAGTACCTTATTTGTATTAATAAAATGAATATGAACATGATCAGTTAGCTATCCAAACAACCTATTGTGAAAATTAAAGCCAAGTTCAATCTTAAAAATATGCGTGGCTGTTGACTTGACCGGGAAAATGTAATTGAGACCTAAATGAGTGCCAAAGTCTGCAGATAATCCTGAAATCTAGTTTTATATAAAACAATTGAAGCTGCAGTTTATTTATATAGGTACTCACTTACGTCGTAAACTAATATAAATATTATGTACTAGACGCCCATTTACAAGATTAATTCCTGAATGTAAAGTAAAGTTATAAATATGAAATATACCTACGAAAGAAATTTTTATAATTACTTCTGGCTGTCAGATCGCCACACGTTTCAATAATAAAAAATATGTTTCTGCTCGTACATAGCAGCAGACACTCAATTAATTGGAAAACTATATATTTAGTAAAACTTAATATATTTTTCTATATTTATTTATAATACTAAAGTGGCAAAAATAAGAAAGAAAATAGAAATAAAAATGAAAAAATAAACCAAATAAATTGATTGAAGAAAAATACCTTTCATATAAGCTCTATATTAATAGACGTTTCCTTTTTAACTTTGTGTTAGTATATTAGTATGGGTCAAATTATGTAAGCTAAATTTGAACCGGTTCTCATTTTCCGAACAAGGCAATTTCAAATACGCCTTTAGTTTTGATGACATTTATAATGTTATTATATGTAATACAATGTCACATATATAATCAGTATTGTTGTCAATCTTAAATGGCCTGCTGCAATAAAATGGCGGATTAGAAATATATAACTGGTACAATAAAATAACCCCTGGTTAAAGCCATAGCTTATTTAAAAATATGTATTTTTAATTAATTTTATTTATCACTCCATTATTTAGTACTCTAGTCGTTCCATATTCTAATCAAACATTTTTAGACATATCCAAAAATAAAAGAATAACCATCCGCTTTCAACGTTGACCAATAAGAGACACAACAATTAAAACGAGCCATGTCGGCTTCAAAATTAAGCCTTGCGGCAAATCCGCATCCGTCGTAATAAAACACATGCAAAGTTTTTCTTTGCTAAGCGAGCAGTGGCCGCAGCAAACGGAAGTGAAGCAACAGGCTTGATTAAAACACGTGTTTACTTTACGCACGTCCTCCTCGTTTAAATGCAATAATATGAACTCCGATTCAACATCCCTGTTACTGCAATGCTTGAATGTTTTAGACAAATAATACTAGCACGGAGCACTTCACATAACTAATATCTTAATATGTATCTACTTGTGCAAGTTTTATTAAGCTTTATCATAATATTATGCAAAGATTCAATTCAAAACATTATATTAATAATAGGGGTTATATTGGCGCAGTGGCACAGATGCAATGGTTGTAGGTTCGAGACCCACAAAGGTAGTAATTATATTTAAATATTTCTCCTTCTTCAACACGTAATATTTCGAATTCAGACAGAAAGCGGAGAACGAAATGTTATGGCACTAGGTTCTACACTTTTATTAATTAATATACTAATCTCATTATAGCATTGTAGACCTTTTGTATAAACGGATATCCTTTGTTATATTATAATTTATATAAAATGAATTCAGTAGCAGTAGCAATAGCTTATAGTATTATAATAATATTAGTAATTGTTAGTAATTACTACTATTACTTAGATATATACGTGTTAATAACATGTTTGCCTTTAGGTAGCCATAAAGCTTCTGTGTACCTAAAGGCAAGTAAATCACTTAGTAAGGTGAGTATCTCCCTGTTCTCAGCTACCTCCCAATAGAGTAATATGCTACATTGAACTGTTTCCACCCATTACCTGTCTATATTCGCAATCAAGCAAATTTTCGTAGTTTACATTAAGGAAATCCTGCAGTGAAATTGATTAGTACTTCTACCACTGCACGTTACGTATATGTGTCAGCACATTTTACGTCTGTAAATTATAGGTTTACGATCAAAAATCATTTTTATGTTTTCGGAGGAATTTAATATGACGCCAGCTATGCTTGGAACATTCGCTCTTTTATTGCGCTGTAATTTTATTGTTTTCTCAATTTTTATTAACTATCAACTATCAATAACTTTCTTCTTTATATATAGTTGGCAAGATATATATTGATTCTCTTTATTAGAAGAATCAGCAATAATAATTGTACATCAAACAATAATTCAAATAGTAGTATTAAAGCTTGTTAAGCGATTTCGCCCTCAATATGTCTTCTAATAAAATCTACTTCAATATTTGTTCATATTGAATTTCAAAGCAAATCTTATTAAAGATTTATATAATACCAATGTAAATGTTTTAAACTGCAAGATAATTTTATGAAATTAGGACACCGGTGTTTGACTCTCATCGTTTTTAGTAAAAGCTATAGTAGTTTAACTGTACCTTTTGTTCTATGAATATTTTATCAATTTTATCAAGGCTATGTATAGAATATAGAATAGAAATGAATACTGGTTAAAACATTTTGGTTACAACATATTTTAAGATATTCATCAACAACAGTGTACCTAAGCATTCTCACTAAGCTTTTGCACTATGTATATATTAATATAATATATGAAAAGGAAATTTACTAGCCTTTATTACCAAAATTATGCGGACGGAAGAGAATGATTTTGATATAGGAAATTTTATATTTTTGAAGTTTATATGAAGAAGAAGTGCAAAGGCTAATATTTTTTATATGGTAAAGGTATCAGAATTAAGAAATGCGTTATATTAATAAAATAAATATTAATTACAGTTTAACACAGAAGTGTTAGACATATATATTTTTATAAAAAGTGACTTAGGTAAGGAGAAATGATGTAAATCAAGTAACGATTTAACTAATGAGAACATTTATAAATAAGACTAATTAAAATAATATAAACAAGAACTGTAATGTCAGAGTTTCCTGTATTTAATGTAATTAGTAACACAATGTTGGTGCTATTTATTTTCAAATATGTGCAATATAAAATATACAAATGTTAAACACAATTAAAAGCTCAAATTCATATCAATGGAACATTGCTAAGTTCTGCCTTGTAAGCGACTAGCAACAAAGAACTGCATTTAAATTGGTTCATTTGTGTTCAGCTACTACAGAGAGACTAAGACATAATATTTGTTAAAATAAAACGAGCTTCCTTTATCATTATAAATTTAGAAAACCTTTTAAATATTGTATTAACCTTTTACGCATCCTATACTACATTGTGTAGGTTCTATATTTTATTGTGTAAGTAGTTTCTGCCGTTATCAAATAAAGCGAGAACTACGTTAAATTAATTGGAGTAACATACGTCAATCGTAAATATTTTTAAGCTATACATATACATACGGTTAGAGAATTAGGTACCTACAAAAATAGAAATTAGAAAAAGCTTTGTATCCCGTTTCCCAAAATTTATTACGCTTCAAATTTATACAGAGAATAAATTGCAGAAAGTTTGGCTGTATATGTATACTTAAATAAGTTCCAGTTAAGCTGTTCCAGCCCAGTTCTTTAACTATGGCGCGTCATGTATATGTCTCTACTATCTACTAAGATACTAAATATAATATCGTAAATCGTTTGTGATTTTAGTTTGAGAATTGTAAGTTTATTCTATTGAAGTTGACAAATACTCGTACATATGCCGTGTCTGGCCAGTATTACGGCACGTGACTGCTACTTGAATACCTCGAAGACTATTATAGTTGATTACTAACAACCTCAGAAATTATTACTAAGTCTATCTAGTAAGTGGTTCACAAAAAATAAGGTTTTCTTCGGCACTTTAACATTGTAGCACATCTAATCAGTATCGATGTGATATATAGAGTTAATAAAAAATTGCATATTTTGTAATCTTATTTTTTTATTCAATAATGCGTACTAAAACATATTATAAATCAGCATTATCTTTTGGTTTTACTATTACAATTCATGTTTTAATCTAAATACTAAATACTTGTTATACTTTTCATCTTTTTCATCTTCGGAACTTAAATAAAATTAGAAAATAATATACAGATTGCTAAAGAGTTTGTTGCTGTTGAATCACCGGATCCTTTTAAAAATGTTCAAAGGAGTTTACAGTTTTTTTAAAGCTTAACAGTTAATTCTTTCTTTATGGAGCACTTTGCTTTCACTGTCTATTATAATTTCATACTAAGCCCTGAGGCGTTCCGTGTGCTGCTCCTTTATGATCACTACTAGATAATTACGTACAAATAGCATTCGGTAAAGTAATTTGTAGGATAATGTATAGGTACAATTTGTTCAATTATCCTCCATCGAGATTTCTTTGTAATATAAAGTAGATCGATGTTTGATATTTGTAATAATATATCAATTACTCCATTATTATGAGGTTTTGAACAAAAATTACACAATTTAACATGTTATTATTATTTATTAAAAACAATTTCTGTATTTGATACAGCATTATGTCGCAGCTGCACGTTGGTAATGCCCGCAAGTGGTAACTTCGATCCTATCGTTGAAATGTTTTCTACGTTGAGTTCAACCACTTAACATATTAGCTATATTCAGTCAGTTCTACAGAAAAAAAAGTGTGCCAAGGTAAAAACAGATGAAATTAACAAAAATATATATTTATTTTATAAAAATATTTTTCTCAGTTAGTGCTCAGTATAAAATAGTACATCGATTTGTTGTAGAAAAGTAAAACGATAGTGAATTATTACTAGTTACAGTTATAAGCCATATAAAATATACACATACATTAATAAATTTGATTTTAAAAAAATATCAAGCATAATATATTATTATTTAGGATTTATTAAATAGTCATACGAACGATAAAGCAAATAAATATAATATACTAGCCTACCCAGCGAACTTCGTACCGCTTTAGAATTCATTAATGTGTCAAAATACAATAAAATGAATAGATAACCAAAAATAATAAATACGCAAGGATATTCTCTACGAAAACATAATTACTAAAAATACTTATTACTATCTGTCCGATACTTGGTCACGGGGTTGCAAACACACGTACGCAACCCCGGATCCTCGAGCCACCACTACCATACACCTCTATCCAGTCCATGAAATCTATTTCCACTTTCTCCTATTCCTTTCCAACCCACCACGGGTTTTACTTATATCATGGGGTTTTCTAGGTCAGTTGGCAATCGCTCCATTAAAACCACTCTTTGCCACTCAAATGCATGGTACAATGGAAAGACTGGGTCGTACCCATTTTGGATCTGCTAAAGCATCGCCCTACACCTGTGATAAGGACCTGTGACTTGAGACGGTTCTCAAGTACAGACACGGTTAAAGAGCAAGTACTCAGACAGAAACTCCGCTTTGAAACGTGGAATATTCGGTATCTTACCGGAAGATGCAGAGAACTCGCCAATGAGGCGTCGTGTCTAGTGTGCGTTCCTCCAGGAAACTCACTGGAAGGGCAATAAGCCCCATAACATCGGACAATGTTACCAGCTGATATACATTGGGCAGCCTTCAGGTAAAACACGTATAGCGGTAGTGCTATCTGAAGAGCTTCAGAATGGCCTCCTTGAAGTCGAACGTCACTGTGACCACCTGATGCGGGTCAACTGATTGAGAGTGTAATAACAAACTTAAGCAGCGCCTATGCTCCTAAGGTGATGCCACACCAGTGGCGGTACAGTATTTTACAGTATTACCCCTTTTTAGAAAGGTTTTAAAGGTAGTATTGTGGTAGTTGAGGGACATTAAGCTGAGCTACACCACGAAGCTCTTTTGAGCACATGATCGACCCCAGGCTTTACTGAGAGTGTACTGTCTCTGGATGTCAATATGGATTCCAGCTAGGATCGGGTGCCATGGACGCTAGTTTTGGACGCTCTTCTTTGTTATTCCCCTGATGATCGCTCCCTCGATGACATTAGCCTTTTCACAGTCAGTCTTGTTTCTTGTTGGCTTGTCACTGCACAATCACAGCTCTTAATGTTACTGCTCATAATTGTAATATGTGACTTGAAGTATCATTCAGTAGGATTCATACTGAATTCAACAACTCTGAGGGATATCTGACTACGTTATCTTGGATTATAACTGTGTTAACTGATAATAAAATATCCTGCACACACACAGGAAAATATAATTGTTGGTTTACTATTTTCCATGCAATCCTTAGACTTTTACAAATATTTTGAAACCAAAATTGGCTAAATCGTACCAGCCTTTTCTCAAGTTTTAGCGAGACTAATGTTATTATATATATAAACAGACATTCCAATTTTTATTTATTTCTATAGATGGTGACTTGCACTCCCTTTAATCAATACCACAAAAATACTACAAAAACGAATTGTTATATACAAGTATGAAGTGATACATACTCGTAAATAATAATTCTTTTTTTTTATAATAACAATTTATTCATTTCTACCTAAGTAAGTACGTATATAGAAAAAGAAGAAGAAATTATTTCTGCGTAACTCTATAACTACTAAACAAATTACTAAAAAAAAGTATATTAAATTATAAGTATAAAATCATCGTGTAAATATGAAATAATAATCTCTATTAACCGCGATACTTTTGACGTTGACGCCAAGTATGACTACAGCATCTAAATCGACCATTACATTTGGTAAGATGAGGTAAATAAATTACAGTCTCCTATTTTTGAAACTTACTCTATTTCTAGTGCACGTAAAAGTAAATATCATCAAAGCGTTGCTCCTAGCAACGGTTTCTTAGCAAAATTAACATACCATACCTCTTGTGTCAGTGATTTGCGTGAATTTTGTAGTGATTATACTTTTATCTTTTATATCACTCGATGTCTGTTTAATAATATAAATATTAACATTACAATATACTTTTAAACCAAACATGGAATCAAAACTGACAGTAGGCATTGCCCCAAATCCTGATTGTATGAAGGGAGTAGTGGCGTGTCAATGCGAACTGGGACGGGAGAAGCTGCTAACAGCACCACCGTATAAACGAGCAATTGTTCCCCCAGATGATGAATCGAAGGCCCGTTTGCAAACAGCGCCATGTGCCAGAGATTTAGAACAGTATAAATGTCCAGTTAGCCATATTCCAGTCTATTTCAAATCACCTCTTCAACCAAACGAAGTGTTCAATAAAGTCTTTCCATCTAATACCCCAATAAAAATAATCAAACGTAAATTGGCAAAATTAATATCTGTGTCAAATAATAATCTTATATTGGCCAAAAATAGAAATGTGTTAAAAGAAACTAACCTTCTATCTGATCTGAAGACTGACGCACTTGGTAATATTACGATAGACGTTTTCACCAAGAACTCCGAAAATTTTTCATTATCATCTATTCCTAAAGAATCATACGTGCATGAACTTATACAAACTATAATGCCTAAGAAGAAAACTATGCCTTTTATAGCTATTAAATTTAAAATACGGAATCAGAATGGTGTTTTTACTCGATCATACCATTCCATTATGAAAATACACGAAGTAAAGAAAAACTTAGCTGGTGTATTTCAATTAGAACCGGATAGCTTGGTATTATTACGAGAGGAAAGACCTTTAAAGGACCGGATGGCCCTATTAGATCTTGATTATGATAAGTATGGAATAGTCGAAGTTGAAATATTGACTAAAAATAATGAGAAGCTTAATTTGGAAAAATTATATAAAGAAATGCCTCTTAATGATATATTAACCGTAATGATACCGTTTGGAAACACCTTAAAACATATTAATGTTGAAATATTTTGTGAACCTATGAAGAAACCTTTTCTGGGTGGTTACAGGAACGTTCATACAGGTCATACAATTATTTGTTACAAAACTAGACGAAAATATATATATATAGATATATATATCTAAAACATACGAAATTGTGTCTTAATTTAGCAACAAAATTCAACTTAATAATATATTTTTAAATTTCATTATACTATATTTGTACGCTTGTATTTGCATGATAAGTCGCTATATAGACGCCTAGTATAATCGAAATAATATTGTGATAAATAATAAATCACATTATTTGTATTTTTTTAATTTTATGTCTTATTTTATATTTTATCTTAGGTGCAATTTATCACCATGCTTATACCCAAACTCCTCAGAAACCCGAAAAGATACCTCCGGAAAGTAAAAACTGTCGAGACACGCAAACTGCGGAAATGCGGGAAAAGATATTTGTAAGTCACATATTTAATTATAATATATATAAGATAAAAAGCAACAGAGACTATAATATGAAATTGGAAGAACAAGAGTAAAATGGCAATCCATTTCATTATACAGATTACGATTTCCACTTTAAATGAATCGACTGTCTGATGGAGTAACCGATGAAGATGTAAATATTAATGGTTATTATACATACTATGTAGAAAATATTTATTTCTCATTTTGTTTTTAAATTAAATTGCTTATACTTTTTTTGTAAATACAATTGTTATGTATACATTATATATTGATATTAAAATGTCACAAATTATATTATTCAGATTAAACCAAAAATATTTACATTACTTGAAAAAAATAAAAAGGAATAAACCGATATTTCCATTAAGATATAATTATTTTCAGCTTCACACTGTTTTCAGCAAAGAGGGAAGCCAGAGAAGAGATCCTAGTCTCAAGCCTTTCCGTCTGCATTCGAGACATGTTGACTGAACAACCCAACGCCGCGCTTTGTCTGAACGGGAAAATAAATATAATTTAAATATTCTTAATCAAAATCAGTACCTCGAGTGGGGATCGAACCCACAAACGTCGCGTTTACAGTAGACGTTGTCCTACTGTGTATTTGTACCATAGAGGTATTGAAGCCTTTAGGCACTATGAGGCAGTGCCTGACCTTAAGTATGATTGTTCTTTGTTCGATCATCATTCAGGGCAATGATTATTTAAATTATTTTCATTTCCCCAGACTGATTCCACCACCTCCAACATATTTAGCGGAAAGTGGGGGACAATCTTAGAGTAAAATGAGTAAAAATTAATAAAAGTGTTTGAAATAACGTATACGAGTATTCGTATTATTTTTAGGATACCAATTACAGTCGCGCCACACAAATGAATTGTGTAAGCACTTATATACCAAATGTCACCGACAAGATTATTGTGCCACAATCCTATGAGACTTACGCTGAAATGATTGCCAGATTAAACCACAACCACTACGCGTCAATAATACAGAGGGCTTTCAAACATTACCAATTTAGACAAAAAGTTGATAAGTGGCTTAAAAAATGCATGTAAGTATATTACCAGGATTTTAGTAGTAATTTTGAGATTAAATTAAATGACATAAAAATTATGATAATACAATTTTACTATAAATAAAAAATGTTAGATTGTATTCTATACAGGTCGCTTATGGCAACTACGCCGTTTCTAGCGCTGTAGTATCCATCAACTTAAAACTCTTTAAAATAAAGCAAAGGCAGCGTCTAACTGTAAAAGCGATTGGTTGTGATTTCGATTTTCGATAGTTTCGATTCCTACTCGGGAGAATGATTATATTCTAATATTCGTTTCTCCGCTCTGGTATCCAAGACAAAGCGCGGCTTTGCATTTCGCTATTCGAGAAATAAAAAGCTTAAGCGAGAAGCTGTATATTAATAAAATGGAAAAAAATCTCTACAAGGTTATTCCTTTACTGTTTTAATTTTTACCTACCATATTTTTATGGATTTAAATAAAATATTTTATAAAATTAAACACTTAAGCATTTTTAAATAAAATCTAAATAAAAAACAGGATTTCAATCAATTTACAGGGACAGAATAGCGAGAATGGAAGAAGAAAAAAGATTAGAACTGGCTGCTAAAGAAAGGAGATCACGGCGCGATCTGATTACTAAGACTTTTCCAAGAACACGGGAAGATTTTGATCAGCTTTATGCAATGGTAAATACTTTACTGTTGAATTCTGTAACTGTAAGTGATGACTTGCCTCTATTAGGGCGGCAAATACCAATTAGAGTTATGCATCACAAATGGCTCTAAGAGGCGCGAAGCTTAAAATTTGTGTAAAAATATAAGACCAAAACAAATTCTAAAACTACGGGACGTTACGATTAAACATGTTTTTTTTAAAAACGACGAATGTATAGTTGAATGCATTATACAGTCGATTAGACCAAGCGTGAACCTTACACCTGACCTGACAGTGAGACCTCTTGGTCAATTTGTCAATTTTCTAGAAACATTTTATACTATATTTATGTTACGATTATTGTTAAAAATGCTCAAAACATGTATTTTTATTTTAAGTGACCACAAATTCTAGTAAAACATTGGTTTTTTCCGCCATTCAGATCTATTTCTTAGCTTCACGTATCTTCTTAGAGGTAAGCAGATAACCAGTGTTGAACCGTAAAGTAAGCCTTCATTTCGTTTTCCAGTTTCCGTCCATTTTAGATACGTTACGTGTTAAAGTGTCGATAGCCAATGTTATTTTGTCTTAACAGACCAGGGATTTACGAATAATTTAAATAGAATTTTCCTCCGAGTGGGCATCGAACTCATAACCTCTCGTGAGAGCGAAGTCAGCCACGGACCTTCTGTGACAATGGCGTCATTTATAAATGTTATTTCTTGAAAAACATAAGTAGGTATATTATTTTCTATTCAGTATCACTCAAAACTTGTTATGTTGGTTTTAAATCGGTAGTGGTACGATTATATTTTTGTCGTCAAATTTTCTTAACTGTAAACGCATGCATGTGCATGCATTTCTACCTTTCTATATCTGTCATAGGTTTAGTATTGCTATATGGTCAACAATATGAACACTTATATAAGTATGCAACACTACAATATCAAGGTATAAGCAAGGATTGACCGCTAATATGTCTATATTATATATCTTTTAATCTTAATGCGTTATTAATAACTTATATATTTAAAGTTTATATCAGATTTAAAATGTGTATAAATTTAAACATTCTTACATTCTCAGGTCGATCGTTGGAAGCATGCGGAAATAGCTAGAATATCACAGTTACATTCTAAGGGACCAAAAATAGCAGAATTTACACTTTTACTGGACAAAGAAGTAGAACTTCTACGTTGTATTGAAAGTTACAGAGTAAAAGTAAAAGAAGACAATAAGAAAATGAAAGAACAACAATTTCTAGAAGAAATATCAAAACCTATAGCATGGTATGGGAGGGACGGGAAGTTGGTAACAATGGAAACTGTTGAAATTCAAAAGGCAAGAAAACTGAAGGAGCTGTACAATTCTTTTATTAGAGAAGATATCGATAGCAAGGAACGCATTGAACTCCTTGTTAATATGAAGTTTGCCCTACAGGAGTTTCGTCATTCTTTAGCCGAAGAAATAATTACTTTGCTGGACCAGGAATGCGATTTACTCGTCAGAAGATGCAATGACCACCAACTCGAATTTTTGAGAAGAAGAATATCTGCGTGCATTTTCCATTTAATAAAAACTTCAGAATTAAACTCGGGGATTATGAAATGCAAAGATATTAGGGATTATAGAAAAATGGAGAACGATCGATTACACTTCTGTGAGATGTGTCATCAGGTCAAATTGAACACAGATTTCCCTTTGAACGCCAAAATGAGCGGATTTTTAGTGTGTACATCGTGTTCTTGGAAGGATGTTTCAGAGAAATGTTGGATAGACATGACTCCTTATAAATTTATATTAAGGGCTGTACAGCGCGACGAAAGACGGCGAAAATGTTGGGGGTCCTTAGCGTTTGTTCTTCAAGAGAAAGACGTATTTTTTCTTGTAGAAAAGCTTTGGCATTCACATTCAGCTATTAGCGAATGTTGCGATATGACAGAACTTAGGCTCTGTCGCTGGCATGTGAAGGAAGATTGGTCGCCGTGGAACTGTATCTTAGTAACAGTACAAGAAATGAAAGCGCATTTAAAATTGGAAAATCCTGAAGACGTTTACGACGAGGAGCTTGTTCAGAAAGTGTGCAACAAACATAAAATGGCTAAAGCAAACTTTGAACAACTTTTGACTGTTAACAAAAGGTTTACGGAAAGTGGGGATTGGTCTAATATCCGTGCCCCGGCAACCTCACGCATAAACGCGGCTGAACGTATATGAATTTAGATAATTTATTAGTAATTTATTATAAATCATGACGTTTCATAGTGCATATATATAATTGTGTGGCAATTACCGCTTTAGTGTTTGAATGTTAAAATTAAATAGTTTTATTGTTTAATTCAGATGTATTACATGAATTACTTTAAAGACGAAGGCAAAATTATTATTTATATAGAATGTAATTGAAAATCCACATTTATTGCATGGAGTTCTGAAGGTTGCGTACGAAATATACATTTATGCCACGTATATTGTCACAAAATATAAATATAATAATAAAAATACGTTTATTTTTAATTAGTCACGGGGTAAATGACAGTCAAGAGATACAATGTTTAAATCGTCCTTCTTTTAATATAATTACAAGTAATACTTTAACATAATTACACATTACTTTTACAATAATAATTTCAAATATCAAACTCTCCTGATTATCTAAAACAACATACAATAAAAGTATTAAAACACAAGTATAATATAAATATATACGAAAACCGACAACGAAATGCATGGAGTTAAGCTTAAGTCGTACATCTAAGAGTCAATAAGTTACGTAAATATAATTTAGGCAAAAAATAAATCATCACAACTGTACAAGAGAACATAACCCAGTCTATTAAATCCTAAGGTTCATTTAAATATAGTGATAATAAATTGGTACTACAAACCCCGATAAAATTAAACTACACGCTAAATAAATTCTTAAAAATTAAGTAAAGCTGTCACAAAATGTCGTCCCTTACTCAAGTGAAAACTTTTACACTTAAACAAATATATATTAGAAATCCGTAACGACATCACTAATAAATTGAATAATTATTCTTAAAATAATTATACATGTTGTTAATTAAATAAAGTAAACTGCCAACTCACAATATTTGCAATTATATGAAAACATTAAAAATAATTACTACATAATTTACTTTAATTTTTATTGAGATTTGTCTCTGGTCTTTCCTCTTGAGTTAGCATTTTATAATATTTAACAGACAATATATACTTAAAATGTTAACAAGTCACCATAAACCAAAGTACACAAATCAGATTTCAACACATAAATCACATGCATATCAATTCAAGATAATAAAAATATATAATATTAACGGTTTGTATATGACTTTGTAGTAGTTTTCCATTTCTTACAAACAAACTACAAAACGATTGCCACTAACAGCTAACTTTGTAATTTACATGTAACAAATACTCCTTTTATTAATTTCATATAAAATAATTAATATATTAATAATAATATTTATAATGGAATCTGTTACAAAATCGCAATCGATTGGTAATGACACAATAGTCTCAAATTTATGGGAAATAGACAGTATATAACAGTAATTTTATCATAAACAATTTAAAAATATTTTATGATTAAAATTAAAAAAATAATCAAAAAATAATATAAAATAATTCCATATGCATGCTCTCTTTGGTATTAACATATATGAATATAAAGTTAGATGTTAAAATGTCTATAAAGTTAGATGCGTCAAGTCTTAATCGAATTTGTATTTTAAGAATTATCAATTTTAAAATTATTTTCGACTTCTACAGTGGTTTTGAAAATGTTGTCAGATTCCATTACAAGTATAAAAAAAAACTACTGCAATATTAAATGAGTATGTGAGTCGATAAATTATGCGGAATTTTATCACTAAGGATTATTTATAGGTAAAATACATATAAAAATTTATTCAATTAACATCGCCATCTTGATGTTAAGGCACATAACATACTATTATTAAAATAATAATTTAAGACAAAAGTGGCCAATACAAACTTTGAAATTGTTGTTTTGTGTAAGAAATACAAGTTTCTTACACAAAACATTTACACAACACAGCCATTGATTAAATGTTATACTAATTATGAAACACATTGAATCATTTAACATTTGTCAATAAGCAAAATTTTGGTGTCACTTATACCCCGTTTATAACATTTTAACAAAATATGTGAATTTAAACTAGGTCTAGAAACTATCATCTTGATATTGTTTGCTATGATAATTTTCCATAGGCACTGACAACATACTATTGGAAATCAAACACCAACATAACACACTTAAGTAGAACGCCCTATATCAACTATTAGCTAAGAAGCTGTCAATAACAATACACTATATAATAACTATATTTGAAATAAACTTTTATTGAGCACAAACTAAGACAAGGCTATGGATTATTGATTCGATGAAACTTTAGAATTTCTCTACCTATTTAATTGATTATCTATGTATATCTAGCGTCATATAAAATACTATAATTTTCCATACTATCTTCCTATGAAGATAGTATGTAGCTATCTACATCAAAATATTACTAGACGAATAACGTCGTGTGACCAGTAAAATTTGTTCGAAATTTCATTATTTAAAAGAAGTTTCTAGAAAATTGAAGATTCGAGTCTTGAAGAACTTGAGAGATGAAATTCAAAACTGATAGAAATAAAGGGAACATGCTTAAGCTATTAGCTATTAAAAGTCCAACATCATAGATTGTCCTATTTATTATAAGCATAAATCATCTGTCTCACATTAAAACCAATTCATATCTCAGAAATTCACATGACTATGATTTTAGTCCGTTTTCATCAAAGTAATAAAACCGAGTAAGATCAATGTCACTCCCAATGCGTTTCCATATTAGATATGTTTTTGTTGTGAGTGTATAGCAAACTAACATAGTTAGTGTTTGTACATCGCGAAGGCAATCCCTTCGAAAGCGAGCAGCGATCTTTAGAATCTCAATCGCATACAAATAACCCTATGTAATAGATTCTATTAACTTAATAAATTTATTTACAATAAAAATTGTGCCTCCCGAACTCAATTTGTCACTATAATACAAAGTGCGACACAATATTCACACAATAGAATATCTATATTACACTTACACTAGCTTTGCACTTTTATATTGCCAGTTCAGTGGCTTAAACTCGGAAATATCTCAATTTAATTAAGATTTTATAACCCATTACAACTATATATACATTTTTTCAGATTTACAGAAAGTGAAAGATTAAATCGAGAACGAATACTCGATATAAAATCAATTTTTATACAAATGGCAATGGCAATGTTACTTAATTAGTTGACTCGGTCGGATTTATATATGTACATATTTATTTAACTCAGACTCGCCTGTTTCAATCACAAGTTTTATATGTACTTAAAGTAAACAAAATAAGAATTATAACAGCGCTATAATTTATAATTCTCTTTTTGGTTGGTTAATTGTCAGGATTACAGATGGTTCACAAACTAAAGGAAGGAACCAAGAATACTCTTTCGACAAAATTATTACAAACACATTTTAATTTCAATGTGAAATATAAATGTATAAAAGTAATATTAATTTATAAGTTTTGATAAAAAAATACGCTATGGCTTGTAGAAATTTATAATTAATACAATAAAAAAAGACTGGATTACATTTAGTTTAATATTAAGTGGAAATTATTATTTCATATTTCCAATGTTTGCTTGCTCGTTCGATAATTGTCAAGAAATAAAAATAAACATATTTAATGTCATTTATAATAATATAATGAAGTTTCATAATTTACATGTCATAGTATAAAAAATCTTTCAACTTACGAAAAGTCACATTTAATTTAAAATTGTTTTGTAAATTTCATTTAATAACATACTAAATGACCGTTGAAGGCGAGTTTTGACGAAACGGGACGTTATTTTAACGAATTATTCTAATATAATGGAACTAAAAAGTAGTGCGAATTTCAGTGGTAACCATCGATTTCCATGGAGGAGGACATTCTGTCCGAACTCGACGTACTGTTCATATAGTTCATAGAATAGTTCAGATTGCTCAGTGACATGTCCTGCGGCACGTCTGAGGGGGAGGTGTCGTAGTAGGGGTAGGCGGCCGTGTAGGGAGCGGCGGCGGCCGGCTGCGACATCGGCGACACTTGCGACACCGACACTTGTGTCGGCTCTGGCTGGCTGTTCTCTTTGTCGCTCGCCTCCATGAATTGTATTATCCTTTGTGTAGTTTTCACGTGCGCTACTATTGCTGCTTCGCCCTGGAGTTTTTATTGTATTAATGAGTAGTTTGAAATACCAATGGATATTATGCTGAAGTTTTTATTTAAAATTTAGATTTCCAAGAAATAAATAATTAACTTCATTTTAAAGCAAAAAACACAATTGTAAAACAGTTGCAAAGTATCTGAATTTAAGGAAGTTTAAAACAAAAAAAAATAATGATATCCTCAGTCTTTCTGGACAATATACAGTGTTGAATTCTCCCTGCACTTCATGATTACCACTTCAATAAACACTTATCTCTAACACACAACGCTAAAAGGGGTAGAAAGTATAAAGAGACTCACACTAGCCGTGAGCGAGAGGAAGGTGTAGTACTTGTGCAGCGTGGGCAGCAGCGGCGCGTAGGCGGGTACGCGCGCGCGCACCGCCGCCGCCTGCGCCGCCGACACCACCGCCATGTTGCCCAGCAGCAGCGCGATGTACGCGCCCACCATCGTGTGCTCCATGTGCGTGCCCGCGCGCGCCAGCACTGAACACCATACATATATAACTCTCTAACGTCCATGTACACATTTAGTAACATTTACCATCACTTTACGTTTAAACTCAAAAGCAATAATTTCTACTTAATTGTTAGTAATCTAAGAAAAATAGATAAGTTCAATTTTATCCTTAGATAAAAATAATTCAAAATTTTCTAATGTAGATGGAAATATGTTTAATTTATTTCTCATTTAGCCCAAAAGAATATTTGAGCAGTTATAATTTTAATATATAACAATTTGAGTATTAAATATATAAAGATATATTTCTATCTATTTTTTTCATAATAATGAACATTTTATATGGGTTTTATTAAAAAAAAGTAATAAAAATTATAACTCACACTTTGCAACAGTTTCATCAATATCATCTTGAGATTGTTTCTTTTTGTCGTTTTCTGTTTCTTCTTCTTTTTCCCCGTCTAACAAGGCGTCTGTATTTTCTTCTGCTCTCCTATAAATATAATTTTGAAATAATAACATATGAGGAATTATTTTGTAACGCCACTGACTAAATGCCTATGCATTTTTGTTAAGTTCAAATTAAAGATGTATATGAGTTTCTAAGGTACAAAAGTAAACAACAAAAAAGAAAGGATAATTTAGTTTTTATACCATTACAAGTTGAATTGTATATCAGTTATACATCATGATGTATCAGAAATGAAGTGAACAGGTTTTAAACACATTCACTATTTAACGCATCAATCTATCTTTTTGAGTTTCATATTTGTTTATTTTAAGCTTCATAGACATTCTTTTGATTTTCAAATCGCGATAAAACGATAAATGTATTTGATGCGTAAAAGCAAGCATTTATTTATAAAACTTAATTATACGCCGTCATAGTAGAAAAGTTAAGAAGTGTTTGCTGAACACTATTGTTGTAAATATAAGTTTCTCTCGTCGATATATCTGAAATGTTGTACTGTTTAGAGGCAACGTTAGCTATGCAAAGTGCTAAAGACAAATAAAAAAAAAAAGAAACATGAGCTTTTTTTATTTGAAGCTTTGTCTATATGCAAATAATTCAAATATAATCAATCCTCTTCGGTGGGAATCAAACACAACCATCGCACATAGCAAGACTGTTTCATTGTGCCACAATGGCTTACACTAGTAATAACTAAAAATTTACAAATATCCAATATAGTAATAACATCAATAAACATTTACCTGGCTAATTCTTCTCTTTTATAAAACAAGTCCACTATAAGATCTAGAGCTGATACACTCCGTGATATAATGTCGTGCTCGTTGTCAACACGAATACGAACACTAAGCAGTCTTTGGGTATTCATATCATTGTTTTGTACTAAATTTATTAACAACATTAAAACCTGGAATAAAAAAAATAAACATTATTTAGAATAAAAATAAGAGAACAAAAATACAATCTAATATAATCTAAAGGTATAAACAAAAGTAAATTGCTGATTATATTATGAGGCTGTTTTGTTTGTTATTTTATTGTTAATCAGAAAAAAGATATATGAAAATATGTATTCAAAATTCATTAGTATGGAGTAGTCATTGTTGTATAAAAGTATGTAAGTGTTCTTTTTAAAATATATGAGCTATGATTGAGTTGACAACTACATGGTTAGTTGCATATTATGAAATAAATTTTTATTCATAAAATTGTATGGTTACTATGACAACACTAAGACATAGTTTTGTCTATACAATTATTGATAAGTTCCATTTAATATTTTTGTTCAAATAATTCATACTTACACAAACACTAAAATCAAAATTCTTGGTGTCAGGAATAAAATTCCCTTGATTATTTAGCATAATTAAACAAATTTCCATCACTGATGGTTGTTCTCCTACGACTGTTGCTCCCAGAGCAGATGCTGCGAAATAAAAAATAAATATACATTTACTTTTTCACCTTTACCTTTAATAATAATAAGTTATTGAGTGATTACTTTTTAAAGTGGCACTGTAATTAATGTTTAAATATTACTTTCCTTCATCATAATTTTAAGTTTGTAGTAGTAACAATATATAAAAAGTAGTACTCACAAGCGATACCAAAGGAATGCGATAAGTTGACCAGCACTTTGACAGCGGGCAGTGCGGCGTCAAGCAGCGGCCCGCACAGCGTCGGCGCCGCCCTCGCCTCCGTGACGCAGCGCCGCAGCAGCGAGCACAGAGTGCGCGCCGCGCCCAGCGACCCCGACACTAAGTACTGCTGGTTTGCTTCGTTTTGCTGAGTCACCTGTAACACATCATGTTTCGTATATTTACTACGGTATATATAATATATAGACCGCGTTATTAACAAAGAGGACACTTTTGAAAGTGTCAAAATAGAAATTTGATATAAAGCAGTTAAATGATATACCATACATCACTCAGTAATATAATAATATTCTTTGATTTCCAAATGTGCAAATTACTTTAATTTATAATTTATTATAGTACCAAAATTATAACTTAAAAAATACATTTAAAATGAATTAACTTGATGTTCTTTTACACTTCGGAAACTCTATCTGATGATACTTTTAATTTCAAATAAATGAATTATAAAAACACCTATTATGATCAAAATCTACTAATACCTGATGAAATCACTAACATTCCTCTCAAATTTGTCACCTAATTCCACGACAAAAACTATGTAAAATTCATTATTATATAATATTTATAACACTTACGTTTTCCAGCACGCGCATACACCTATCGGCTTTCCTCAGCACGTCGACCTCTGCGCCGGTCCAGGCCTCGGCGGGAGACTCGAGGCGCGCGGCGCAGTCCTGTATGGTGCGCACGATGTGGTCCACGCCGCCGAGGTTCCGCAGCTCCTCTTTGAACCATTCTCCCGCTCGTTTCGACGTCAGGGACAGTAGTGTCTCCATAGCCAAATGACCCACCTACAAAATGTTTGCTTTTTAATATTTCTTGTATTATATGGCTATTATTATTATTTATTTGAATGTTTAAAATATACATTTATTTGTAATACAATTATTTATTTATTTAATAAGTATATAAGAAGTAATATTATTCATTAGGTTTTTTTAAATTTTCATATTTAGAATCAAATGGTCTTAATTTTTTTGTGTACATGTTCAATTTCAGGTTACATATTATATATAAAATTGATGTCTTAAATAATTCATTTAATTTCAATAAAATTTAATGACTATATTTAAATTATTTTCATTTCTTCGCTCTGGTATAAAACACAGGGCGAAGTTGAGTTCCGCCATTCAGCACGGAATGTCCAGATTTCGGGCGGAAAGTGGGGAATGGAGTGCCTTGACATACGGAAAAAAAGTGAAAGCGCGTTTTATTATTTTTTTTTTTAATTATTAATTTTAGCAAAAACAATCTCATATAATCATAATGATTATAAATTAGTATACAATATGAACTTCAGTTCTAATAAGTGTCATAATAAATCCTATATTAAACTGTTATAATGCTATTTGGTCTTTATCAGTTGAATCAATACAATAACTATTATCATAAACATGAATACAATGTATATGATCAATATTGCATTATTAGGTCGAATATTAGACTAGGTCGTGTCAACCATTGTCTATTGGAACATGACACTTTTATCGACCAATCGGTAATGGGGGTTCTAAAAAAATGTATTTCATTGCCATGGCCTTGAAAAAATATAGCCAAAACTAAATTTTGTTACTTATTTTCACTGCAAACTGTCAACAAACACTACACAACATATACATATATTTTTTGTTTAAACATTACACTTCATTCCCCCTTTTTAGAAACTTTTCGGGCGGCTCTCTTCATTACCAAAGCGAAGATATATCTTTTATCGATATAAAGATATGTCTTAGATATAATATCACTTACCGTAATATTATCCAGATCCAGATGCTTAGCTTTTCCTTGACTTTTAATCTCCGCACACAATTCTCTTACTCTTTCTTGTGTTTTTGCAAGCTGCGCGGAGGTTAGCCCACAATCGTCAAGGGCGTTTCTATATTAAAAAGGTAAGTACTAACAAATTAATTATTATGGGCAAAATTGTCATTGTTTAGAATTGTTTATGATTGCTTATGAGTATTACGTTACTGTTGTGACTAGTTGATAATCAAACGATCCTAGCGTTTACATAATATTTTAAGTACATTATAAAGCAAATATTTCTCTTACCAATGGCCAGTAATAGCAATAAACGTAGAGGTGAATAATTTGGAAATAAATAGTAAAAATGAAGTATTTATTAATTAGTTGTGATATAAATAAACTTACTTGTGTGATACATCAGACTCGAGTAAATTCAACATGAGCTCGAGCGACTCTCGATCCAGATCCATATTTAGACGATCTTGAGACAACACGAACATAACCGTCGCTGTACACAAACCTAAACTCTGTAATAACAAAAGTTGCATTATATATACTCTGACTGTAAACCCATTTCCACTTGATGAATAATGAATAATTACATTAAAATTATTTTCATACCTCCACTTTAGTAAGATTAAGACGAAAGTTGTTCAAATACTCAATATACAATGTCTCGAATTCGGGTGGGGAGCGGTAAATGGAGTGTGTTGACACTACATTCTCTGACTTTACTGAGGGAAAACCTAGCCTAGCCTTTCCTTGTACTCCGTCAAAGATATTTCAATTTTTTTTAAGCATAGAATGTATCGCGTTGGCTGATTTAAAGCAAAACCTTTTAAGTAATATTTCCCAGTTGTATGCTCCCATACTTAGCACGCATTCTCTTAAACACATTGAAGACAGTGAAGTCACTTAATTCATCATTCGTTTACCAGGACATCACGAAAGAAACACGGGGATATGGGTATACCCATGGTTTAGGAACAGAATAAATAGTAAAAATGGGTCTTGGCTGGTCTTGCCTGGTCGTTGGTGGCATCGTGCAGAGCCATGAAGAACTTCTGCACGGTGCCGTGCGCGCGCAGGTGCATGCGGAAGGCGGGCGCCGTGCACTTGCTGGCCAGCGTGATGGCGGACAGGCACCGCGTCGACATCGGGTTGTTGTCCTATAAACAAATCCAATATCGTTTTTAATCTTTCCATTTATTCAGGACTACATTAAATTGGATTTAAATTTATTAATTTATTTATTTATATATTTACGCAACAACTGAGTAAATGAAAATAATTCTTCCCCAAGTGGGAATCGAACCCACTACTCTCACATGCCATGCAGGCGTCACCTAAAATAGTAAAAAAATGTAGTGTTTTAATACTAGATTCTCTACAACAAGCTCATTAAATGGGAGAATGTGCAAAACAAATAAAAACTATAATAATAATCGTTTCTAATTTTCATTTTTTAATCCAATTTAACTGTAATCCTCCAGAAGTATACAGATTGAATTATGCAAAGAATATGTATCTAAACAAGAATATTTTCATATGATGAAATATACTTATTGTTGTAACAGAAATGATGCAATTCATTCTACAATTTACAATTTGAACTATCAAATTATATACATATCCTTACTTAAAATAAAGCTGCGTAATATTACAAAGACTAAGCTTTACCTTTAAGCATAGAATTTTAATTTAGTTTCATAAAATTTTCTTTGTCCCTAACCTGCAATGCATCCAGTAGATATTCAACATCATCATTAAACTCTTGAAACTCCCCAATCTCTTGTATTTGATGTGCCTTTTTAACATTCCGCACCACTGTATAGTACTGAAACCAACATTAAATATAATTTAAGTGAGCAATTATAATAATGTATGAACTCAGTTTTCTTTTAACTAACACATATTAGTCATTACACTGTAGCCATTAAAATTACACAATTTAAAATATAATATGATTGCTTTACAAAACCTAAATATCCATCTAATCAATTTGTAATAATAAATATAGAATAACCATTATCAATAAATAATATTGAAAAAAATAACCTTGGCAATACTTTCATTAAGCAAGTAATTAACTATGCTAATCATTATAATTGTAATAAATTAAGACCTCTTTTGCTTCTTTTGCACATCTGACACTTGTGTAAGGTTTGACTGGTTCATCCAAAGTGGGGTCGTCCATAATAGGGTTAGCTGCTCTGTACCGAGTGACTCGGGTTAATTCTTCAGACACTTCACTAGCTGGATTACTGGCTTCAGTTGTTTCGGTTTGTTCAGGTCTAGGTGTTTCATTTCCCTTCTAAAATCAAAATATACAGAAATTATAGCCCCATATGTATAACTGTGTTTTTTATATTTATACTAATATTGTTTTGCACACATTCGTGACTTCAAAATATGGGAAATTAATTTTCAAGTGCTTTCAAAAATTACAACATTATTAATGCAAGAAAAAAATATATTTTTATATAAATATTTATACTTCATAAATGAACATGAAAATAAACATTTTTAATTTTAAACACTCAAAGTATTATCTTATCTCTTATCCTATGGTGATATTATACTTCATTAATAAAGTCTAGTAGTAAATAAATAAATTTGAAAGTGTAACATAGTTTACATTATTGGCATGTCTAGATAAAACAATGATAAAATCTATTGACATTTTTATTGTTATTTAACACATGTTATTTGTACATAAGATATTTTCTGTAAAATTATAAAAATAATAAGTCCTTCCTTCCGATTATATGCTTTAGTACTAATTTATTTGAAAGCAAAATAATATCAGCAGTACATACATTTATTTCATTGCATTCATTATTATGGTATCAATTTTTCTAGATTTTATAAATATTAAATTACAAAATTAGTTAAAGTACTTACATCATTTGCCCACTCATGTTTGTAAAGATGACGTCTCTTTCTGGCTGGTAATGGTGATGGGTTATCGTTAACTAATGACTTACTCTTGAAAATAGAACCTTTCTTCTTAGTAATCACTAATTTAACACTTGGCTTATCTCCAACATGCTCTTCAGAGTCTATATTATGTGGAGATTTAAACACTTCATCTTGATTACACTTTTGTGATTCTTCTTCAGACAGTTCATTAGGACAACTATTGTATGCAGAATCAGATGACTGAGTTTGCATTTGTGCTTCATTTGCTTCAATGTTATGCCCAGTATCTGATATAAGTTTTTCTTCAATTGTTTCCAATTCTTTTTTATCATTTTGCTGCTCTTGGCCAGTTGTTTCTTGAATATCTAATGCAGGATCTGGACTTAAATATTTATTGTGCTTATGTTTCTGCTTTTTAAGCTTCTTGTATGATACACCATCTGTCTTTTCACTGCTCCCAGACAATATATCAATAAGGTCATTTTGTTCTATGTGAGATTCAGGTTCATTATCAATTTCTTCTTGGTTGCCAGGTGATGTTGCATGAGCAATTAAAGGAGTTTCATTAAGACCTTCATGTCTTTTCCTACCTTTTTTAGCATCCTTTTTCAAATCACTTACAGTTTTTATAACAAGTTTACTTGAAAAAGCTTTTGCATCAAAATCATCATCATTTTCACTATAATTAATATTTGGCCTGTTTCGTCTAGATCTCCCAGCTTTTTCAGGTGGCTTAGGTTCAGGTTGAGGTTCTTTAATTTGCTTTTCTGAAGATGGAGATTTTTCGATAGTGCTTGTAGACTCCAGCTTAGCTAGCTGTGACTCTATATAATCTACTTGTATAGATTTCCTTTTATCTTTTTCTGGTTCATGAGCAGGGGACGCAAGAGTTTTATATAAATCATATGTGTCAGAGCCTGGCTGAGGTGAAGCAGGTCTTTTAACAGTTTCATCTTCAGCAAGTTTGTAATGCTTTTTATGTGATTTATGTTCCTTTTTGTCTTTTTTCTTTTCCTTTTTCACATCTTGATTGAGGCCTGAACATTTTATTGTTATTTTAAGACCTTCATGTTTAGGAGAGCAGATGCTTTCCATAGTAGGGCTGCGCTTGTGATCTGATCCCATGTCAGAGTGTGTATCCAAAGAAGAATGTCTGTCTGATCCAGGTGAGGTAAATCCTTCATTTGAATCAGTGCTAACTATTCTAGAAGTGCCTTTAGATATTCTGAGGACTATGGGTGGAGGCTTCTTTTCTTCATTAGCTTCTTTGCTAGTTGATGGACTTGCTACATCTGCCTTAATTGGCGAAGCAGTAGTTGCCAAAGGACTTGCCTTTGGTGAAGGCACCTTAAGAGATAATGATTCATATCTTGTCAGTTCAGGAATTGGACTATTACTTCCATCTTCAGCATAATTTATAACTTTATCACGATTCCGAACCAGATATCTCTTATTAGGTGGTTGAGAATTTTCAGCAAAAACATCTTCTTTCTTAGATGCTTTAGTTGCTATATTCTTTTTGGTCTTGCCTTTTTCAGAATTGCGTCTTGGTAACTCTGGTGAGGATGAATCTCCTCTATTATATCTACTTCTTTTACTATTCTTCTTCTCTTTAGTTGAGGGATGTTCAGGTGACAGAGGCGCTGCTGGCACAGGGGGAGCATAAGTAATGTGTGGTACTGGTGGATACAGCTCTGCATTGCGAGACTTGAAGAACTTTTTAGGTTTTGGTGGTGGTTGTTCAGTTTCTACTGCCGGCACTGTTAGGGGACTATTTTGATCCTGAACAGGCTTCTTAAGGACATTACTTTGATATGCTGAAATGAAGACACTATAATTGTAGCAGAACAATATTAATTATGTATTATAATCCAATTGGAAACAGTATGTGCTCATTTAAGTTTATATAATTGAAAGAAAAAAAACTTTCACTTTTATTATTCAATAAATAAGACTACATAGTAAATTGTTTACATATTGTTTCTCAAGGCCAAACAAGAATGTACAAGTGAGTAATATTTACCGTAAGGAGCGCTTCTAATTGAAGTGAAGCTCGTAGTTCCCCACTTGCCCACGGTTCCCGCAGAACGAGCAGCCGATGGGCAATTACTATTTTCTCTAAATAAAGCCGTATCCAGCGGCACAGCCACGCTGCCATTTCGGCCTCTGCCCCAACGCGACATTCTGATAATTTCATCAAATACAATGACACCTGCGCCGTCTTGATAAATCAATCACCTCTTGAAATGTCAAAGAATCAGGCAGCACATGTTAGTCATGCACACGGAACCCACGTTACTTTTAATTGTTTAAACGTAGTAACACTACTATATCACTCATTAAACTTTCTCCAATAGCAATGAAAACACAGCCCATAAAGATAACACACCCGCCATTTTTACAGGAGCTATATACTTTCTTTACGGACGCATTCAAATGTATTTATTTTAAAACAATATTCGAATAAGTCACCTTCACGTTTATTAGAACTTACATTACATTTACAGACTTTCTTTGAATTAGTGAGGTAGATAATTAATGTTGACTCAAACATTAATAATGACAAATAGGGCACAAACTGCGATGTTGTCATCTCATAACACCAGCGGCGCCATATTGGCAAAGCAAAACAAGGAAGCAAATAACAACCAATAAGAACGAGGTCTATACCATAGACAGGTTTAATTTGAAATTGTCTTTGAACATGCTTTTAAAATATTAATAGTCTGTTACAAACTTTCAAATTATAAATTAAAGTTTTAGAACTTTTGAAGTCAATTTTTAAATTTCAATAAGTAACTAATATGTTACAAACTTAATTGAAAATAGTTTTGATAATATAAAAACAAAAATTAAAGATTCTTTATTAACACCATATTGTGGTTCTTATTCATTCAAACTCAAAATTTGCAAAAGATTTTTATTTTCACTATATTAAGCGTGCAATATAAAATGAAAGTAATAATAATAAATTACGTTACCTTTTATATTGGATGGTAATGCAAAAAATGAATTTCGAAGATATTTAATTATATAAGAGAATGTTTTGGGAAATAACACCATATTATGGTTCTTATTTATTCAAACTTAAAATAAAAAAATAAAAAAAAAATTAAACGTGCAATATGAATGTAGTGAAAGTATTTATAATAATTTACAGCAGTTGAAATATCATGTGCTTTGGGTTTACTACTGCAACCGTGGCATTCATCAGAACCTGGGAGTTGTGAATTGTCAGTACTTTTGAGCGAAATGTTTATATATTTCAGATTGATTACTGATTCCTTTTCGAGTTAATGTGAGGGATAAGGATCTTAAGTCTATTGGTACCGAGGTCACCCTTATTCTTTTAATGTAAAGGTATATTTTTAAGAGTGTACTCAACACCCAACTTTTCAAGAATCCGATATATCAGTCGTAAGGCGTAAGTGACGTCCATGGGGTTCCTGTGCGGAAATATATTCTACAAATTGCAATCACTCTAAAGTCATTCAACAGGCTTTCGCCTATGAAGTATAAGTGAAAAGGATAAATAAAACAGAAACGGAAACGGAAACTGGAGCTCGAGCTGATTGATTCAAATTTAAGTGAAGATTTTTTATTTGTGACGTGAAAATCTGAAAACTTGTTATTTGACTGGAGTGTATTACTACTTAGACTGAGTTTAGTAAGTAAGTTTTCCTATTTCGAAAAATTCCTAGTAAGGAACTAAGTTAATTACATCACTTGAGGTCCCTATGTACAAAGTTAATTGTTTTTAGTTACCCTTGAAAAAATAAAACGCTTCATACAAACTCCGACGCCACGTTTTTACCCCTTTAGGATGAGATTTTCCAAATAATCTTTCTTAGTCATCACTCAATTCAGTTGAGTATTCTATGTAGTGTTAAGGAAATCGATTAAAAAATAAGAACTTTCATACAAATCCGTAGCCTCTTTTTAACCTGTTAGGGGGAGATACCCCAAAAATCCTCTCATAGTGCTCGCCTTAACTCGTCAATGAACATACGTGCCAAATTTTAACTTCTTGTACCCAGTAGTTCCGGCTCTGCAATCTGTCAGTAACTCCACAAAATTCCACATTAGGCTCACCCATATAACAAGAATTCTTTTCAACCAATTGGCAGAAAATTTAAAACACAGTTAAATATAGAAGATTGAAAAAAGAACATAATAAGAATTTAAAAAATCATGAGAAGAGTTTTAGTATTTTTTTCCGTGTACAATTTAGCTGCTAGCTCCCCAAATGTAGATAGGGAGCTGAATATCTTATTGCCACACTTATAAAATATTTTTGCGTTTATTATCTCTCGTTATATACATTCTAACATCAAATTTACATATTAACTAAGCAAAGCGGGTAAAGAGTACCAAGGAGCCCAAATGAAAATTGATGCTATTTTATTTTCTAGCTCAATGAATCTGGGTAAAAAAGGCCTTTAAAATGGAATTTTTACATAACTCCTATATTCAAAGGCGGCAATAAGCAAGACATATAAAATTACCAAGTAATTTCAAAATTGAGCACTATACCAAATTCTTTAAGAAAATAATTTCGGAGTAACTGATAGTCTAGGTAAATTACAAGAGATAAGTAAATTTCAGAAGGGCAGATTTTATTCTCTCGTCTCGTCTCATCTGCATTTTTATTACAAGCTTGTTAAACAAATCAGTAGTCCATAAGGAATGTTTATTTGTTTTATTTTCTTCTTTAGATGTTCAAAATGAATTATATTTTTACACTTGTAAGAGGTTTAGTTTCAAGCTGAAGTGTTACAGCGTTATCTAGGACTATTTTACTGAAATAAAATGTTATCTCAACTAGTTAACACTTTTTGACACACCTTGAGTTAAATTACGCATTAGGCGAGAAAAAGGCTTTTTAAAAAAATATTTATTTATAATTCAAACACCTTTTAGTTTGAAAGCAAGTTTAAGACAATCATATTTTAAATATTAATTTATAACAATGAAAAATATTAAATAGCAAATTTTTCTATTCTATTGTTCCGTTACTCGATATTCATATGCGGTGTCAGCGGAATGCGCCTTTATTCTTCGTTAACTCTTGATACAACGAATAAATAATCTCAGAATAACAGAGAATTTATCAACTATACCGCTCATTTTATAACACAGACACGAAAAATTTTGACTAATATATTATAATATAATATTAATATATTTAGTATTACTTATCAAATGATGATCCATTTGAAATTTTAAAGAAAACCTTTTTACTTACATATTTGAATGACAAAAAAATGGACTTAAATCTTTTCTGATTAAAGCCCAGAAAGTAAATGAATTCAACGGCTAGTCCAAGAAGACAAGAAGTAATAAAAACATCGCCATACTTTAATAATAAATAGGGTAAAACCCGGATAGTTTCCTCAGTTGGATATTTACCCCAGTTTTGTATACACTATGTAAGGTACGTAAATGGTGCTGATGCTTACAATGACTGTAAGGAAAACTCCCAAGGACCTTCGTGTCATTGAAATCGTCAGCAGAGGCGTACACGTTTTGTCGGTGGAAGCGAAAATGTATCGCGGTGCAACTTCGACAGACGTTGATCATATATTGGTCAGTAATTTATTTTTATTATTGATTGTAGTTTCATTCTAATTCGTTTCCTCGTATCCATTTATATAGTTAGATATAAAGTATAGTTACCCCAGTTCCAAATTCTACTTTACAGCATATAGATTTTTTAATTGTTACATAAATTACAAAAACGTAGGTGTGAAAAGGCAAATCCTACATAAATATCTATATAAAGCAACAATTATATAGATGGCGATGCTTAACTGTTTCACGCATTCTTTCTATTTGAACAAAATGCCTCGCAAATAAACGCACCAAGTTTGGTGCTAGTGCCAATAATGCCTGCGCCATATGTTCTGGAGTAAGGTAAATGGCCCATATTACGGCCCTTATGTCTTTAAACTTTTTCATATTTACTATAAAACATGATATGAATTTGAAAGATTATTAATAGTTTCAGTTCATGTTTTTTAATATATTAATTAATTTGTGGATCTCTTATTTGAGTACAGTTTCGTGATAAAATTTTGCTTTGCTTAAGTTTGTGTTCGGTATAAAGTGTTTACAGTTAAGGATATTTATAATAACATAAAACAAATATTTAAATAGTTTTATCATTAAGATTAAAACAGAAAATTATCAAAGTGAGATGAAATTAACGGCAATAAAGCTTTTATTTTATATAAACTAAAAATTAAAATCAAGCCCAATGTGGTGCTCTCATGTTCGAGGACATTTTGTTAGAATTTTAATGGATTATATCTTAAAAACTTTTTGCTTGCATTTATTTTTGTTCTAAGTCAAATTAATTATTATGATTATGATACAAACACCAAAATTAAAAGCTTTAGTAGTTAAATGTCACCTTTGCTTTTCTGGAAGTTTAAGAATTACAAGCGCTAACCTCACGCATGAATAACATTCACATGCCACACAACTGTTCATTGCTGACTATCAGTTTCAAACGTCGTACTGCACTCAATTTAGTCACCAAAATATTATTGTTGATTTTTTGGATAGTTTAAATGATAAACGCTTTGTATAAATGTATAATTTTAATAAATAATATTTAAATTTACTATTTTTTGCGTTTAAAACAAAAGTAACGAATTAAGGTACTAGCACGAACCAGGGGCCACCTTATTAGTTAATATTATTGCTGATTCTATAAATAACTATGCCTCTTTGTGCTGGTACCTTGAAAAAAGAGGGTGGTTCATGTATTGACGCTTGGAGATGCGGAGTCCTGGAGGAAGTACCAGTTGGTTAGACCACAATGGTTAAAGCTTTCTTAAAAAAAACCCGAAATAGTTTTGAGACAGGCTGAAGGTTTATCAATTGAAAAAGGAGTCAAGTTCAAGTCAAGTCTCAACATTGTCCGTTCTTTTAGAGGTCAAATAAAAGAGGATTTACTAATATAGTAGATCGATGGCCTGTGTTTCTTGTGATGTATATATTGCATTATTTTTATTAGGCACATATTTTTTTAAAATAAAACATTTTTGAAGTCCAGCCTCTATAGTTTTTAAGACCGGCCATCTTATGTGATTGAGCCTATTATTCAAAATCCCCGTTACTCTAATATATAAAAGAAGGTACTATGGCCTGTTCCATTTCCAAATTCCATTTTGGGAAATCTACAGAACATTTATATTTTATACTTAAAATTAATATTTAACTAAAGTATTTAAACAAGGGATAAATTGTTTTTTCCGGAAAGTGTAAAATATAAAACAAAATAAATAGGTACCGATGTATTTATGACAGGTTAGAAAACAAATTAATAAAAAATGGGTTGATATTGGCTTTCTCCATTGTTAGTTAGGTTTTTGATAAATATTGTTCTTGATCATGACTATTTATGCCGGATACAACTTGAAGTACTAATAGGTACTTATTACCTAAGTCTTGTATATACATACCTAAGATAAATTAAAATACATTGTGTTGCACAGTTTTGTGACTGAAATCTCGCTTTCAAATCAACATTTATTTGACAGGTACAAAAAATCTTTTATTTTTCATTCCTAGGTATTACATTTTTCAGACCATTCGAAATTGCGCATTTCTTATTTCAAGTTATTACTATGCTATTGTAAATTACATGTAAAATCATATTCAACTTTAAATTATACTTGGAAATATATTTTATGTAGATATATATTATATATACAATTTCTACTAAGATATATTTATAATTCTAGCGCGTAAACGCGGGGAGTCTCGTGAAATTGGTGGGGCTATAAAAATGGCGATGTGCTATTCGTCGGGCTATAATAAAAGTGGAAGGTCCCAACGACCCTCGTTTTATCCCCACACGAGCACTTTAATAGTTTTTCATTACTCAAGTAGACGGCCATAAAAATAAAATAAAGATCGGGAAGAAAATTGCATGCCTTGCATAATACGTGCCTAGAGTCCTGGGGCAATAAATTTAATGTCAGTACGTATTCGATTTGGGGTATCTGGGAATTAAACTTTTTCTTTTATTGCTTAAGTGTATTAGGTATATAGTGTAAATAGTATATAATAAAGCAGTATATTTATAATAATAATATAGGATTTTTAATTTAGGAATATTGATGATACAATATCATATCTATGTATGAGAACGTGTAACCTAGCTCAACTTATCTTATTTTAAATTATTACACATTTTTATATTCTTTATTTTATATTCTTTTTTTCGTTTTAGAATTGTGCTTCTTCTAATTCTTTGTAGGTACAGCTTCTAGTGAATCCTTCATGTCCATTATTTTATTTATTTTAGATTTGGCCAAGGCGATAAAATTAAATATCATTTCAAATTCCTATAGGCGTACGAGAGCTTACTATTTTTAAGCGACGTAAATAAGTTTAATTATATTTTAAACTTCACCTCTGTTATTTACAATGACACTTATTAGAAATCACTTACCAAATGAACAAAACATTATTTTCGTGTAATTTTAAAAATTACATATTTTAATGATTTTTTTACAGTGATGAGTTTAAAGCAATAAGTTGGACATATTATTTATTTTATTGTCTTTCGCATATCTACCCACTGAAAATATATAGCCAAATTTTTTAACATATTAAGTTAAACTATTTAATAAGTGGATTAATATAATTATTTCCAACATTTTATTTTTTTATATAGGACTGTGTAATTTATATTTAAATTTATAACTAATTTTTCGTACCTTTCAGGCATTTGCAATGTATGTACCTATCTTATTTACATATATTTGACCCAAAATATTAAAAAAAATTAAGAATAAATAAAGTATACAATAAGAATTTGATTTATCTTTATAGATATTTCATGTTCCATTCTCATTGAGAACGCCGTAACAGAACTAAACATCTCTGATTTACGATATCGTAAATCTCAAATTAGCGGTTGACGTATATTTTATGGAGTATAGCGTAAACCAAAACTAATCAGTCTACAAATCTTATATTAACAAAATATATTAATGTACCAGACGGGAGGAAAATATGTTTTTGTATATAGATCCCACGTTAGTCGGTATACCTACTTATTCGATGGATTATTATAGAATCACTACATATCACAATATAATTTAAACCTCAATCTTAATAATAAAATAACCAATATTAATATGTTTAATTATGTTCAGTTATGTGTAGTAACACAAAAGTAATAAGTCTTATTTAAATTCTACATTAAATGTGGTATAAATAAACTCTGGTAGGTATCCATTGTAAAATTGAACTTGTGTTATGGATACCTTACAATTGTTAACAATGGCCTTGAAATCGGTAGAATAAAAACCTGGTTAGTAAAGACCAGAAATAATAAAGAGTACATAAAATTTAAAGTAAATTAAGAAGTAATGCCTCATCAATAATACATTTAGTTATTTGTCTGATTATTCATTAAATCAATGTAGCTAACAAAGTAATTGTTAATTTAATTATAGTGAAGTTGTTTTAATAAGATTGTCTGTTTCGCTGTAATTTTGCGCCTGTAGAAACAGACTTACTTTTGTATATTTTATTAATTTTGTTATAGAGATGACTACCGATAGAAATATAATGGCTCTGGGCAGTAGCAGTATTCCATATATATGTGGATAGATATTACAAGAGTGGCGTGATTTGGCAATTCTTTCTTCATATTTTAATTCACTATGTGCCCGAAGTATTGTCTGAAAAACAAAGAGTTTAAATTTTTATACGTTTTCTATATATGTCTTTTTTAATTTCCTAAGTTTGCGATGAACACTTTTAAAAGTGTTAAAAAATATTTAATAAATAGCATTCTCTCTTGCCAAACGATTATTCGTAAATTAATCTTTGGGTAGCAGAAATTTGTAAAAATCTCTCTACAGAGATGCTAACAAATATAAGTTGTAATAAGCGTATAAGAATTTCGGCGTAGCTGGATGTAGAACGCATGGCTTAGCGGTCAGAGCGCTTGAACGGCTTCAATTTCCGCTGCGTTCAAATTTTTATACGTTTTCTAAATATGTCTTTTTCAATTTTCTAAGTTTGCGATTAACACTTTTAAAAATGTAAAAAAAAAGAATTGTCTCACCGTCAAAACTTTGCATTCCATGATGTATAACTGAGTAGTTGAATGCCTAAAGTGCTTGAGTGTTTGGTATTGCACCCTAATATTTTGACCGCACCCGAATATTTTTTAATAAGAAAGTCAATAGTGGGAGTTAAGGATTCTGCTGCGCAATTGGCATAATCAATAGCCATAACTACTCCAAAGTCAACAGCAGAGATTTTAGATTACTATTATATAGCAGGGATAGTCCATGATTGTACGATATAATTTGGGATTTGGAGTTAACCTATTCCATTCCATATTGATAACTGTAGGTTTCTGATATCAGTGTCAATAACCAGAGTAATTGATTCTTCCTCAGTTTATACAATGACATGGTCCAAGCATGAATTATTACGAGTAGGAAGTCGATGTGATAGAATGAAGCCATGTTAATTGAGAAGTTCGTTGGCATGTTGGGTGAGATTATTGGGAGTAATGTCAATGTAAATATCTCCTACACTATGACAATTTTTTTCGACAATACAAATGCAAGGATGCTATCTAGCTCATATATAAAATTATCATGCTTATCTATTTAAATGGCATACCATATATTGCTTCTTGCGTTTGGGGTTCCATAAAACTATGCACTAAATCTGACTTTACATACACGTTGACACCATCATTTTGGTTTTTGGGCTTGTTCGTAAAATACGACACGTATCTTTCAATTGCAGGGGCTGTGTCATTTTTAGCCAGCATCCTAATAGTGAAATAATCTCACTCGTTACTATCTTAACTTCATTGTGTTTCTGTTTTGAAAATTTACAATTGTTAAAGTTACAATTTACGCTACGTATGTTTAATTTATATTAATTGAGTTAAGATTTTACCGATGTTTAGTGATCAAAGATCAGGGAACTTAGTTAACAGGAAAAGTATGATGGCAGATTATTGTTGGTTGTAGAGCGAGCTAAACTTAGACGATATTTCAAGCGACAATCAATTCACATTTAATATATTAAATTGATTTATTACTATCCTTAAATTATATTTTTATACTATTTCAAACTTATTTGTTTCTATAATGTCATAAAAAAATTACTCAGTAAGGTTGGATTGCTTTTCTTTAAATTAGTAGGTAGGTGTATATGGCGTTAATGACGATGGTAATACGTCTTTCTGGTCATTGTTACATGTAGATATAGTCTTCATAGTTTCAAATATATGTTGGTAGGTAGAAATATCAATAATTAAATAATTAATTAAATAAATAAATTACAGATCATTATATCATCTACATTTTTAGTATATAAAGAAAATATAAAATATGTGAAAAGACGACTAAAAACATTATTATATCCTCATTGTACGATTTTATAACTAGCTTATAAACAATTTCTTCTTATATTAAGCGTGCTTCATTAACACCTACAGTAGTAAGTACTAATAAATAATTGATACTAGGTTCTCTCTACCTGTCCTGCTATGCAGAAAAATCTTTCTCTGTCAAAAATGTAATTCTGTGTCTATAATTATTAAAAAGGTATCATATTTTTTGTTTTGTCATCCAGATCGCGACATCGAGATCAGACACGTCAGACACTAGACGTTGCGTATTGAGAGCGAAACCAGAGCGGAGAAATTAATATAATTTATATATACTTAACCATTACCCCGAGCGGTGAATGGATGGGTGGGTGGATACACATCCAATCCAATTTCTTTGGTAGAAATAATATCTATTAGGTAACCTTTAAAAATCTACTTTATTCCTTGGTAGTTTATGTCACTGCAAATTGGATAAGGAAAATTACGTCCATAGCACTGTTTCATGTTGCCTCGCTTTTTATCTAAGATTTTATAGCTTTTTTATTTTTATAGCGAACGTGCCCTGCCTACACTGCTACCCTGTCTATTCCATTATGTGCACACTAGGTGAACATGCATAGGTACATATGTAATATGTACATACGTATAGCCTGAATATAAAACGGTATATAAAAATAAATAACAAACATATAAAGAAATAGGCTCAAATACAAATATTGTTATATTGTTGTATAGATCTCGTTAATTTGAGCTTCCCGTCGCATCCTTTGTATTTCTTTCCACACATAACAAACTGTAAGAAGCACGTTTACTTAGTAGACTGGAAATAGTATATCTATATTTATATTATAAAGCTGAAGAGTTTGTTTGTTCGGTTGAAAGCGCTAATCTAAGAAACTACTATTTCGAATTCCAAAAATCGTTTTGTGTTGTATAGCCCATTTATCGAGGAAGGTATAGGTATATGAAAAATATTTTCACTGCTCATTTAATAATTTTAGAATTCCACGCAGACGAAATCGCGAGCATACCTAGTGTTAAATAAAACTACTAGTAACCGAAAAATATATTAAAATTATAAGACATGCACGGATGAAGCTTATATGTCGCATAATTGGAAATTCGAGAAAAGAGGACAAGCTGTTGATTTTGTTTATAATAATATGTACTTAGTAGAGAAATCAAATTACCGTCTACAAATGTATTTTTAGTACTTTACCAATTATAAAAAAAAATTAAAGCAACTTTTTCGTACTGAAAAATTTAATCAAAATCAAAATATTCTTTATTTAAATAGGCTATTACTAACACTTTCGAATCGTCTATTAACATAAAATGTAATTAATGTCAGACAGATACCACCGGCTCTGCAAGTAAAGCGGTTCTGCTGAGAAGAGCCGGTGAGAAATTCAACAGCTTATTTTTAATCTTTTCAAATAGGTATAGTTTTACAATAAGTAGCCTCCCGAGCATCAACAGCATTTAATTCCAAACATTAACATCAGAATAGTATTCCTGGACCGAATAATATACTTTCCTCAATAATATATTTCTAATCTTAATTTGAAATTGTTCAAGTGGCAAGTCTGGTATTGAATTCCACGAATAGAATTGCAATCATTTATACTATGTGACATAAATGATTCATTCCCCTTTTGAAGGCGAAATTAAGGAGTAATTAACTTATTTTTACTTCTTGTATTTATACCGTGTCTATCACTTTTACATAATCGTGTTGATATTTGCGGACAAACAAAACATTATTGTATATATATAGTGATGCAACCGAAAGGATACCCGTTTTATAAAAAAAAACTTCTCCCGAGCTCCCATGCAGTAAATTCTTTTTTGAATTACAAATATTGTTGCAATATTGCAGATATTTTAAAATTATTTGCCATTGCCATGCCATAACATTGCCCAACAGCAGTATTCCATAGGATTAGATTTTAGATTAGATTAGAGATTAGGATTAGATATCGTGAAAGTAACTAAAATAAACAAATCGGACCGAATTAACGTCTGTAAGCTGGCTAACTTTTCTAACAGCGTGCGCAGCAGAGTTCAGTCTACAGTTGAAGTTTAAATTTCCCATAACGACATTTTTATAAAATATGGGTTTTAACTATTAAGATATACCTTGGTTTTAACTATTAAGATATACCTACCTACCTTATAAGTATGCACTTAGAATCTTGGTTTATGCATACATACCTATTAAGGCTATTCCCATAATCCATGCATGCCATATTTTAAATAATATATTAATTTAATGTCAAAATCGTATAATGTACAGACATTTACATTTACTGTATTTTTTTTTATTTTCTTTGTATGCCACGGGCATAACGCTCATTTTATTTTTTATTTTATTTCATTGTTAATACCTATTATTGTTATATTAACTTTTCTCTTCATTATATAAAATTAGCATTTTAATATACCTACATTAAACTTAAGGCCCCTACGTAATTCTTCAGAGAATACCTTCTTTGCCTTTCATGTATCTAATGTAACAAATGAAATTTTCAATAAGTCTTATTAAATTTAATAAAATATTATTAGAAAAATAAATAATAATTAACTTTTATTGGCTTTTTTCTTTTAGTGTTCAGTCTTAACGACACTTTCTTTAAATTTTTAAATTCATATTTAATACTAGATAAAAAATAGTAGGCGGCGCACCCACGCTGTAACGTCCTCGCTTTTAGTCAAAATAAATAAATTATTGAAAATTATCCACATGGAGTGCCGGTAGTCGGGACTTTTTTGTCCCCTTTCCGATTTTTTTTTAATTTTTACCACTACTCCTTTACCAGTATAATCCTTGTCAATTTCAATCGAATGACTTATTACACATATTTTTATGAACTTTATATCTATTTAACACACTTCTGACTTGTTGATTGGACGCAATTTCGGTGTAATAATAATGAATCAATTACTTCAATGATTCTAATAATGATATTCTAATTAACTAGCTGTGGCCCCGACATCGTCCGCGTGGAACTCTAAAATAAAATCGGTCCAGCCGTTCTAGAGATTAGCGGAACAAACAGACAGACAGATTTAAAAGTGTGTTGTTAATATTACAAAGAGACACTCCAATTCTATTTGTTTGCATAGATTATTATCTTTTATATTTAAATCATAATTTAATATTTTCCCTAGTTGCAGTATATATTTTATATTCCTTATTTATTTGCAAATACTAATATACTTTACTTCATACACAATCATTATAAGGAAACAAAAAATAATGAAACTGTACAGTTATTTAATTAAAGTTGCAATTTTTACGATTGCTCTGCTCTAATTATTTGTAAAATACTTATTTGGTAGTAACTTTTTTAAATTTACGTATTTAATGTATGAATTGTAGTATGTACCTACCTACCTACTGTATGTTTCCCAAATAAAAATAACATAATAAAATTCATTCTTTTAGCCATTATTTTATTAATATATATACTATTGGTAAATGTAAATAAAGACATATATTTTTGATTAAAGCGGAAAATATGCAGTAAGTATACAAAAATAAACTTTAATACAACCTAACAGAATATACCTAAATATCTACTTATCTATGATTTTATATTAGACTTAGGATATAGATATGCGTTGTTTTACTAAGCCTGATATATCTTCTTGAATCTGTTGAGTTAATAATACCACGTTTGTTCCCGCCTCAATAGCAATGGCGCAGAAAGAGAACCCCTCATTCGCCAGTCCCACTTTCTTTTATAACGCGCATGCGTTTCAAATGCATATTCAAAATGGCGGGCAGTCCATTTTTCACTCTTAGTGACAGTTTGATATAGATTTCTTTGTGATTGGTAGGTATTTGTCGAATAGGATTACTAAGTGAAATATTTGAATTTGGAGGACATTTTGAATTCATTTTGTATTTCATGTTGTTATAAAAAAAATTAGAATTAGAATAGAATTTTATCAGAAATTGTTACACATAGATTTTTCGATAAGTTACTATGAAAATTAACATGCATACTTTGAAAGTGTTCCCTTAAATGTTGCCATATTAAAAATTTATAAAAAAAATAATATAAATATACCCATATAACTTATAAGAAAGTATACGACTACTACCTACGTTAACATTAAAACATTAGGTATATTTCCTACGTACAAATAATCTGTAATAGGTACCTTTTCGTAAGTAAATAGTTGACCGTAACTGCTCACATCCATCCATTATTATTATTATACTACACTATATAGAACCTCTTTTATAGGTAATTAGGTTTTGAATAAACTTTTAAAACAATAACTTTTCCATATGCTTAATTTCCCGTATCAAAACACACAACACCGTGACTAAAATGTGACTGACCTAATTCGTTTTGTTTGTTACGCACACCGCTTTACCCTTTTATATATAAGTAATAAAATTCCAGACACCCGTCATCCTAAATCTTTCATTCATGACGCATATTCTGGTATATCTTTAAGGCAGGGTCCTACTAAGCTTACTTTGTATTCATTAAATAAGCTAACTCAATTAAATTTTGTAATAAAGAAGTCGCCTAATAACTATTTATTTATTTTGTATATTAATTTGTGCCACTACACACTTCTCATTTGTGACATATTATCTCTAGACAGAATTAAGGAATATAATAAATAACTTAAGAATTATTTAACATCGGGTACATACATCGTTCAGTTATTCAAATTTCATAACTATCACTCACAATTTTAAACACTACCCTGCTTTTCAAATACCCATAAAGAGGAAAAGTAAATACAAAAATATTATCTAGTGGAACCGAACCTACAACCGCCTTGTGTGTAATTAAATACTTCTTAAATTTTACTCAATCCATCTCTGGAATTCTCTTTTCTTTTGCCCAACTCGAACTAATGTTTAAATATAATATTGAATGCATGCATTTAGCAACAATGCATGCGATAATCACCGGGATAAAACGGTTTATGATCGCTATAAACCTCCACAACAAACGGTTTTACAACGTTGTATTTTATATACCCTAAATACTTCATCTTTTGTTAGAACTGAAAACATTTTTTTTCTCTGTTATCCATTCTCATAGGCCATTGGATATATTTTTGTATAGATTTATGTACCTACTACCTACATACGTATGCCTATTTAAAAATATCTCCATATGTTGGTAAGTCCACGTTTTATAGGTAGCGTAGTCATGTAGTATATATGACTCTTACTTATTAAAAAAAAGAGTTGTAGTTTACAGTATATTTGCGTTTATTCCCTATAAAAAGATAAATATAAATATAAAGATATATAAGAAACCTAGGTTCGGCAGATATGGCTGGGAAACAGACATGATTACTAACTTTCTGAATATATTTCATTATTAAATAAAAAAATGCCAAGGCAACAGTCTTTTGATGTATCCTTTTATTAATATCTCCCAAATAGAATAATTTAGCCAATTATTATCTACCTCTTATTTCTTTTTGGCATCTGGATTTATTTTCAACGTATTAGGTGTTTTTTAGCTGTTTGAGAACCTAAAATTATAATATAAGGCAGAAATATTGTTGCATTTTTTTTTTTATTATAACCTGGTAGATAATTGTATGCAATTTAGTTTCCAAATAACATTTCGGGCGTATGTCGACCGCGGCTACTATTTAGGTACATGGTCTATTAGATCACTATTTTAAATAAACCTCGTCGTGGAGCGTCTTCCTGTCTTCTCTTGGCTTAAATATGTATTTCCAATGCTTCAAGAGTTTCTGATATGTCGGCATAAGCCATTGACTTAACATATCCCCATAAAAAAATCCACAAGCAATACATCGGACTATATAGAAGGCCAGTGAACACGAATCTTCACTTCACTTCTTATTTTAATATATTTATCTCTTTATCTGTTTTCAAATCAATTCAAATGCGTAATAAGTATAGTCACTATTTCGTACCCACTAGTCTGTTCTCTATAATCGTCTGTAAAAACCGTTTATTTTTCAACCATTTCATAGTCATAATCATATTTCATTAGGTGAATGTTGAGTCGTATTGTGTGACAATAAATTTAAATGATTAAAATAATTCGTAGGCCATCGTGGCGCAGTGGGAGCTTCTGACTGTAAATACCATTGCTTGTGAGTACTATTCCGACTCGGAAAAATGATTATTTGTTAATTTGTGAATTATTTTTATTTCTACACTCTGGTAAGACACATAACGAGCCATGCCTCGAATACTGGCGGGAACTGTCAAGACACTAGGTGCGGTTTGCTCTGCCTTGTTATGCTAAAAAAATAGCGAAGCTGAAAAAAAACTTAGGCATAGATACTAGGTACTTGTGATGAACCTGTAACTTACTATAATCTATTCAAATGTTGGTGCCATATCCATATATACCCATGTGTTAATGCATTAATCTACATAAGTACTATTTACTTAAGCTTTGCTAAGCACATATTATTAGTTTTTGTTGAGTGAAAAATTATAAAATAAATTATGTCTGTCACAAGTATTCGCAATAAAATGGGGAAGATTCGTAATAACATAAAAAACGAAGGGAAAAGCCCGTTCATAATCTATTGATACGCCATTGGGATTGGCGGAATTCTTAATCCCTCTGATCAAAAATTACGAGGGGGGTAAATACGGACGCCGTTAAATGCGGACATAGAGGTTATTACGAAAAGGCCGCAGTATCAAATAAATCAAACACTCGTAAAATAAAATATTATATATTAATAAACTGGTTTATTTTAATTCGGATACATTTTCAAAAAAAAATTAAACACAAAGGAAGTAAATACAAGATATATTTAATAGATATTCTTTATTTGTGCATTAGCAGAATTGTGAAAATCCAAAATATAACATAACCTGCAGCCATTTAAGTCATCAAACGTTTTTTAATAAAAAAATCTTGCGTGAACAAATAGAGATTGAAATTGTAATCAAAGATATTATAGATTTATTTTTATTTCAATTAAACTAAATATGGATTATATCATGTATTAAATAGATTAAATATACAAGTTTTCAATAATTCACATATACTACTTTTTATGCCGATATTTCTTTCAAAGTAAATTCTTTTGTTATAACATAGATGGAGCATTGTCAAGCACATCACAACAGTTCCGTAATAAGTCGTAACTCGTTTGATAGCGCAGAAAATTAAAATTGTATAAGGGTTCACTAGTGCGACAAAAGATGGCGCTGTAAAATGTTAAGGAAATTATAATACTTCATAGTAACTTATGTGATTTATAAAAACATTACGTTTCTTTAAGTTCAGTATTTAATAAGTAATGTAGCAAAATTTAAGTAGACTGTATTATTTACAGTATTTCCTTTCGGTCGCAATTATACTATATCATTTTGTTTGTTATATTAATAAGAGATGTCGCTGTGGAGAAACTTAGTACTATTAAGGAACTTTCTTTTGACAAATACAGATGGCTCTGACGCAAACATTAAAGTATGCGCTTTAAGTGTTTTAGTTCAACTTTTTTTTGTTATTCGTAAGTACTAGGATTATATTATAGAAACACGAGTGAGAAAAAAGAGAGATCGAAGAAAGAGCGAAGAAAAAACTAAAAGCCTATGTGTCCATCCCAAAACCCTCTAGCAACTCTATTTAAAATTAAATCACATTTGGTTCAGCAGCTTGACCGTAATGACGTCAGACGACTGACGACTTATATTATATTATATTTAGACAGATAGAAATTTAGACTGGTTCATTTGTTACTTATTATTAAGAGTGGGGGGTACTGTTGTCGTTATATCATGTAAGTCACCTATTCTTTCAACATCTTTCCAATGTAGGTTGATTATCAAGATTTTCAAGCACGGTAAAAAAACACACACAATAAAATAAAGATATATTTCTGCAAATAGTATTTGGCTTATAAAATATTTAATAGGGATCTATTCTTAGTATATTTTCATCACTTTGTTTGTCTTGCAAGGTATTCGTTTTTTATAGCACCTAAAAGGTGCTATAAAAAACATATATTTCTGATTAATTTCTTTCTATATATTCACGCATATCTCATACATTGCAGCCAGACGCAGAACATCCCGCAAGTCCCAGTGGAGACGACATTCTGCAAATTCAACTTTGTTTTTATGTACGTTGCTTGGTCGCTTTCTTAACGAAATATAATCTAAGAAAATATTTTCCTTGGTTGGACTTCTTTTGTCAGACGAGTCCCTGTGTAATATCAGCGTTAACTGAGATAGGCATCTACATTTACCTATAGTTATTATACAATTTAATATAATATAATATAAATTTTAATAATTCTAAGTAATAAACACTTAAGTTCTAACTTACAAATACAAGTAGGTACATGCAGTACATGCGAGATCCATTACGCTCCGGCCATTACTGTGGCCATAACTTGGCGGTAGGTCGAACATAATTACACGGCTGAAAGTAATCATTAAATCCCTCTAGTGCTTGCTAATCAACGGAGATGGGGCTATGCGAGCGTAGAGTACTACCCAGCGTCCGCGGCGGCAATAAAATCAAAAAGTTCTATTTCTCTAGATAATAGGGACCCAGGTTAATACATATTTGTATTTGTATTATATATACTTATTTATTACAAGCCACGTGATTTATCTACTTTTATTTACTTATAAATGTTTCATCAGAGGCCATCTTGGTTTGATACATACTCGGGGGAATTATGTTTAAATTATGTTTACTTCCTCTGTCTTGGCAAGAAAATACGGAGTTGAGTTCCGCCACTTAAGGCGCAATCTCTCAAATACAGGCGGAAAGTTAAAACCGGAATGCCTTGACACTATGTTTTCCTACTATATATGTAGGAAGAAGCGTGAAGCTCCTTTCTTTTATGCCTAAATTAAACTGGATGAAAGAAAAGTAGATTTGGATATTTGTAACATTTTTTAAAGTGCTATTTACAATACTCACAAAAAATCTTTTTCGAAAACGTATAAAAATTTGAACGCAGCGGGATTCGAACCCGCGCTTCTTGTAAGCTTAGCGCAAGGCTTAGCGGTCAGAGCGCTTGGATGGTCTCCAAGAGGTGCGGGTTCGAAAACTTAATATGTCTTAAATCTTTATACGTTTTCAAAAAAGTTTTTTTTTAGATTTGCATACTTTAATTATTTTTTTTTAATTATTACTTATACTCGACATTTTAACCAGTCTATTACTTTATACTATACAAAAATGTTAAACGCTTTACTTAAATTAACACGCAAGGCTATTAATTTAAGTGATTATTTAAAAAATAAATCATACATGTAACTTTTCTTTTTATTTAATATACCTTAAAGTAAATTAGTTATAAGGGAGCTTAGGGAGGGAGGTACTGGAAATAATTCATTAAACAGCTTTATTTATTAGATAATTTTTATCAATAATTATTTTCATTGTAAATAAATGATGAATGCCACCGTGGATTTGACCAATTAAATTGATATTTTATCTTTCTTTTTATAGTTTTTTAAACGCTTTTTCCGTACAGTATGGTAATCAACTAACACGACCAGATGTCAAGACACTCCATTCTCCACTTTATGCCCGAATTCGGGACAGTGCGTTGAGTGTCGAAGCTCAACACCACGCTTTTGTCTTCTATAAAAAAGAATTAAATATAAATATTTCTCTGAGTGAGAACCTCGGAACTAGGATTCAGGGCGGAATGTGAAGAACGGAGCGTCTTAACTTTAAAAAAGCGTCAAACTAAAAAAAGGGATAAATTAAGTATGTACTAAAAAACAGAATAAATTATGTTAACATAATCCACCGAACGAGTATTTAAATGACCTACTTTCCTAAATTTACATAATATATGATTAATATGTGCAAAAGTTCATGTCCCTTAAAATACATTTTGGTTACCACTCAGGCAAGTTTTGGGTGTTTAGTTAATATGTATGGTTATTGATTACTCCCTTTCGAATTTTACCCCGTAAGTCGTCTCGTTTCACTCGAACGAGCACCCTTCCCCTTCAAAGTTTCGTCCCCACCTTTGTTTTTCTTACAGCATCCGCCATTACCCGAAGAAATGTGACAGGAAGTGTTATTTCTCTAAGAGGAAGTGAGATAAAAAATAAGGGTTGAAGTTGACTTAGAATACAAATCAAGTCAAGGCACAAGGGTAGTTCCTTATTTTGCTGCCTCTGTGGAACTTGAAATATTTCTTCGATGATTTCTTTGAAGATATCATTTCAGATGTATCTGTAAAAAAGTGTGTAATATTAATATACAATTATTTTTTATTAGTAATTACTAAGTATGGAGGTTATTATAAAGTCATAAAAATAATTAATGTGTGCGTAATTATTTACTTTTATAACGAAGTAACGAATCGAATTAAAATTCTTTCATGAAAGCTCATGTTAGCTTAGCAATAAATATGATCGTGAAGGAATTTTGATGACTACTAATTTAAATAAATAACACTCTTATATGTTAATATTTCTTATTCATACTATCATGGGTGGGTAAATGAGTGATATACGTACGTTAAATTATAAACTACCACAATATTTTACTATTTCTATAAATAATTTAATTTAATGTTACCTATAGACGTTTTATATATTCATTACAAGTTATATATTTAAACCAAAGAGAATTTCAAACTTAAAGCAACAATATAGTTAAAAAAAACAGTGTCCAACGTAAAATATCGTTTGACTTTTCATGCCGCATATAATCCATACTCCATATTCCTTATCAAATCGCACCCCAAAGCACTCAAGTGACTCCCCGATTTTATAGGCCTCGTTATCAAGACCGTTACTTTCGTCATTCGATCGCATTAGAGTATGACGCACTAATATATACTGAAATTTATAGCTTAAATTCCTCTGCTAGCTGCTGATAATGTAATTTGTTTAAAATATTGATTTATATAATATATAGGAAAGCTTATTCATTATTTTAAAGTTTTTTTTTATTTGATTTTCTGAAAACATCGAACCGTCTTAGGCGTGGCTTAAAAACTTGTTTACTGGCAAAAAATATTTAAATCTACAAAGAGTGCTCCAAAAGATTTCTCTCATAACCTATGAGATACATGTATATGAAAAGTAAAACCTTATAATGTGATGTAAATTATATTTTTATGATTACAACATGAGTATAGATAGTAACAATTCTGTTAATGTTTATTTGAATGACACGTGTAGTTAATTACTATGGGAGATAGTTCGCGGGGGACAAAGACTGGTTTGAATTATCTTAATAATGTCTGAGATGCGGGCTAGAAATGAAGTCATTATCAACGCCTAGTACAATAAAAAAGCAATTAAATAGACTTATAACAAACTCAAATGTTTACAGTTTCATCTTGCTTAGTAATCTAAGCATAACAAATTTTAGATATTGATACATAAAAAACAAACAAGTTATTTTAAAAATTTCTCATTGTAATTAATTATAGTAAATTATTATGTACTAAACGGATTTCGTGTAGGTAGGTATATATTGAATATATATACGGCTTCTGATTTATGTAAGGCACAACCTATGTTTTAAAAAAAATAGTTCCACTCTATTGGTTTGAAAGCAAAAGTTAGAACGTATCTATTACCGGTTCGAGAACATTAACGTTTATAGATGCATTAATTAATGTTTTTTTTTAGTTTTACTCTCGTTCCCGTATCCCGTATATGAGCAGCAGTGGGTTAGGCCTAGGCAAGACAGTCCTCCGCTTTTCATATGAACTCGAAATATTACGCGTTGAATGGAATTCAAAGCCGCATTTTATTTCACCAGAGAAGTCCAAGCCTTTTTGTAATACACAGATATATTGTTCAAATAATCCTTGTTTGATTTTATTATTATAAATATTCTAGTATATTATTATATTGTAATTGTCAAACCATGTTTGTAGAGAAAAATACCAATCTACTTAATTTTATCACTTAACGCCTTACCTTTGACAAGTTGTAGCATTTAGGTACGCATTGCAGTTTACGATGCCGTCGGCTAAGTGCAATAATGTATAGTATGGATGTACACGATCATAAGAGCTTCTTTGCCTATTTTATATATTAGTGTATTAATTTAATAATATAAAATTGTGATCGTAATAAAATAAAATAAAAATGGCTTTTTAGTACTAAATACATACTACCAAGGTAAATAGTGCCTACTACCTAGCTATAAGAAATTCTTCGTATTTATTTTGTAATAGCAACATAATTGGAAGCCGATATTCAACATAATTATATAAATATTGTCAACGATAGATAATATTTTTTGTGTAAAATATGTCTGAATGTCTGAATGCTACGGTAAGGCTATTTCATTGCTACGAAAAGCACAATACAAGAATAATTTAATTCTAGTTGTAGTAGTTTTTTTAAATCACTACAAATATTTTTAAGTAAGTAAGGTAATACTAAGTACCAGGGCATGGTAAATGTGGAGGTAATGTAATAGCTTTGTCGAGAAGCAGCCGCCTTTTAACGGCCCCGTAATTGCGAGCTAAAATTAAGTGTTATTTTTATGGTGATTTCTCTACTACTCCTAAGTTGTTTTAAATTAACGTAAAGAGTTTTATTAATTGGAACTGGTGGAGTATAGGATAATATTGAAGTGATAAATAGGATTTGTGAGTTAGATAAGTCTATACATCAATAAATTCATATTACATATTATATTGATTGATGTACTGAATTTTCCAATGTATTAACTAACGATGGGATAACTAACACTTGGGATAATACAGCTTATATACTATCTTGGATAATACAGCTTATATACAGTACTCTCGCACTGCGTTGTCGGTATTAACTATTTTATTTTCCTCGTGGTAGGTTTTATTTTGCTTGTAACTCCTTAGATATTGGAATTGTTTAGTGTAAACAGGAATAAGACAAATGTATTCTACATACCAAGCTTAGATATAGCAAGGTACCCTTAAAAGATAGACTTTATAAAAGATACCTACATTTTTGTACACCTATACCTAATTTAATAATACCTTAAAAGGTTTTGGTGGTGTTTTCTATGGAAGCTACAAATTAGCTTTTTTTTTTCCGACGTGTTAAAATAAATATTGTCATATCTTAATCAATTTCCAATCAATAATCAATTTCGTAAATTCGTCGTTGTTCGTAAAGTAGTTTTTGAGTTTATTGCGAATAGAAATACAGACAGACGGGTCGTAGGTTTTGTTTAATAATATTTAGTGAAATCGTAGATAGTTGTTTGTTAATAAAACTACTCATAACTTATATAGACTGCACAATTCTCGCTAGGGATGGCACCGGAGATTTTTAATTTAATTAATATTGAGTTAAAATTTAATTAAGCTCTACTTACTGTACAGCTTTTTCGTTCGGTATAAAGACGACCCAGATGCTATTAGTACCTACTGACTATAAAGCAATCTTTTAAGGCGCGCATCAGCCGCTGCCATCCGGGACGTATGTATGCTCATATAAGCCGATGCGACGGCCGTTCTGCCCCCTTATTTTAAGCCTTTGATACCATGTAGGATATTCATTTTAATGACATGCTGTAAAGAACAATATTGATCTTCATTAAATACACTGTGTTTCTACGGAATTCAAATGGATAAAAGATAAGATTTTTTTTTAAAATAGCTTCGTAAATAACCCATTATTACTGTATTATCCTTTGTTATCTTCTATATCTATTTATATGTGGTTACTGTGGGTTATCCTTTGTATATAAGACTGAAGACTAAGACTGTAATGAAGACTAAGGCTGTATGAAGACTAAGAATGTATGAAGACTAAGAATGTATGAAGACTAAGGCGTTGAATGAGAACTTGTATTTGCATTGGTAGTATCCATCTATATCCCATCTATGGTGTATTCCATCCATATTGAGGGTAAAGTTATAGGTTTGGTAACGCTGCGTTGTGGTCGCTCACACTACACGCAATGTCTCAACAAATGATGGAAAGTGAATATATATAATATAAAAAGTCCTTTAACACTAGATTTTTAGAATAGAACATGGCGGAAAGATAGCTGTTAATTATTATGTTAAACGTACCTACTTTAAAATTGTTTTTTTTTATTTCCTATAAGTATGAGGGGAAAAGCTATAATTTAAAAAATATATTCAGAACAACTTTTCAACAGCTTTACTCTTTTTCCCGCAAAGAAGTCAGAGAAAACCTAGTGTCAATACATTTCATTCTTCACTTTTCGCCCGAAATCAAGACATTGCGTGTTGAGTGGAGGACCTCAACGCCGCATTTTGTTTTAGTTATTATTAAATATATTCATTGCACCGAGTGGAAATCGAACCTACAACCAATAGCATTTCAAGTCAGACGCTCTCCTATTTTTAATAATTATATTACATACCTGTATTTGAATTAACTAGAATGTTGTCTTTGGATTATGATATATTAAAAAAGGATAACAATATTTCTTAACTAAATAGTAAACACAACTAGCAATGTGTATCTTACATATTTATATTAATCTGGGGTACTCATTACTTACTTAAACGAGTTCGGCGTCGGCCATGTGTGAACTTGCCCATGCCCATAAACTGACCCGTCATAAATTACTGCAACTTTGTTACTGTAGTTCAGCATATGGTTACGTATACGTACTTCGATAATAATGTTTTGTTTCAATTTTATATATATTATAACAGAATACACATACTTAGGTAAATTTAGATATCCTAATAAAAAGATAATTGAAAAGCATTTGTTATTTTTACAATATATATATATATAGGCACCAAATAAAGTTCAGCAATAAACTTAGCTTTTAACAATATTTTTTATAATACTATTATCTGTACATGTACAGCCAATATAGAGGATATAAACCCAAAATGTTATCTATTATAACAGCGAACCAGACCGCGTACAATTCCACTCTTACATTAAAAAGGGACATTATCCTTTCTTCCAAGCGACCGTAAATCCTTATCTGCGAGAAAGCAAGGCAAGCGAGCGTCGCAATCTACATAGAGCTGATAATAACAAACCAGTATAACTTGAACCACAAACTTTCCTAAACCTCTATGTTACCAGTGCTTACCATAATGAAAACGGGGCTTATATTTCACTGGTCACGATATAAGTAATCTTTGCGGAGCGTAGTGGGAGGTTTACGAGCGGGCGGAGAAGGCTTTTATATTTATTAAGTAAGTTGGGCTTTTGGCTGTATTAATCTACCTTTGGAGAGGGGTTCCAAATGCCTGTTTTAGATGTGGACCTATGAGAGTAATGTGCAATTTGCAAGTCTTTACTTGCTACCCTTATAGTAAGTATTTAATTATATTCCAGATCACGTTGCAAGTATTTTCGAGGTTCTACTATTAATTGAATTAATATAGTAGCAATGCTTTTGAAATAATAAATTAAGCTATTTTTAAAAGGTTTAATTTTTAAAGTTACAACAATGATAAAAAGGTGATAAAATAAACGATAAAAAAGAAAAAAAAAATCCTATGAAAACATTTCGCGTGCAGACGATCCGTCGATGTGTCACAGGAGACTCTGAAAAATAAAAAGGAATTCTATTAAAATTACACACATACCTACACGATATTATTTCAATGTTACTATATTTATTAGGGAGTATTTTGTATTATAGACTACATTAGTGAACCTGTTAAATTTTCCGTTGATATATTGTTAAATTTTTACGTTTTATGTGTAACTAGATAAACTATATTATGTTAGTATATTAACCAGGCGACTTTATTGTACTTATATAATATTATTTAGATATTTACCGTAGTAGATAACGCTATACGGTATTCTTAATTTTAAAAATATTTATTTGAATTTAAATCGTAAAAGATTTTAATAGTAACGTATAGGTAAAGTAGAGAAGTACGCAGCTACGTGAACGTTATCATATTTTTACAAGCTACGTGAAAATGCGCACTTTTATTACGGCACGTTTTATTACATTCCAGATTAGAAACCCGAAAGGCCAGGTATGTCCGATATTTCACTTTCAAAGTACCTTCACAGTTTTGCTGGTAGTTATATATTTTGATTAATTATAAGTAAACTATATGTGGAGACTTTTACAACTTGCTTACATAGATGTATAGTATCTTAATACTTAAAACCTAAACGTATGAATACAAAAATAATAATAATAATAATTGGGGGCTTAAGAAATCTGCTATAATTTATCTCTTATTTTTAGGAATTCAAATTGCAAAATGCACGTTATATTTTATATTTATGAAGTATATTATTACATATTAGATCCCATATATCATATAATAGTCTACTTAGAAATAATAAAAACACTAATAAATTATGTGCAACAAATGTATTGCAATAATTACGCACAGATATGAAGGAAATGGATATAGTACAGTAAAAACCGGGGCTATGACACGTGAAGAAATCGGGTCCGTATTTATGGGCAGAGTTATTGTTTGAAACGTCTAAGTCGTAATTCCGCGGCATAAAGCAGCCTTCACTTTGGGCAAGCCCCCAGTCCCACCCCGCCTGGGATGCTGTCTTCCTGTGAAATGGCCCGTTTGAAATTGTTGTTTTATGGAAGTTTTTACTAGTTGACTTCGCTTGGGATAAAAATATATACCTATATAATATATAGGGAGGCTATCTTTTAAACCGTAAATACGTCTATTTTAAACAGAAATAATCCAATCTTATATGGATTATCGGAAAAGCCTATTAATTTCATATGTTATAAAGAATGTAAAGTATAAATTATAAAAGCCTCAACAAAAAAAAATTAGTTTAAAAAATAAGAGAGTAGGTCGATGATCTTGGAAAGTATGGAGCGGGGGCCGATAAAAAGTTAAAATAACGACCTGTCACAAAATAATATACAATGGAATTATCTTCACCATTTAAAAGTTGAACCGAGCGGCCGTAGCTCGGTTTCGATTGGTGAATGCTTGACAGCCGGATGAAATACGCCGGGCCGGTCGCCCCGGCGCAGCGGGTGACAACATGGCTCCTCTAAAATACTCTAATGAAATTAAATTCCTTACGTTTTAGTTTTGCTCGTAAATAATTCATGTATCTAATCCGCTGATTAATAGATGACTTACGTTAATTTACTTTCAAAAGTCATAATATATATCGTACTGAGTTTTTATGTTTCTTTTTAGCTGTGAACAATACTATAGGTACATAGGTATTTATTTAATTATTAATTGATATTAAAATGGAGTGGGGTGATAAAGAGAACCAAATCGCTGTGTAAACTGGGTAACTAGGTATGGTTCCAATTACAATTTGTAAAACCCCTCATACGCTTGGTATGAGGAGTCAAATGTTTGTGTACCGGTACAATGAAAATCCACGTAGAGTTCGTACGAAAAAGCGATCAAAGAAGCAAAATATTTTATTTCAGGAGATGAAGATAGCACCTAAAACCATGTCGCGTATAAGAGACGCACACGTAATTTTTTAACTGATCATTTAAAAAGAATAGGGTGGTAAAATCAACACAATTACTTAAGCGGCACATAAAGGAAGGAAAAAAAAATGTTTACTGATGAGAAATAATTTACAATTGACCAATATTTTAACAAACAAAACGACCGTACTATATATATATATATATATTAGCCAACAAAGTACAACGTGGGCATTATCGACTCTATTAACGACTTGGTGGGGTGTTAGCTATTAAGAAGTGACTGAGCTATATTTTTGTGAAAAAGATATCAAAATATCGGCACAAGTGTATCAAGATTATTTTTTTTTTGAGATGGTAGTAAAGCCCCTTAACAACACCATGTTCAATAACCAAGCACAAGGTCCTTTACGCAAAACTCGGCGCTGGGTCATAAAGCTCGATCCACCCAATCTTGGTTAACAACGAACGTTCCGGACTTCTTAAGATCCGTTCAGAGTGGCCGTCATCTAGTCCTGATCCACAGGATTATGATTTATGGTCAGTTTTAGAGAGTAAGGCTTGCTCTGAATGCCATGATAATTAAGAGTACTTAAAACAATCCATACGATTGACAATGAAGAATTTTCCCATAGAAAGAGTGCGTGCTGCTATTGATAACTGGCCTCAACGTTAAAAGGTCTGGATAGCACTTCGAATAAGCTTTATATATTTTTAAAGATTTTATAATAATGTATTAAACTAAAACACAAAATTTCTTTTCGTTGTAACAATATTTATCACCAGACTAAGTATACATATACTGTATATGTATATGATATACATATAACTAAGTCTATACATGGAAGACATATAAGAAATTGAGGGGGCTTTTAACAATGTGATAGAACCCAAAATAATATTGGTTTTTATATTTTTTTCTGTTTGCCTGTGCGTTCGTGCAGCGTGCATATATATATATTTGTAAATGACGTTTTCGAGTTCAATTTTCTCATTTGTGTTATTGTATAAACAACCATAAATCATATGGATTGTAGTAATAATAAAAATAAGAAATTGTAATGATAAATATAACCCATATTGGATAAATATAAATAAATATCCAATACATTCACAGTAACAATAAATCGTATAGACGATCACTCAGACATTTTTATGATGTACAGATAACAAATCACAGTCATATATTTGTTTCAAAATGCCTCAACGTATGTCTAGATCTAATGCCATAGTCGAGGATTATCTTAACCTTTTAAAAGCATTTTAGATAACTGTGTGTTAGATAGGTCCGTGGATTTAGTTACAACAAAATTACAAATTTACGAGGAATAATATAGCCGTATAGCGGCTTACGGCTTACGGCACCACTCATGTGGAGTAGTAAAAAACTGGTTTACTACCCTACTGATGATTTACTGGATGTATTTCTTGGTGACGTTGACTTCAATGACTTTACTTATAGATATGCTGTCTTATGTAGGTATATAACAAAACTTTGCATGTTTGCATGAGTGTATGTAAGTATAAGTTAAACAAATACAAAAGGTATAGGCATCCAAATAGAGTATGTAAATAAATTGAATACTTTAAGTAATGACTGGTACGAAGGAAACTGAATACCCTCGGGGTAGGGGCAGGTTTCTCACGAACCCCTTATAAATTAATACTAAGCGTGGCTCCATAAATTACCTGTTCGTGTTACGATCGACTTAATCTGAATTTAGTTAGTAGGTACTTTATAGGTAATATATATAAAATAATATATAAAAAAGGGAAAAGGGCTTTTTTAACAAATAAACGTTTAAAAAGAAAACTCTTACTCTTACTCACTTTATTTTAAAACTGGTTCAGAGTGTAACGTAAATTCTTAGTATACTTTTGTTGGAAAGTTTGTTGTGAAAATTATTTAGTTGTAATTTACGATAGCTCAGAAGAAATATCGATTTTTTTAGCTGTAATTTATTCCTGTCACTTCATATGACTTGGTTTTTATTATTTTACTGCTTGGGTGGGCTGAAAGTAGTTTTATGTGTTTAATTTATTGATTGGCACTTTTAAATTAAGCTTTCATATTATACCTAATCGTGAAGGTATCAAAGTTAATCTATTGTTAAAAATAAGCAAACAACCAAGTGCTATGCTCAGATTTAGAAATGAGAAATAGAACAGGCACCTATACTTTTATATATGTCTTGTTTTGGTTAATTGGCTTCCAAACAAAACCATTTTATTGGCATATAAATCCTCAATATCTTAAGTTTTGAGTTAAAAATCTTTAAGTATATTACAATGTAAAGATTTTCAAATGTTATATTAATCTCACGTTCATGATTCACTATGTAATTATTAACGTACCAACTGTTAAATTAGAAGAAATTGCTGAGAACTCCAGGTGTCAATAATACGTCAATTCGCACACACATTACTGTCTCATAAAATCCTATTTCAATATGATTTTAATATTTGACTTGCCACACATGCGGCCCTATTTCGTAAGACGCTGGATTTACGATCGAATATATTTATGCAAAGTGCGTCGCCAAATGTGCCGAGTCGGTAACGAAAAAACAGCTACGTCCTTTTGCACGTAAAAAGGATGCGACAAAATAAATATACATGGAGCCACCCTTTTTGTCCATTAAACGAACCGAGCTTTTTCCGTTGCCTCCATAAAATGTGCCCCAATAAATATGTAAATCTACCGAAAAAACTCTCGGAGCTGTTTTGCCACACCGCCTGTTTTGTGAGTTTCACTTTCTGATGACAAAAGTAAATTGGTAATATGGAAAGATTCAAGGCTACATAGCCGCTGGAGTTTTTGTATTTAATTTCCCTTCTTTTATAGTTTAATCATGGAAATAATGTAACTATAACAAATATATAAAAACCGTAGAGGTATTTTCGGTTTGATTTTCTCATTTTTGAACATCTCAAAGTTTTGTTAAATCTTCTTACAGATTCGATTACAATAAATGTTGTAACAATCATATAAAAATTTCGACGTAGCTCTATAAACGTTTTGGCGGAGTTCTAACGCAGGTTCTTGTTAATAATTTCAAATTTATATACGGAACTCAAATATTTTTTAGTAAATTCAAAATGTATATGGTATATAGATGTCTATCTACCGTATTTCGTCAAAAAGTCAAAATGTCTTATTACTATATGTATTTTACAAAATATGCATATTTTTTACATTTTAAAGTGTTATACACACTCTTAAGACATTGAAAAACTTTTAGAAAACGTATAAACATGTGCATATTATTTATTACATACCGAACTAATAAGATTTATAGGTAACGTGATATTTAATTGTTATAATAATTAATTAGGATTTTCGAATATAGAACTAACTAAAATATTTTTTTATTTTTATTAGTAGTAGTCTGCTAAGTAATTAATAATAATTTTATAAGTAAAGAAAAAATAAACTGAACGCAATGTATACCTAAAACCACGTATACATAAGATACGAAATTTGTGTTATAAATTACAAGTGATTTAATGTGATTTCCGTGAGTACAAACCTTGCCGAAGCGGGGGAGCTGGATCGATCCGTCCGGGCGAGGGTCCCAACCGCCCCATCTGCCTCTTGTATAATTAGAATTACCTATACACTTATATAAATATTTTAACAAGCAACGAACTTTAGTTTTAATTAATGTTATATGGACGTCCTGGTTTGGGTTATATAATATATGAAGTCAATTTAAATTTCATCATTTAAAATAACTGTTAACTTTAGATGAACTATTCATTATCTATTAGGAACTTATAGTTAAGCATTTATAAGTCAATACAGCCTATGTATTTTAAAAAAAATATTGAATATAAAAATATAATACAGTACCTGTAAACAGAAACTTATCTTAACGCATCTTTAAAAGAACCAGTCGCATTATCGTTGCCATAATTTATGTTGCAAAAAGTAAACCGCGAACGATCGACACGAAAAATCTTAAAAGATACTTTTTTCCTTAATGAACGGTATTGATCGGTTGGAGCTATAAGCGCATAATTTATGACTACCTATACCCTCGGGCTCTGTTGCGTGCTTCGAAGGTGTGTAGTTTATACCCCCTTTTTTATTTATGCCCCCTTTTTTCGCAGCTCGTAACGGCTGGTCATAAAAGGGACTTAATTTTAATTTCATGATTGGAAAGCTCGATTGGTCGATTATGTGGCTTAATGAGTTTATGGTGCTAATGAGTAAATTATAACAGTCGTGGGACAAAGCCTAAATTCACTCTCTCCAATGATCTACATTATGATTCCAAAATTTTCAATTTATGTTTAATAATTCTTTAATGTCAATCGGATAATTACGGAGATAAATTTAAAAAAGTTATATGTATATTTTGTTATTGTAACATACTGTATTGTATTTTTTTTTATTGTTTGTTAAATAGCTATGACTTTTGTCGGAGATTGCCGTCTCCACATAAATAACAAGCCACTTGAACATAGCGATTTCAAAGAATCATAAATGCATCGTCTACTACGATTCGTTTGGGTTCTTAAGTTCCCACACCATATTGAAAAAGATAAATCTCTGTCTCATCCGCCCTCTGTTTCCATTCATTTATTTGAGATACTTATATAATACTATAAGTATTTTGTATATAATATATACCTAATATCTTAAAGTCAGAACACATAAAAACTCTACCGCATTTTAAGAACTGTTTCAAACGAGTGCTCTTTGCATTAACACTATGAAGAGAATTACAATGTATTCCCCTTTATATTCATAAAGCATATTTTAACTCATGTTGAATTTTAATAAATCCGATAATAAAATATATAGTTACAGTAAAAACTTCAAACGATGCAAAAAAAGACCCGAGTCAGTTGATTTATACCGACCGAGCGGGGATTATGTTCGCACTTACAAGTTATATTCTTTACTCTCTTTTTATACAACATTGTAACGTAGCCCTGGAGTTACTTAACGAATATATCACATATTAAAGCTCATAAAGAAAACAGTGTTTTGAGAAAATAGTTGAGGACAAAGGAAAGTTGTAAGAACGTCGTAACTTTGTACATAAATTTTGTGAATGGCATGAAAAGAATCTATGGCGATAGAATTGTTAATAAAGATATAGAGCGATGTATTACGGGACATTAGCCAGTTTTATGAAGCAATGATGGCGGGTTGGTGAATGCACCCGCACTGCGATGAGACTATTACGTCGCAATTTATCAAAGCAAAGATGGTTTTCAATATAAAATTTAATATTGTCAATTAAATTGTCAAATATTTTATTTGACTTATTTGTTATTTTAAAATTAGTATACAAATTGAATTGAAAAGCTCACGTTTTATTATATAATGGACCACAGGAATGGTGTAAGTGAATTCTTAAATAATTAGATATTGATATTTTTAGGAATATGATAATATTTACAATTATATCAAATGTCCATTAATTTTATAATTATCTTTAACATGCATAGATAAATATTACATAGCATTCAAAGAGCGCAGTTTTTTTACCTGTTTCGTTATACGAAGCAAAATCCTTGCGCCAAAAGATAAGGCTCTAAATTGAAGTGGGCTAATAAAAACACCAGTGCAATTAAACTGGTTGGCGCTGCCAAATTTCATTTGGATGATAAGCCTCATTTACATATAAGTAAGTACCTATTTGTTTAATTTTTGTACACTAATATAGTGAACTGAAGCCTATTGAAATTGTTTTAATGAAACATTTGAAAAAATCCAATGTATAGTGTTAATAAGGATAAAATCTAATAAACTAAAATAGAAATCTCTCTCTGTGGTCGATCCTTCATTTGTGAAGACCGTGGTCATGGTGGGATGTGGGGAAATAGAAATAGGCATTTTAAAAATGACAAATGGTTCAGATAAAAATCTAATCAGATTTTACTTATTTTCATCATTCTCTATTAATTGATATTACTATTAATTGATACTTCAATCTGATTGTTGGGCGTTCATGTATTTTCTAATGTCTTGTGTCTTACTAAATAATGTCTAGTAAAATATTACATATTAAAAATTGTACACAAAGTATATTTTGTTTATGAATCTAATATATTACGCATAGTAAATGTTCATTATCTTAAAAAGAGTAATTTATCATATACAGTACATATTTTGTGTTAAATATTCAAACTAAATAATGCTTTGATGTAAGATGATATTTACGCTGACATCAAATTCCATCGAGCTACAGACTCAGCTTATCTCCATATATATGTAATATTTTAGAAATGTTTCCACGGTACCTATTTCAAACTGGCCGTAAATGTCTCAGCCAGGATAATATTTTACGACGCGACGTCGAGAGGCGGGGAGCTGCCCTAATCTACCTACACATGTGGAGTGACATCCAAATTTATTGGCTTAAAAATATCCATTCAGATTAAAAAGATACCACTCTAGCCGAAACCTGATAAAATATTGTTTTAAATACAAAAATGGTTTTTACTTAATTGTATTTATCTATATCTTTTTATATATGTATCTTTATTTTATCTATATAAAGAACTGTAATTTTTTCTTTATTTTAATATTAAAGAATCTTTTGTAATGTATCTATATCATTTTTATTCTTATAAGTATAAAAGTTTGTTACAGCAAAGAAGTAAACCTAAACTTAAAATTTTTATTTAATCAGCGGATTCTTTTATATATTTATAAAATAAACAATCAGAGTACGCCTTCTGTTTGAAGATGAACGTTCAAATAAGTAAATATGAAATGTATTTACATAGCGCTGCTTGTTTTTAAAGTCTGCTAAAATTGACACCACTAGCAAAACTTTACTTCACGTGTAAATAATGACCAGCTTGTTGAATAGGAATGAAACGGTAAGTTATATATTTTCCATAAAAATAACTTGAAGAACAGAGAGAAAACTACATTTTATTTATTCAATATATTATGCAATGATATGGTTATAAATTTAATTGACACATACTGAATTACAATTCAGCTGCAGAAGACATTTTTTGTTCTAAAATAAATGTTATAGGTACGATACCTATTTTAATGCAAAGTCAGTTTGTAAAGATTGTCCCGGTGATTAGTTCAACTTTGATATTATATTAACAGTCATGGAAGGTTTTTCTATCACGCTAATAAAAGCTTAGAATCGTTTGAAGTCTTTACGGTCATTCTCTCTATAATACACGAGAGAATATATACAAGAGAGAACCTCTCTCTCTCTTGATAAATGTAGAATAGATGCCGTATGGAATTATGAAACGGAAAATATGAAAATTGCATCTATATTGTCTACTTATTTATATTGTTCTATTCCCAGAAAAATCCAGACACACTTCTACACTGTCGCTAACATATGTGTGTGACACAGTTCGTCCGTTCCAGACTCGCACCCCACCATGACCACGATCTTTAGACATAAAATACCGTCCACAGAGAGAGATTCTCATAAATTTAGTTAGAGAAGGTTTACTAGTGACATTCACTGAATATTTTTATAAATAGCATTTAGAATACTAATAATTAGGGGTCGATAATGAACATCCAAGGAAATTTGTGATTAAAAACGTAGTAAGAAAATGATATGTCTATAGAGTTAATTGATAGATTTTTGCCGTTGTATAATTATTTATTTGTTTTCCTTATATTATACATATACATTCTTACATCCTCTCTTATACATATTTTTCTATAATACAAAATACTTTAATATTAATGAAGTATTTTTAATGATTATTAAGAAACGTGTAACACTAAAATGTATCGAATAAAGTCAGACAAAAACCTATTCTTCCAAAAGTGTAAGTGTAAGTGTTTTATATCATTCTTTTATCGATTACAAAGTTAAAAGAAAAACAAAAATATTTGAAGGAACTTTGATTTTGAATTGTTAATCTTAATATATTATATTCTAAATAGCAATTTATAAACAAATAGTATACTGAGTAACTTAACAACAGATCTAGACTCTTAAGTGAGTGTCCGTACTATACAGAAACAAAGTATTGTTACCGTGTGAGTAGTAACAGCGCACTTAACAGAACCTTTTACATTGCACTTAACAAAAGAACTCAATTTTCTTGTTTTGTCCTCTTTTCTTGGTTAAGACCTATATACAAGTAGATAACTGTTAAGTATTTCCCCGATACATCGACTTGAATGAAGTTGTATTTGAATTATTTGAATAATGAGTGCCTCATGACGTAACAGATCAACGTAAGCGCCACTGCACTAATAGTTGAACCCATGTCAAACTCCACAACAATGCGCTAAATCTAAGGTTACTTACAGAAAGGTGTAATTTACTTTAGATTCCTCTGTTGCAGTCAAGCCGTAATAGCAGATATATTATTGTGCTGAACTCCGAACAATGATGGCGCATCACACAATAAACCAGCCTCGGCTCATCAATTGATCGTCACCATTATTACTCCACGATAACGACAGACCTCACATTGCTAGATAAATAGTTTTAATACTATAAGATTTGCAGTTAGAAACCATCCTCCTAACTCGCCGGACCTCGCCCCAACCGAATATCACAAATGGGTCTCTCTAATTTATTGAAAAATAATCTTCCAAGCAAGCCGTACAAAATACCTTTCCACACTTTCTAGATCCCCAGAGTTCCATCGCAAGGGCTCAAATGAACTTCCAATTAGACGGGGCAATTTGTAGGTCACGAGGGATATACTATGATTAAATAAATATATTTTAACATAAAAAAAATGTTTTAATTTTTGTGTACGAGACTATTCATTCTTTAACCCCTTATAACAACAGCTTGGTTCACTGACAATATGTTAGGTCTATTTGCAATCATGTATAAATTAGTAGCGCTACTTTTAAGAACCATTGTGGGACAACCATTCAGTACACTAGATATCTCCTTGTCTACAAAGCAATTGTAAAGAGCAAGTTGTTAAAGAATTATTTAATTTTTTATATGTCTATTATAATGTTGTGAAATACGAGTTATCATATTTTTACAAAAAACGTGAACACATTCGAAAAATCATGTGCTCAATCAATCAATGTTTCATAATGTATCAATGATGGCTTAATTTCTTCTCTTGATAACTTCTACGACTGATATTAAAGAAATGGCAAGTATACATTTTAATTATTTTGTATGTTAGCAAAATAATAAACATGTTTTTCATAATTTATATAATTCTAGTCATGAAATTAAATTTACGTAAAAATATATTATATATCAATAATAATCAAGAATAATCATTTGAGGTCTCATAATGACTTAGTGGTCCAGCGTCTGACTCTAAACACGATTGGTTGTGGGTTCAATTCCTATTTGGGGACTCATGATATCTAAATTATTTTCATTTCTCTTCTCTGGTCCCTAAGACAAAGCGCAGTTTTGAGTGCAAGATTCTCTCTGACTACCCTGCTATATGCTATATAGAAAAAATCGTGAAGCTGTTTGATAAATAGATCAAAAATAATGTACTAAATAAGTTCAATTGTAGACGTTTTAAGATATTTAGAAGTTTTGCGTTTGTGTTTCAACTAAATAATTTGCATAGCAAGTTAGATAGTTAGTTATAGGTTATCCAGGGACAAAATCAAGTAATAACTTCTAAGAGATAACGCCGTTGTAGCAAATTTTTAAGATCAAATCCTAGTATAGGTATCATATAACCTGATAATATACGTTTTCGGGCCGACAGAAAGGTACAGTGGATGAGTAACTTACGTGACATGTAGAAAGCCTGGCAGGTTTTGCTTATTTTACATCTTCAAATTTTCATTTTGAAAAAGTATTTGACTTTGAAGCATTACCAATTTAATATATTTAAACATTGACTTCACTCGGTTGCGTTTCAAATTAGACTAACGGAGGACGTGAGCCCAACCAAGTTATATGAGGCTACAATAAACCAAACCGATCTATTATTCCGCTGACCGAACTGCCTTCCAGCTGACTTGGATTTTTAAATACGTTTTATGGCCCAAATTATTTCGGCTATAGACCCAGTTCCCTGTCATAAATGTGTTAATTTTTATTGAGGAGGCTATGTATTTTACCTTGGGAGAAGCTATACTTGTATCCACAATTAATACACAATTAACAGCAAATTCAAAGTAACAAAATCTAGAATAAAAGCTATCCAATGATTTCAACACATTTGTCAAGCAAATAAGTCATCAGAGTAAAACCGCTGCTTAAAAATTTAGCTAATAAATAAATATTTAATAGTAAACAATGGGCTTAAAGTCCAATATGCACTGAATATTAGAACGAGACCGTAGTGCTAACTCAAATGATGTAACGAAACGAGCAAACACGTTTTGTGTAAACGACTTATTAACAGATCCTCACTACGCTTTAGTGTTAAAACGAAAGAGAGCATGTGTGTATTAGAAGCGCCTTCTATATTTATCTCTAATCCCGTTACATGTGGTTTAATTTTGTTAGTATGCATGCATGCATTTTAACTGCATTCTGTGATCAGGACAGCGTTTATTGCACCCACTAGCAATTCTTCCCGAGTTAACGTTTGACTAATTTGTGAAGTTATATCGATGAATATAAATAGTTTGACGGTGACGTTTTATCAGCTGTTTAAGAATGAGTAAAAGTGATTGATAGTAAAATTGAAATAGGTGTAAATAAAAGTGATTCAAGCTTTATTAGACGATGTTGTTTATAAGTGGCAAAGGTACTTACATTAAATTTTCTTTAGCACTATCTACTTTGTATAGGATGAAAATTTACACTGGTTAAACCAACACCGTTTCACTAGCAGTAACTTTTGATTTTAATCATAGATTTCATAACAAACGTTCACGTGCTGTACAAGAGACACCGAAACATAAACTAACCAATAACTCCTCATAGTCACCTTGAACCCTGTTTTCACTTTTCGCGTTCAAATAAACGCGCCTTTTATTGTTTTGTACAGTGTTATGCAAATGAATATCGCAAACAGTAGCGTTTATGGAAGGGTTTCCTAAAAATCGAAAAAATTGAAAGTGAAAGCCAACTGGGGGCATATTGTTGTTGTTTGACACGCTTCCTTTCGTCTATTGTTAGGATAAATATTTACGTTACTGCATGCAAAACAGTTTTTTTACAAGGCTACCGAATTGACCTTTTTTTATCAACCCTTTTGGCAGGTTTCGGCCTTGTTTGTTTGTTTTTTTTTCCATTCTTATCAATACACCTACTTGGAAATTGAAAAGACATGGTAACTATTTTTATATTTTGATACTAAGTTTCAAATTAAAGACGGATTTGTAAGAAAGTATAAATATCAAGAAGGTCGCGGTAGCCGGTTGGGCTCGGTATAAACTTTACGACGGCGATGCGAGACGTCATAAAACTTGAAATAAATCCAATCGAGGGCCTACGAAAAACAATTCACTTCGTTTCGAAATTACTTGAGATAGAATTTGACTTAATGATATTTTAGATGTTCTGTTTTGGATATATTGGTAAGTTAATTAAATAGCCTTATTACACGTATTTACGTATAGGTAGGTATCTTTCCACTTTCGAAAGAAACCTATTGTCCAAAGAATCTATTTTAATAAAATTTATTATTACGCAATAAAAATTGATGAAAAATAATAGGTATAGATAGACTTAAAACCCTAAACGCAGAAACCACATGTAATACATATTTGCATGAATAGTTATTTTTAACTTATATATGATATTTGTTACATGTAAAATTGATACATCTTTTTGAAATTATATTAAGTCCCTATTATTATAGGAATATGAAAAAATAAGCACAGTAACATACACAGCTAAAGGAAGATAAAATAAATCAACGCTATTTGAACTTGCAGTGGACGTAGAACGTGGTACATTGAAGGTAAAAACAGCTGAAAGGCGCGACTCGGAGGCAATTAGCGCACTGCGCAAACGCGCGTTTCAACATATAGGTATATACATAGGAACTAGCTATATCGTATAAATATGCTAGAATGTGTATTGTAGTAGCAGCAGAATAGTATTGCAGATTGTATTTTAAAATTTATCTTACTATTTGTGAATAGTGATTTTGAAGTTTATAAAATACCTAGGTATAAAACTAATGTAAAGGATACTTTCATATAATGAATACATAAAATAATGATCCTGTTGAATATTTTAAAACCAAGCCTGCATATTTTAGGGCTTAAATTAATAAAATTAAGTATAATTGTTGAGTTTTTTGTCACCGGTTTTCAATAGGTTGGTATGTTATATATAGTGTGGTTGCTGCGATCTTTTCTGTTGTAATATTGTTAATTAGTTCGCTTTGAGAAAATGTAGTAAATTAATTCAATTGCTAAAATAATTCAAAAAACTATTTGTTAGAATAGAAAATATGTATCACATATTTATTTATATTTCTTAATAAAACGTAGTCTATCAATGCCAACCTAGTAGGTTAGGTAGGTAGGTACCCGGTATGTGAAATAACCAAATTTATTTTCATGGAATTTCAGTATATTAAATGGATAATATACTGAAATAATATTTATATAGAATCATTACCCTCTATATAAATATTAAGAGGAAGAGTTTTTATCATTTCAACAACTTTTGAAAATTATAAAATATTTTTTTCCTAACTGTACTAGTTGTATAGTTTTGTTACATCGGAATCCGAGTCAATACACTAAGGAATGTGTGCGAGAGGGCCGCAATCCTGTGTTTAAGCAAACCCTCTGTTTACTTGCACTCTAACGGCTTTGATTAAGAATTGCGTAATGAAAAGGAATTGAATGCAATATACAAACTATGAGTTAGCATTACTGAAATGAAATTAGTTACGTTTAATTATATTTAATAGTATCCTACCCAGAGAACAGTTATTAAATTTTCAATTAGTAGATAAGTAATAGTCATAATACTATAAGTAGGTAGATTATAAGTTATTCATATAAATTAATATGTATTTCTTTTAAAGACACTTCAATGTTTTAGTGTATTTGAAAAAAATATATGTAAAAAGAAATTATGGTGCATTTGGACAGGTTCTGAATGTGAAAGCGAATGGTTGTGGGTTCAATTCTAACTCAGGAGAATGATTATATTTTATTTTTTTTTATTGCTCCGCTCTTTTAAGAAAACAAACGCAATGTCTCGATTTCGGACTTAAAGTGGAGGACGAAGTGACTTGAGACGAGGGAAAGGGCTTGTATCTGAAAAAACATGATAACTCAATTAAATACTTGAAAATTGGGTGGAGTCGTTTCATGTTCGTTTCATAAAATATTTGTATGTATCATCATATTTGTGTCTTGGTAGATGAAGTGCTACATTAGTTTCTGCTATTCGACTCGTAACGTCTTAGTATTATAATTGTCTACTAATATGTGTTTATGTGTACTTAATTATAAAAAATAACCAAAGGTTTATCCGAATATATGAAATATGCCTGAAGATAAAGAAAAGTAAGTTAATGATAGGTTAATTTAATAGAATGCTAAACTGTAGTACCCGTACCCACCGTACCGTACACTATCTTATGTTAGACTATATACCTATTGTAAGCATTTCAATCTTTTTGTAGCATTTTCTAAAATAAATTTAATTATATTATTAATTAACATTATAAAGTGCAGTTATCTTGCATCACTCATGACAAAGGAAATCTTCGTGTCAGAACCATAAATTTGTAATGAGTCGTATTTCTCAAGCGACTTGATTTGCGAGTTCTCTGCCAATTATTTGTTGTAATTTATTATAGGTAGTGTCCCACATCGAAATAGCAGTAAAAGTAAAATGTAAGAGTTGATTGCCTCGCTATAGTACCCTCAGAGTTATCAAGTATGAGAGTGGTCTTATTATTTTTGTTAGCGCTAAAAGCATTCCTTTAGTAGATGGACGAGTATTAATGTTCGCCTTCAACTTAATGTTAAAAATTTCAATGTTATATATAACCTTTTCAAAGTTTTAGAGGTACAAATATTAAGTTTACCTAGCAGTTTTCTACTTTTTTTATAATATTTATTTAAATTTATCAATCAATCAGAATTGTTATTGTTTTTCTGTTATTCAACTATGCTAAAAACTTATACAATTATTTTTGAGTTTTCTATTGATAGATGCCTATAGGCATCTATCAATAGAAAACTCAAAAATATCTTATAAGATATAGGTATGCTACAGGTACTGTTGTGTAAGTATATTCTGGTTCTGTATTGTATATATAAAAAAACCTACTGTTGATGCTAATATTATACCAACAAATAAATAATTTTTTTTTAAATTAAAATAAAATATTCCGTATTAATAAGGCTCTATTTCTTGGATTCTCACATTTCACAAGTTATACCTACTATAATAAAATACATTAATACGGCCTAAAAGAGGGAAACAGTATCTTGCCACCAGGTTCTCTTTATCTACTGTGCTATGCGGAAAAATACGTGAAACTCTTTATTTATAAAAAAAAACATAGTTTGAACCACATACAAACATAGTATTAGGAGTCGTTTGAAATGTGAACTCAGGCAGTGTCAGTGTTAATGCGCATTTTAAAGGGTCCCCTAAAGCCTGCATTTCAATCACAAGTCCCAGGTATTGGTCAAATTTACAATCCCTGCAACGCGATGGGTCCAGCACCCGCATGGCTAATCCATTGAATTCTAAGGAGTTATATCTGTGTAATGAATGCGTAACATAATAGCTATCTCTATTACATTATATTCATATCAACCATCCATACCTAATACTAAGAATTATTTTTATTACAGTTTTAATTTATTAACTTCCATTTTTAGGCCAATTTATTCCTTACCATATCTGAAACATGTCAAATATTTTGAATGAATATTTTTTGTTTGACTGACCTCTGAATCAAATATTTCGATTGTGTTTTATGTTACCATAATCTTTTCATCAGTTTTAAGGTCTATGATTGCATTTTTATCTTTATATTACTTTTAATGATATGCCGCTATTTAACAGTCCTTTTTGTGTGCAGAGAATCATTTATTTTCAAATTTTGGATAGAGCAACACAGACACCTAATAAAGCTTTGTATAGATAAAATTAAAGCAATGATGCTATAATAAAGTAAGTAATAAAAATTCTGTTACATTCAAAATATATGAAAACTAGAAATTTTTCACATGATACTGATGCCAAAGATAACTAAATTTTTTAAATAGTTTAGAAATGTAAGCAACTGAATATGTAACTAATAGACTCAAACTCTCATCATTAAAAGATTAAAAAAGAAGTAGGCGTACCTATACTATTTAAAACAATAACAATTATTTGAAAATTTGGCACGATTGCTTAGATAGTAGGCACTTTAAATTTTATAAAAATATTCTCACATAATAAACACTTTGAACAATAATACTATAAAGACGAAAGAATCAAACGAGGCAAAAATTACAATGAATGTAGGCGACGTTCAAAGAAATTCCGTTTGTAGTTACGATGTTAGAAACTGTAGCCGAGTCAGTGGCTTTACATATATCATTATTATACTATCAGATAGAATTAGGATAATTTGAGTACACAGAGTATGTAAAAGGTGTTTACTGCTAACGGAACTCACGGTACTGCTAATTACCATGGCCTCCAATAAAAGGTGCTCCGATTTAATTGCTGATACGGAAATAAATTTTATGTGTCTCCCAGCGTATCTAACTAAACTCAGTAGTCAATTTTAATTAAATTTCAATGTAGGCATCATTTAGATTAAGTAATAAAATGATCGTAAAAGCTATTAATATGTATTTAAGTTGGCAGTTAAAATTAAATAAAAGTACCACGAAGAGAAAATATTAATTTTAAAAATAATATTTGTAGATTAATATTCAAAATAAACATGCAACGAGAATAGATGGAGACAAGAATCGGTAGTCGTGAGATCAAGGAGGCATTTTAAAATAGGTAATATATCAAACAGATGAGATTGATTTATTTATATTAGTAAGTCGAATGATGAATTTTTCAATAAGCCTTGTTTTACTTACTAAGTAAGTACTGGTTTGGTATCTACATGAATACATTTTCCATAATTGATTAATTAAAAACATAGGTGAGCACATAACTAAATTTAAAGCTCACATATACCTATAGCAGCATCCATTATAGCTTCTAGGTATATATATATATGTGTAGATACACCTGACCGATGACGCCGAACCCTCGGAGGTTCAAAAATCAAAGTAAATTGTAGAGATAGCGTCGAGGGATGTTCCCAGCGGCGCGCGCTTCGAGCTAATTCAACGCGCTGAGAGGCCCCGCCCGCCCATACTCGCATACCGCCGAAAGCCGCCGCTGCGACCGGCCGCGCCCGCACCGCGAACCTAACATTATTAATTTACAATAGTAAAAGTGATGATATATTATCGACTATAAATCTGTGTAGTGTTGTGATCGCATAGCAGGTAAGTGTTAATTGCTCAGTCGCTTGCCGCGCTGTTTGCTGAACAAACAGTCACCGCTCTCGGAAAACAAAGCGTCGGTAACCCTTTGGGTGTCGTATTCTTGTTGGTCTGTGATAATTCGACACTTTTCGTTGAATTTTAGCGTGTGCTTGGACCGTTACGAATCTCTTGCCTTTTCCTTTTGATTTATTTATTTGTTGTTATCGTAGAATCTGTACAGATTGAATATTTGAGAAATTTTATAAAGTCACAGATCGGGCCTTTTTTATTAAGACAATTGCTCTATTTAATTTTATATCTGTAAAATATTGTTATAAACATATGGGATAACAAAATGTCACATATTATAATAATAGAAGAATTAAATAATTGACATATGTATTTTTTTATAATTGTCTTGGTTCTTATATATAATAATCAACGTTAGTGTTGTTACACATTTGCTATTTATTTTTATTGTCACTATTGCAAATTAAATAAAGTTATGGTTAGAATGGACACTGAATAAATCGTTGTTCTTCTTAATATTTTATGTTTAACAAATTCATAATACATTAATTTATCCAAATTATTAACATAATAACATGTAGGTACCTAATTACATAGAAACTTAAATGTTACTGAAAATATTACGAAGAATATTAAAAGATAATATATCTTTTTTAATATCTGTGTTAATATAATATACCTATCATAATATATTTTAAACATACTCATTAGAGGATTTCATTATTAAATTAAAATTCATATTTTATTCATGGTTAGGAATTTTATAAAACAAAAAAATTGCTAGTAGTAAAAATACGGTAATTATATTTTGTAATATTTGCAGATAGAAGTAAGATAAGGGTATTTTGAATAACGAACAACGTTTAAGCATTAAGCTTAAGTAGATAAGTATTAAAACCTTGATATTATGTAAATATATTCGTTTATATTATATCCGGATGTATGCTTTTAAAGAACAACTGTTAAACATTTTACCAAGAGTTTATATTAAAAGCTAGAGTTATTAATGAATTAAAATACATATTTTCTAGATATGTCTGAATGAATATAAAATATTTCTTAGAAAAACTTTATTCCAAGAAAAAGAATGTATCTTTCATATTAAATAGATAATAAAATAAATTTCAAATTTGTTAAAATCATCAAAGCCAAAGATCTTACTATACATTCTTTATTTGATAGTTATTTCCTCAGTTAAGTATGCAGTCTTGACATTAGGAGAGAGATTACATGTATTATTTTCTCAAAAAAAAAAGTCTATGTAAATACAAAATAAGTCTAACTTCTTGTACATTCTATACCTACATTGGTCGAGTAGTTTGTAGTACTTTAACTCTAACATTTATACCACATTTGTTTTAAAAGAGTGTTAAGTTACTTCAAGTACTTGTAGTTCAATTTTTTATTAATTTTTCATAAATCTTTCTCATATCGTAAATACTTTTTTAAGTAGCTGGATAGAAAGTATGGCGGTTTCCAAGAGGCGCGTTTTTAAATTATTTCGTAACGTTTTAAGATACGTTCGCAGACTTAGGAAATTGAAAAATTAAAAAAGACATTTAGAAAACGTAAAAACAATTAGTGGTTGGCTACTGCATTATTATTTGAACATTTATTGATGATATAGGTTTTGTAAATATTATAAACTTCAAGCTTAACGGCCACACTAAAGGCGGTTAATTGTATGCGTTACCCGTACCTGTGCTCGTAACCTGCCGTACCCGTTTACCATAATTTTATATAACTATACTAGTAAAAATTTTTTTAAAGAAACGCAACATTATTGTTTTACATATGTGCTTACATTAATTTAGGGCAGAATGTGAATATAGGTAAATTCGCTGCATTCTCAATATAATCTACAAGTTATGCGAAAAGCTTTCTGATCCTTCTTAAAATTGTACCTACTTAACCAAGATATTTAAGTTCATTGATATTTTCTTCTACTGCACTGTCCTATGCCAAAAAGTAGGGCGCAATTTTAGCAATAAAAAAGTATACAAACAATCTTACTATATAAATCAATAAACATCTAAATATCAATAGTGCTATTGAGTCACTAAGCTCTATATAATAAAAGTTTCAATCTTTTGGTAGATACAATCAAATTCAACCGTATCATACAAATATAATAGATGCTGTTAGATAATAACAACAAATCGTAAAACGAGAGGAAGCTTAAGAATTGACCTCTGGCCGCTTCAAATTGCTTTACAGCCTATAGTTGCGCAAGAGACTGCTTCTAATCCACTACTTGGGTGTCTAGTTTTATGTTGAGCTACATAAAGTGCAATAAACGTGTCTCAGTGTAAACTAGCGTGCTATAATAATTTGAACTCTATTGACTTTATAATAAGGAATATTTAAAGTCAAGATACCAACAGTACACGTGGGTGAATCGTAGGCCATTATAGTTTACGGCTCGTATCATTCATTTAGCGAAATGTGATGGATGAATTGGTGTGATTTACACACATACCTATATTAACAAACTTATAAAAGAATGCTCTAGTTTGATTTATTCTTCATAGATATAACCTTAAATTTTTCTAGATATCTATCTCTGTTAATATTTATATCCAAATGGAGTAAAGTTTATATTACAACGTTTTCAAATAATTGAGACTTTTATCCAAAATAGTATATAGAGTATGCTTTATAAATTACAAAATAGAAAACTCCACGCAATAGACGATTCAAACCGATTTAACGCCATGTTTTATATAATCAGGATCGCTCATAAAACTCACATAGGTAATTACATTCTCTAGTGAGTGTAAATTTGTGGTTGTACGATGTATTTCTAAAAGAATTGCTATTTACCAGTGAGACGGTGGATTCTAATCAATATCCAATCAACGGGTGGCAGTAAAGTTAACTAAGCGGGAAATTAACTCTGCTAGGGACTGTCTGTTAATGGCGTGGGTAAAGAATAAAAGCAATATATGTGCAACTAAGGTAGTGCTTAAAGAACAAAGGTAAAATAATTTGCGCGAACAGCGAACGTTGCTCGCGTAGACAATTATTTAGATCGTCTTCATAAAGTTTTCTTTGACAGGAATACACATATTGAAATGTGGTATAAATTACAACGTCCATACAATACAGATAATATTATAATTCTTATTTATTATATTTTACAACTATACTCGTAGTTTATAGAACTAACCGACTGTCTATCAAGTGAGGTAATAGGCCTTAAATATTTTATTGTATCATTCAATGTAGGCATAATATTCAATATTGATGATATTCCTTCGACGATTTAAAAGTACTTGCAAAAGTCTATATTTGAATATCCTTTATTCAAATGTATTTTAATAGAATTAATACGGATGCGTCTAATAAATATATTATAAATACTATTCTATCTTGATAACAACTGAAAGTAATATTTTAAACTACTTGCTATCCTCGCATATTACATATAAATATTATTTATTTATCACAACTTATAAGTTTATAGTTACCTATCCCAAAATAGTTTTTAAGAGAACATTTTTATCTACTCCGCTGTTCTGTTAGTATATTTTAAGTAGGTATATAAGTAGGTATATAAGTAGGTATATAAGTAGGTATATAAGTAGGTATTTTTTTTTTATAAGTAGGTATATAAGTAGGTATATAAGTAGGTATATAAGTAGGTAGGTAGGTACATCCAACAAACGAAAGCTTTCCATTTTATCGCTTTAACAACTGAATTGCTCCATTTCACAAGCAAAAAACCATTCAGTGCCAATAATTTCAAATGTTATGAACTTTTGAGTCAATAAATCGAGTGAACGACTCTAAAGGTTGTTATTTGTCGTAAACGCTTACAAATGGACACTAAACTTGTAGCTGTTTGTGACGTAGATATTACAAATTATTATTAGTGCTTGCTTAGTGCTTTGTAATGTGATGTCATTACACTTACTTTTCAATGAGCTGTAACTTGTAAGTTATAATTTATTGTAGTTCTTATTTGAATTTGACTTTATTATATATCTTACTCTCGTTTTACGATGTATGTAATAAATGATTTTGTAACTACTTAATAGAATATATTTTATTAGAAATATTGTATTAGGTCTAGGTGTCTAGGTTGTTATAAGTGGAGGAAGTATGTGACAGTTTTATCTTCACCAGTATTTGTCAATCAAACAATGAATCAATATAATAAAATCTTGCAACTTTCATTTAATACACTTGCCGTCTGATTTGTGTGCACACGTGTTTGGATCTGATGTCTATATACAATATTGTCATTACTAACATACTTGAGATGTGTTTTTTCTGTTTATTATTAAAAAAAATGGCAGCTACACGTCTTTTTCCACGTGACATAGGCGAAGATAGCCTAGTATCTAAACGCATTGTTCCTCGCCTTACGCCCAAGATGTTGTGTGTTGAGTGGCGGAATTCATAGTCGCGCTTTTTCTTACCGGAGCTGGAAATGAAAGGAGCTTAAATATAATAAATCATTAATCATGTGGGGTTCCATTTCACAACCATCGCGATTACATTCAGACATCGGTCCACAGTGCCACGATGACCTCAATGCAAATAATAAACAGGTAGTAGGTAGGGGTATAATATATGTAACAAAAATATTTCATCCGTCGTTTCTATAGGTAGGTTTCTATAGGTAGGTTTCTATAGGTAGATGTAGATAAATTTAATGTAAGTTTTTCGTCAACTTTACAGTTATAGCCAGATTAAACTAATTTTTTTTCGAATTTTAAGTATTATTATTTATTGTTCACTAATTATGACATAGGTATACCTATGTATTTTGTCTTATCTTATTATAAAATGGTGATTTAAAGCGCCTATGACATGAGGTACCTTCTTAGTTATCGTGTATACATTACAATGTTTTTGATAGGATAAGCTTTGAGTACATTTATCATATCATCCTAAACGGGGAAGCTCATTTTAAAGATGGCAGAGCACAAAGGCGGTGTCAATTTCATTAGTGGGCGTGGCCTGATCAGGCTCTGCCCTTTGCAAATGGCGCCGAAATCGACCAATACCGTTACGGACGAGGCTTCCATTTTTAAAAAGCCATTGTCAGTGGCAAAATTTATTGCCATCCTTCCCCATTCATTAGTTTTCTAAAATATACGGCACGTTTTTATACTAACAAACAGATGTTGTTCTTAAATTTTTACTTAAAATATGAGAATATTTTAAATTGTTTTTTTTAATTATTATTGTTTATATTTTTTTTAAGGTTCTATATTTTAACTCATATTAATTGTTTAAATAGATAAACATTATTAAAAGTGTGTTTTTTTCTATGAGTAATTAAATTGTTGTAAAATAAACCTCTAAAAAAAATGTACGGTAGATAAGTTTTTAATTATCTCAGTTTTGTTTCATAGTTTTAAAACAAGGACATCTACATATTTCGCAAGAAATCAAAATGTTTGAAAAATTGCAAGAAGCTCTAAGAATAATAGTAGTAGTCCATAAAGTTTTAAAGAGATGGCGCTAGTATATCTAAATATGACATCCGAGCTTTTAGTATAGAACTTTAACCCACTATCGGCAGATGGCGCCTTTTATTAAAAATGCAAGCCTCAAAAATTCTAATACATTTACAAGTAATGTAAATTAAATGAAATTTACAGAATTAGAATAGAATCAATATTCTGAATTTTGTATAATAAAAGTATTCTAATCATTGTAATATAATATTCGCCATTGTCAGTAATCCTACCAGTAGATGCTTACATTCTTACAGTTATTATGTAGGTAATAGTACCTACATAATAACAGTAAGAATGCAAGTATGGGTAACCAATAGAGTTTACACACATATAACTAAAAAGATATCGAAGTTTAAAATGCTAATAGAAAAAAAATATCACTTCTTGATCAAAATTACCACAAATGCTGTTTTATACCATACCTTTGTAGGAGTAACAAAAATAAATTAATAGGAATACTCTGAGAAGTACTGAGGTTATGTAAATATTTTATTGTTATCGGAACGGACATGTGTAGCCGGATACGTTGACAAATTTGTTCAGAAAATAGTAGGGCCCGAAGTGGGTCAAAATTGCGTTTTTAACATTTTTATACGTGCATAGATATATAAGTATTAAAATATATCGTCCTTTTATTTTTCCTGGTATATGTATCTAATGTTCACTATAGTTTATTATAAAAATATTACCAACTTTTTATTTTTGACTTAAAATAAAAATATCTTTTCACTGGTGATGTTAGAACATAGGAACGAAAATATTATGTAAGTAATATTAACCATACCTTTGTAACAAAGGTTTGGTACCTACTTATTTAAACCAATTTAAATTTAGTTATTTATCTTACATAAATGTCACATCACAGAGGTAATTAAATTGTTCGTGATAAATAACTTCAACTTTGGACTTGGCAATAGTCTTATTTTACTAACTGCCTAGGTATTATTGAGACACCGTTATTATTAGGATTCCCAATAGAGAGATTTTATTATAAACATATTATCGTTTCCCTAGTGTGATTACATAAATCTCGGCGATTAGAAAAAAATTACTTACACTTACCTGTAAAAATATAAAAAGGTACATTAGTGTAATGAAACATTATTAATAAAAGAGCAGCATTTATGTCTTTCCTTAGCCTTAGCCTTTAAAAATATTTCCTAAGCATCAAGGACAATCAAGATTTTTTCTATAAGATTTCGATTATGAGATAGGTATATTTTCTATAGCGTAAAAAAATACGAAGTTTGTCACTTCATATACCTTCCCTTGTCCCATAACCCTATTTGGGCGCAGTAATTTTCTGCCTGTGCCTACATTACTGGAGTTGCGTTTTTCCGTTTCATATGGACAGATTGTAGAATGTTTTGAAAAAAAGTCTACTTTGGAAGTATATAAAAATATAGAAACATAAGTACCTATTATATATTATTTAAGCTAATATTGTGGAGCAAGTCCTTAGACGTATAAATTTACGAAAGCATTGACTATCTAGGCAGCTACCTAACTATAACATCTAAAGATACAGCTTTTGATAGGTAGATGGACAAAAGATATCCAGTTATTAAGATTTCAATAGTACCATTAAAATAAAATTCAAACTTATGTCTCTAGATTTAAGGTTTGTTTCCGTTAAACAGTGCTGTAAGTTCAGCTTCTAAGAAAAGGGGGGAATAGGGTGGCGGTCACGTATTGATTGGCGGCCATTTTTGATTCGCGCATGCGTCGTGATGTTGTTTTGCCCTTTTCACCACATTATTGTAGAGATGGCGCTGGTAAATTTATTCAATTCTTTTGAATGGGGAAGCCCTATATTTAAAATTGTTATATGTACGTCTTTTTGAATGATATCACGATAAAAATGGTGCGGAAAATAAGATCGATTATTTCATATAATAAAAGCTTCTGTAATGTTAAAATAAATGCTTTTGTAAGACATTGATTTGTGCTTGTAAAGTAAGATTAAAGAACTGAGAATTATAACCAGGTTTATTAAAAAATGAGATGGAATAAAAAGAAATTCCGGGATATTATTTTTGCTATCTGATTAATGAATAGATATATTTCAGGGTAACTTTTCAGGGAAGTACTTAATATAAATAGTTTTTAATTTTTCATCAAGAAACTTTAATAAAATCTTCCTGCATTATATATAGTACCTACATATTAAATAGTATTTACAAAACAAAGTAGGTATATATGTTCTACATAAAAGTTCACTTAAGGCAAATCTCATTTTTAAAATCAAACCATCTTCATGTATGTAAATGGACTGTAAGAGGAGATTTTGCTACCCGTCGGCATATTACCGTCGGCTTTTGTTTATTGTGGCTCCTAGTAGGTAGGTACATAGATTAATGTGTAGTACATTTAAATGACAATTATTTATTATATTTAACGCTTCATTAGTTGTATACTATTAGTAAAATTTTGACAATGAAAACACTCATCGAAATAAATTTATTAGACAAATTTACTTGAAATAAGTATTTATTTCGATATTTTAAGTAAATTTATTAATATATTCAATGCATTTTTTAAAATCATAACATAGCTTAAAAATTAACTACTTACACACTTCAAGCCTGTTCATATGGTACGTACACAGTACACCTATATCCAAATGAATATCGTAGACCACATCAACGCTTAACATCAGAGTTGGTGCGGTGAAACGTTAGCCTATTTTAGGCAAAATTGCATATCCAATGAATAAATTTATTCATAAGTTGCTGAAGCAAAAACTACTTGAATAGGGTAAACAAATCAAAAGATATGCTTTAAAAGAAATATTGCCTTGAATCGCAAAGCCCCTTTTTATGTGCGTTATGAATATGGCCCGAGGGACAGTATTCTCCCCGACCTCAGTTTTGTTTTGCATAATATCACAGAGTAAAAACCATGTTACTCGTAAATAATTATTTCTTAAATGTAGAAGAAAAGCTCTGACGGCTTCTGTAGCTGATCTGACGCAGGAAAAATCGTGAAGCTTTAGAGTGAGGATTAGCTAAATTTATATTTCAATTGGATACCTAGTCTTCAATATTACATATTTTATATATACCAGCAACAATCAATGATTTAATAACTTTTATACAATACAAAAATACAATTCTGTGAAAAACATTTTTATAAGATATTTTCAATTTCCTAAGTGTGTGAATAACACTTTACAAATGTCAATTATTAATAGTCAATTTTATTTCAATTTATATAAATAACAGTAAATAGAGGACTATGGATACATACATACAGATATAGATATTTCATACCAATGGGAGCTTTAAGCTCGGATCGCCTTCACGTCACGTGCCCGTCGTAATACAAGCCAACGGTGCCACCCGAGAGAAACGCGCTGAGGGAAGTGACTTTCTTTATACTTTCTTTTTGCTTTATACACTTTTCTTTTTACGTCCCCACCGGGGTCAGGGACGTGACGAAGATATTTCTAAGAAAATTCTGAGCATTCTCCAGTGTATAGAGTTGTATATTTGAATTTTTCGTTTAATGTTATTTTACGAATATTATACAGGTAGTCATGTATCTAAAGGCTCGACGCTATGACACAACGTTCTTAATTTTATCCTAAATTATTTATATTTATATAATCTTCATTTGATTGTTCCCGTTCGACATATTTTGCTCATTAAGACGTAGGTATACGTTATTTCTTTTTTCATAAGTGGGATGCCAACCCACAAACATCATTTTCTGTATGCCACACCCACGATGTTACAAAGACACACTTTAAGTAATTGCAAATCAAACAGGATATTATTTGCGATAAATAGTAAATACAATGTAATCTACCAATTTCAATTACATCCATTTAAAGGGGGAAGTTTCTACATTAAGGGCTTGAAATTTTGTTTTATTCAAATGATGTAACCCTTTTACGAGAAGATCGAGTCGGCGGTGGGTCGGACTTGGATGATAATTAAAACCTTTACTACAGTGACATTTACGCTGATGCGAGGATCCCAGGCTTAATAAAGGGCGGGCTCTTTGACTAAATCTACGGAATCCCTTAATTAACATTTTCCATGCGAAGGCATCGCTGACTTTAATATCGAACACTAAATTTTAAGCAGACAGCGAGTAATCTTCATGTTATATTTTATTTAAATTAAACATGTTCGTTTTAGGCACTCTAAGGTTGTTTTATGTAAATGGCCGACTAATAAAATATAGATGTCATACAATTTCCTTCCAGTTTTTTTTTAAATATCATGGAAGGGACAATATACGAATGTATAGTATTTAAATTAACTGCCTTAACACACTTTTATCCTCAGTTTTCGCTCATATTTAATAGATTGATTTTAGTTGGCGAAATTTAATACTTCGTCTATAGATCCAAAGAAAAAAGATTATATATTTAAAACTTAAACTTCACTGCATTCCCATAATACATACGTGAAAAATTTACTCCATCAAGATTTGAACTCTAAAACTTCTTAGGCGCGTACGAGTATATATTATGTAATATTTATTCTAGGTGTTCAGTTATTTTTTTTTTACGCACACGCATAGACATGTTATTTGCCACTACTTTTATATGAATCCAATGTAGTAAGAGAAATAAAGTGCGATGATAGTCATAAATAAATCGTAATATTAACAGATAACCTTTTATTTATAAAGGGAAAGGGTTTGCAATTCATACAAATGTATATACCTAGCGCTCGTATTATTTTTTGTATAGAAATTCGTCGTGTGATTTTTTTTTAGTATAGACGCTTTTGTGACGCGTTTAACTTAAACGTTGAGCAGATAATCAATATGCTTGTACTCTGTATATTTGTAATAATACTGCATTTCATTGTTTATATTGTTTTAATTATAAAATAAAATATATATATATATTTATTAAAATAATTTTACAAAATATATATTTATACAAAACTATAGGTAGTTGTATAAAAGTGATCAAAATATTGCTACTTATTTTGAACATCATATTCTTCCTTCTATTCCATTTCGTCTTTGTAACTTCTTATTATTATCATAAAGTAGATCCAAACTGCAAACATGTAAAAGAAATATGATGGTACCTTCTTCATTAATTATAAAATAATATTAATTTTTACAAACCTCATTAGGTCTTCGCATTAGAAGACTATTCATTACAACAAGTTATATTATTATATTGTAATTGATTTTATTAATTTTTTGGCATTTCTCGATATAAACGCATTTTCTGCATGTTATGTGATAGGTAGTTTTAATGAAAAATAACTTCGTACTCCCCTTTTTCCGATTGGTTTTCTTTTTACAATTTTATGTGAAATACTTACTTAAAAATTACTGATGTAATATATTGAGTATTAAATTTCAATATTTATACATCCAGACAGAAGGTCGCAATAGAGACATGAGGTTTCTAGATAAAATTTGAAATAATAAATTATTTCTTGACCGTTTATATACTAAATAGTAAGAGATCCAAATGATAACGTACCGACCATTGATATGATTAAGGAAATAGGAAAGACGAAGTCCTGACATTTACTGTCTACTTTGGAAACTATTAAAGCTGATATTGCGTAGAAAAAATATGCTATAATTGCTAAGGTTATTGCTAATAAAAATAATTCGCCAGTAATTCTTCTTTTCTGTAAATATATGAATATGAATGTTTTTTTTAGTATACATAGATATTATATGGAGTCCGCTTCAACATTTTCGGCTTAACTAAATAGTAAACTGATGTCGTCCACTTAGGTTTGTTAAATTATTCCTCTAATAAGAGCTACAATTAAAACCTTCGCATACAAATCAAATGTGCTCCTTTTCTCTGGTTTCAACTTCAAAAAAGAAAGTTGAAATTTTAACTTATAATCATAGGTATTGATTGCCGACGCTATGGTAGACTCATTCAGTGAATTAAAAACAAAAAACTATGCCTATAGAGGATTTTTGATAATAGGTATTCTCTATGTAAAAGGTATACACTCACTATGCATATTCCAATAAGAAAGATAATTGCAGTAACACATAAAATTACTTCTCCTGCGATTAAAATAGGTTTTGCATATTTTATAAGAGTTGCTAGAGTGCTGTTTGGTTGGCAGGCTAAGCTTTTAGATAAGTAAAAACTTGACGATCCGACATTAATCTAAAAATAAAAATTGACACGATGTTAAAATTAATTATTACTTATATAAAAAGTACATATGATTATGTAACCTGATACATTTACTGTGCGATATATGTTTAATAAGGACATTCTTCACATTATAGTGTCTATATTAAAAGTAATTTATTTATATTAATATTAACTTCTAAATATATATATGTTAATATTAACTTCTCTTGTCTTGCAATTTGTATAAATATGTTAATATTAACTTCTCTTGTCTTGCAATTTGTATAGATGACAACAGATTACTACAATTATATTTAAGAGCAAAAATATTGTATTTATAATTTTTCTGGTTTATATTATGTATATATTCCACATTATAAGTTGTGATGAGCTATTTAATATATGTATTCATATCCTATAAGTTTACATAGGCGTCACTAGCCTCATTAAGTGTAATTTGTCTAAGATTTTGTCAATACTTATTGTGTGCACATTGATATTCTAACGTATATGTATGTAAATAAATAATATTTAATTAAAAAAAAGTATAATTACTTACAATACCAATGATCGCTATAATAATTGAAGCAAGTTTTAAATTAATGCAAAAACAGCATTTACTAGCAACTGGTAAAAAAGTAAAAAGTGACATTTTCCTTTTTCAGAATATAAATGAATGCTATAATTTTTTTTTATTAATGACCTGATTTTGCAATGACAGGCGCAAAATAATCTGCCAGTGTCACGTAGAGAAAACACGAATGAGATGAAGCAGTACATTTTCTAGGATTATTATTATTATTTTATTTGTAAGCCACATTCAATTGACATAAAAAATAGGTACGTAACACATAAAAAAAGGAATGTACAAAAGGCGGTCTTATGGCAGCGGTCTTATAGTAGCCATCTCTTCCAGACAACCATTAGGCCGAAACTAACTGTTATAATAATGATAAACGGTTAGGTATATGAACTGATGAAATATAAACGGATGCTGGACTGGTCTGGTTCAAACCTAAAACAAAGAAAAAGCTTTATTAGTAATGTAGTACATATGTACAAAAAAGATAAAAATGTTCAATAAGAACAAATCAGCGATATGATTATAACAACTATAAGTAAATTTACAATAAACTTAGCAAGCTCACGAATAAAGGACTAAAAGCTAAAACATTTTACATTAATGGGACGTTCTACATTAGAGGAAAAGTATATCAATACAAAGAGTATTTAAGTTTAGGATAATTAAACACAATTTAATCAGTAGAGCCTTCATCCAAACTACATTTAACAAATATAGCTGTCTTTAATCCTTAATTAAGCTAGAAGGCGTACACGTTTGTCCTACGCGCAATCTAGAAATAAAGAGTAGATGTTACAGTTATATTTCCGCCATGATAGCGAGAGAACCACGGAAGGTTGTAACTTCCGGTTGGATAGAAGCATAATATTTGCCTTTAATTAACATTGAATTGTTCCAAAAATTGTTCCATGAAGATATTAAATCAAATTCCGATAGTGACAATAAATCATGGTCAATTATAACTTATGAGATACAACAGATTATGCATAAAAATGTTCTGTAATACCAGAGTGTTAATATGTGATATATAATATAATCCATGTGATACGATTATGCCTTGTTCCTGGCAATGATACAGAGCTTCTCAAATTTTCAAAAAGGTGAAAACTAGGCCTGCTAAGAAAAGCCTGCAAATGTTGCAGCCTGCTTAAGCAATCTGTAAGAATATTGTTTTTTTTTTATTTTGTACTGTTTTACAAACATAATACCTTTAAGCAAAACTATATAATAGCCAGAAAAAATAGAACTTTCAGGAGGTCAAGATCTTGTAATTCAGTATTGGTGCCTGGATCGCCTTGCCACTTGCCACTTGCCCTTTGCAATTCAATAAAAATATAGCATAAACGAACGATGACTACGAATAATATCTTTGTATAGTAATTTTTACGTGAACTGATGAGACCCCCACCAAACACCTGATTCCGCACACAAAATTTGTAGATTTTATTCTCATTTACTGGAGACGTGTTCCATATGAAAACAACTATACAGTTTTGTATCTAAAACACTCCTAAGGTCAACGCAATTTAGAACTGGAATACTTTAATTGTTATATATAATATTCATATCTGGAATACACTTCTATATAGATAAAATTACTACACTACTTTTAGGGACAGACAAAGACAATCCGTGTATAGACAGCTACTAGCCCAGATAATACAAAGCAACCTTGAGTCTAGCCTCAATTTCATCAATATTCTTAGAACTAAAAAATATCACGATATCATCAGCATTACTTTTTAATACAAATTATTATACAGACAAATTGTTGACTTTTCATTGTGCCATTTCGTCGAGAAGTATTTAATTCTCGTACATTGAACATAAATTAAATAATAAAATATATTCATAATTATTAAAATTTGTCGAATTTCATATCTTGGTTTAAAGTTTAAATATAGATAAGCTTAAATAAATGACATTGTAATATACGTAATATATTGGTGTTGACTTTATTAAAATGCTGCAATACGATAGCTCCCATAACATAATTTTTATAACATTTTTAAGGTGTTATTCATACACTTAGGATTTTAAACATAAGATAGTGAAACGTAGCGGGATTCGAACCCGGGTTACTGCTAATCTATACGTGCTATATCCGGCCGCTGTTCTACTTGTACGGTTCTAAAAGCGCGGATTCAAATTTTCATACGTTTTCTAGAAATTTAAATTTAATTTAGTATTATGACATCTGATCTAAAACATATAGAATATAAATATGGATGATGTCATTTGGTGTTTGTCGTTGACAAGCAAGTAAGCATTTTATAAATAATCCCGCGACATTTCGTTCTATATTATGAATATTTATAATGAAAACTAAATTTAAATTAATCCTATTACATGTATATCTTAAAATATGTATTTTAAACTTTTATTATTAAATCATACAGATATTAAAAAGTCACATTAGTCTCTTTAGAACATGAATATATATTTTTATTTTTAATATAATTTTATAAACTTCTTGAGTGTAATGGGAGGTGACAGAGGTCAGCTTCAAAATTGAAAATAAAATTTTCAAATTTTATATTGTTGATAAAATAGCTATTTAGGCAGAGATAATCTAGTATATATATGTTCCGTTCTTCACTTTCAGTCCGAATTCGCGACACTGCGTGTTGAGTGTAGGAAATAACCGTGCGCCGCGCTTCGTCTTAACATTATATTATATTCTAAATTTTTAACAACCGCTTTAAACACATGTATATAATGTCATAGCGATCATGGCATATGTAAGGTAGCCATAGTAATACTATGTAGGCACATATAATTATAAAATGTAACTTATCTTGTATACATACATATAATAAAATGTAACTGACCGTTGTCTGGCATGGAAGATATATGAAAAAAAAATATTATTGGAAGAATTTATTAATATAAAGATAATTAATATAGAGATAAAGAACCGAAAATAATAATTGTTAATTTACTTTTCTGTCTGTCTATAATCTGTCTATTTCTTTTCAATCGGTTCATAAATAACAAAGTTACAAGTACTTAAATTATAAATTTAAGCACAGTTTGTGGTTGGGACGAAGTTTAGTCGTGTTTACGCAGGCGAAGTCGCGAGCGGGCCGCTACTTATTAAGTATTTTTTGTATAATTTAATTATACAAAAAATACTTAATAAGTTAATATAATATTACATCTTAAACATGTACATCGGGTTTTTTTATAGAATATTTAAAAAAATCTTTCTTAAGTAATAAAACTACAGCTAAGTAGTTAAAAAAAATTAAAATCACGTACTTGTAAAAGTAAAATAAAGTTAACAAAAACTATATACTTTCCGCATATGTATTGATTACTAAAATGAAATAGCTCCACACTGAAAAAAGAAAAGGTAGGAAATTAGAAAAAGACATATTCTTATTAAGCACTTATTTACAACAAATTATTCGTTATTTGAAACAAATACTATTTACATTATTTGGGTAGAGTTTGAAAAATCATTTTTGTAAATTTCATATTTGTCTATTTATAAACGACATATGTACAAAGTTATGTACTTAAGTACCTACCTACCAACAGTGAATTTTAGTATTGTATTCTTATTTATTTAAAGGAGATTTCTTACTTATTAAGAACAGGATCAAATTAAATATTTGCGAGTGATACCAATGGCAACTAGTATATTGTTCTTGTATAATTATAACAATACTATACGATATTGATATAATAAATTTGATGAGCACAAAGCATATTGCAATAATTGCCGTCACTTGTAGAGACTGGAAGGAAAATATCAACAAATAAAAATAATAGCAACGGGGACAACAGATTTTCATACTTTTACAGTTATATGGTACAACATGTCGGTATTCCGCTTAGACATTGCATTTACATTTGTCTAACTAGACGGGGAAACGAATTAGGCACGATGAGTTTTTGATTTTATTATAAAATAAACAAACGCTTACGTTTGCAAGTATGTTATCTGCAACATATTGAAATTGGATTCGAACATGTGCGAAAATATATCAGACGACTAAAAGTGGATCAATATATTATGTAGATAGAGATCAGAGAAAGAAACCTATACGTTGAAGTAATAACAGTTAAGCTTAGCGAAGTTTATAGTTTATTTTGTTATTATCAGTGAAATTCTTACCCAAAATAAACCAAGAAGAAATGCAAATAAACTAGCTATTAAACTAAGTTCACATACAAACAAAATCCATCTCAGAATATTGATCGGCAAGTTTACCGGACTATCGGCGGTGTATAATCCTCTACAAAAAGGGTCGCACAGTACACTTGCAGTACTGATACTTGTAACCTAAAAATAAATGACAAATATATATATATATATATATATATATACATAATGTATTATTTATGTAATTCAAACTGAGTGGCATAGTTGCTTAGCAGTGTACATGTACATGCACAAATAACATACCGACCTATAATTCTCACTTACCATTCCTAAGAATATGACAATAAAAGAGGCACATTTTAAATTCTTTATGCATCCACAAAACTTGTTTACTTTTGGAAGAAATTTAAATATAGCCATTGATGCGACTTTATATAACATTTACGACTGTAACCTAAATTAAAATTCCCGTTAAGTATATTGCTTGAAATATAGTTTCGTTTAAAACAATTTTACTTTATTTTTTATTCTTAGCTCTCTGTCGTGCAAATATTTATTTTAGTCATGACATATAATAATATTTGTCAAAATTGACCTTTAGCTTTAAGTCTTATGTAAAAAGGAACGTAGGCAGCTTTGTCCAGCTTCCGTATTATATAATATATACTTGAAAATAAACCTTAATATTTAGTTATTTACGTTTTTACTTGTATACCTTAAATCTTAAAGATTTTTCTACAGGAATAATAAAAATCATTATTTTATGCTACCATTACGTATATATTTTTTAAATTTCTTAGGTGTACCATGCGGGAGAAATAACCTTTTAATAATTTTTTATACTGTCAGTTTCCCACCCGTTTTAGTGACAGCATGTAACGTGACAAAGTTTTATAGACCCAAGAATCGAAAATATTTTACATATAATCATTGAAACCAGGCTAACATCAAAAACAATATTGCGTATAGCAACATTACTTTAAGTTAAGACTAACATTTATTTAAACCTTATATAGGTAAAATATTAAATACTAATAATAAAAATATACACACATACATAAAATAAAAGAGCATGTTGATATAAACGAATATATTTACTAAAGGCCCTATTCGAAATAAAGAAAACTCTATATTATAACTTACAAATGTGTAAAGCTTATTAAAAAAATGTGTTAAGTATAATTTTCGCTCCATTTCTTTTATTACAGTTCTTCTTATGCCCAAATGCTAAGAGTGGCTTGATAGTGTTCTTCGGCTGTAGGAATACACCACTATTAAATAGTAGATCCACACTGAAAATTAAAAATACTTAAGAAATTTATCTACATTTTTTTATACCTGAAACATTTGTCAGTAAATATTGTAAAAAATCCATATAGTGTTAGAAAGGCAGACGTCAAAAATTTGGAGAATCGATCCCTTAGTGATAGTGTGGGTGGGGTAAGCTTATAATATGAATTAATTACAACAATAAAATAGAGCCATACTGAAACGTAAAATGGATTTTTTAATGTAATAAGTTTTTAGTCTAACTTAAGCATGTAATATAGAAAAAGTTAAGAATATATTAAATAAATTCAAACATGCATTAAAATTCCGTATTATTTAACATAAAAGAATTTTAATATACTTATAATCGTAGGCGTTTTTATTTGATGTTAGGTAGGTGGTAGGTTATTGTCTTTCGTTCACAATAAAGGTTAAATTTGTATTTAAATTTTAACTCATAAGTATGCACATATTTGACTACAAGTAAATTTGATAAATATACGTTTAAAATTTGTTTCAAGAGTTAGACTATTAAAAAAGTTATTCATAAGTTTACTAACAAGTTTAGCAGGATATATAAACAACTAACTTATTAAGTCGATCATAGCAAAAAAGAACTCAAAAACTGGAAAACCGCCTCCCACATACATGCATGCCGACACGTATAATATACCATATATAAATGTACATAATATTGAAAGCAGACCAGTGTAGATAAAAAGTAGGGACGCTTGTTTATCAGCACCCTGAAATAGAAAACAAAATATATTCAAATAAATTAAAACTCAAATGAATTTATATTTTTTATACAAAGTGACATTATAATGTAACTTAAATCATAGTTCGACGGATTATATTTATTTTAGTGTATTTCGGATATTAAAAATGTTTGGACTGCTCGTATGAAATAAAACTGCTAACTGAACTTATGTTTAGTTCAGCCATTGCCAATTGAACTTATGTTAAGCGATGTTAGCTCTATACCCTACAGGTATATTAAAAAGTTCAAAAACTTTTACAAATAGAATTTATTAAAAGAATAAACAACAATTTATTTATTACTTAAATGTAATTATGTAAATTTACATTACCTTGAACATTTTGATAAGAAAATTAACGCTGCTAATGAGGAAGGCAATATCCGCTAGAAATACCACCCATCCGCTATATCTGACAAATTGGACGTAATCCGATTTTGTTTTATCTTCTTTCTCGTCTTCAGTAGGTTTACGTGAAAGACACGATGGACCGAGGCCAGCATTTGCACCAAAACCAAAACTAAGCTGTAGGAAAAAATAAATATGTTTAAATATAAAAAGTAGAAAATATCCAATATACGTATTTGTGAACTATAAAAAAGTTTTTGACCTATATCGATAAAAGAAAAACTTATGTGGTTTTTGAAATAAATAAATATAGAACAATTTTATATGTTAGAAAAAAAATATTAAGTCGGTATGTAAACATTATTTATTTAGGCATAAGCTTTTTAAGCTTCACAAGTCTTTACATTATAGAATTATTTATTGTTATCTAATGTACAAAATAGAAATTTACTAATAAAATTTAAAAGAATTGTTACATATAAGTTTTCGTTAAAAAAAATGTTTTGTGAACTCACAGCGTTATTAAGATTAATGTCTACAACATCAGGGCGTGATGTGTTCGTCGTCACTACACATGTGACTCGTATAACATAAGCATGTCTCACTACAACCCAAGAAATAGATGGGCTGGTAACCTGCAATAATTTATTATAAATATTTTTATTTTTATTTGTTAAACTTTATTTTATTATATCATTTAATTAATAGTAAAGGACAGAAGGATTGTTATGACTTATAAGTTACATACAATACCAAGAACCGCAATTATGGCTGCTGCGGTTTTTAAATCAGTCACACATCCGCAACATTTATTTACATTCGGTATTTTGTCTAATAAGGGCATCTTATGGAGAAAAGAAAATAATATTTCGTGATAATATATAAAAAGGAATCGAAAAGTCTGGATGTCAATATGACAAGGCATTACAGATAAAAATTAGAAGATATTTGTCAATGTTTTATTGTAATAAAATTTCGTTTGTGCCACACTTTATATACTTTAATATACCACTCACGTTTATCTTCTTTCTATCTATATTTCAGGTAGGTATATATTTGTGATAAAATGTATGTAAACAAAGCTGTCTGTAATTTTTTGTCAATTTTGTAATAATGCGCAATTGTAGAAGTGCGATATCGACGTTATGTTATTTACAGAGCTTAGAAATATAACATGAAAAATGTATATTTTTTTCACAACTATAAAAGTTCTAAATATATAATTATACTAACTCGAAATAAAGAGTGAATACTCATTTGGCCTAAAATTTCACCATAATGGCGTGGCTTAGTTTAAGCTCCGAAAACCGGTGATTTCAGCATTATTGCTTCCACAGAGGGCAGCGGGTAGAGACGAAAAGGGGGCCTCTTAACAAGATTACATTGGAGATAAAACGGCTCAGATAATGGCGCCCAAGTAAGCCGACGGAGCCGGGCTCTAAAACAAAATTAAATTTGGACCAAATACGCTAGATTTGTGAAGTCTCTACACTTCAAATAGTCACTTCTACTAATTAACAACTTACTAAAATGCAGATTATTACGTATATTAAAAATAAATTATTACGCAATATTTCTTATAGTTTTTATTAAATTAAATCAAGTGCCCATACCTAAAACTAAATATGTTTTCTTATACAAAACTACTTTTCAAAAATGATACTTCAGTTTTTTTTATTTTGCTTTTATGTATTTGTATATGAACGTATCCATATGATGATTTTAGTGTGATTTAAATTGTTTTTCTATAATTAGAGCGATACGATGTAAAAAAAGTATTATAAAATGGATAATCTGATGTCTTATAACAAATATTTTTTTACATTATCGACATACGAAAAATAACAGGAAAACCACACATGTATTTCAAAAATATTTTCTAATTATCAATTTCCGTGCGGTACCCATTATAATTCCTTTACTCACAGCAGCCTTACAGCCAGTAGTAAAACTGTACGTAAATAGGGTTTTGCAGTAGTTCAGTATTGATCGCCGCGGTACTGTTTCAAATTCAATTCGCAGAGTGGGAATAACAATAAAATACGACCCGTTCTGTATCTCCTCTTCGCATCACCTGTGCCCGAACGTGAATCGAATAATTATTGGATTTTGTACCACCTCCACGCTATTTACTGAATGTTGTAAAACACATAGCTTTATTCAATATAAAAATGTAGATTTAAAATTACATAGGTAAATGTTTTGTATTTTTTATTATAGGTAAGCAGTCATAGGAGTAACTTAGTAACTTAATAACTTAATAAAAGTGATGGAACCAATTGTGTACCTATAGGTATATATTGTGTACCATAATGGTGTGAAAAATGATGTGCGTCGTTTAAACAATATATACTTAATTGAGATATACACAGAAATAAATGTATAAAGAAATATTTTAAAAACAATTTCAAAATTGTAAGGTACATTTTACGAAAATATCTATTTATACTGTATCTGTTTACTAAATAAATGAAGTTATAGTCGTCATATATTTTTTATTAGTAGATACTATAAGGGGCTTCATTCTATTCTAATCTCGATAAAAAAATTGCCATCTAATCGGAATACGAACGTTGACGTCTTTATTACTAGAATTTTTCCACGAAGGAATACCCGCGTCCCAGTCCGCCGCAATGCGGTACGTTTTCTACCTAGAAATGTCAAAATATTTCATATGGGCTCTTGTAAATATTAGAGGCGGTACGTTCATATGATATATATCTATTTTTATAGCTATGACCTTACACTCAGGCTTAAGACATGATACGCAATACTGTTTTGTAATAAATCTTTAAGAATTCTAAGCTTTACTTATTAAGCTGTATGGTGTTTTTACGAGACTTCTTACCTTCATTACGTTTCTGCTGTTTAATAAAAAAAACTTTGCTGATATCTTTCTACAACATTAATTGTAAAAGTTTTTCGCTCCCTCTTAAATTTCTCGAGGCGGCTTTAATAATATATTTTACGATTTCGGGCCGGGGAAAAGAAATAAGAAAGACGTGATTCGCTTTGGACTGATAAGAATACTTATATAGTAATATAGCTGGTAAAAGACTGAAAACGTCACGTAATGGAAGACTACGAGTTTTATGTTGGCCATTCGGGTATTGTATAAAAGAATTGTGGACGCCGATATGAAAACCGAGCACGACTAAAAATTTTGCTTTTTAAAATACTGTTATTTAGTCATTTAAATTTTATAAAGCACTTAATATGCCTATATGGTATAAACGGTATAAAAATCACAGAAACATTAATAATACGCTCAATGAACTCGATTTTTAGCGTTTTGAGTTTTCATTATCGCAGTTGACATGTTTATAAATGTCTCACGAACATTTTAACATTTACTGCACTCTCATAAAATACACAAAATATACATGTTCTCACTTTTGGTAATGCAAGATGTAATATTATATGTACTAAGCACCACGTCATGCAATAATGACATGGCTAAGAAGATACGTATATGGGGATAATCAAATGAAACAGGGTAATAATTCCTTGTAAAACATAATGGAAGTTTTGACAGTGTATGCGATAGGGGTTCCGTAGGTGAGTATTGCAAAGGGCGTATCTTACGCTCTTAATTTATGCCACTATAACTCAGGCGGACAGCCGCCCAATAAGTAATTTAGATGTTCCACGCAACATTGTCGTAATGAGAATTAAACATTTTTGTCTTTAGTTTATTAGTATATACCTACTGCAAAAGACTTACTTGTGGGCGCTGTTAGTACTAAAAAAAACATTTAAGTTAACAATTCAATTAACTCACTTTTTTATATGTAATTATACAACGGTTATATCCATCGGAATTGCATATTGAGTGTCGAAACCAAATAATCGCTTTTCTAGCCTATGCTTAAGCCTATGCTTAGCTTCGCTAGAAAAGTTTATATAACAAACTTTTGTTTGTCTATACCCACATCTCAACAGGGCATTAGTTTCTTGATATTTTGGAATAATACCTATACACGACATCTTTTCATAATAATTCTTGTATTTTTTTTCTTTTTGACACTATCTACACTATTTTTTTTATCTATCTGATCTCAATGGAGATCAGTTGGAATTTCTAAACATAAAATGTTTATTTAGTGAAATAAGTCCGGTTTTATATCTATACCTTGGTATTATGAACTGTTAAGTAAAACATCTAAAGGGCGGTTAACGCCTTTGTTTTTCACATTCCGCTGCGAAATAGTACTGATGCAAGCTGAACTTAATAACTGTGCACGAAAGTCTTTATTTCAATGTACCACATTTTATCATATTACATTTAAAACATGAGACATAGATATTCCGGCTTAAACGAAAAAGGTCATAATGTACACAAGATATGGCTTCATGTGGCAGTTTGTTATGGAGTTTATAGTGTAGCCGGTTCTAGTTACAAACTTATTGGAAGAAAAAAAATTGAAGGCGTGAATCTTGAGTATCATGTGTAATAATTTATGGAGATTCGTCGCTGCGTGTGCCATTTGTCGGAAAACAGGATTGACGCATAAGTAATTGAACAGGTAAAATATCTTATGATTTCGTAAGGTGGAATGAAATTTGAACGTTAGAAGAAACACGATGTTGGCGAAATATTTATTAGAGATTTTATTATAAAGCATCACGGTGTAAAAGCGCTTGTATGCTGCTGGTTACGACCGTTAATTATAGCATCGTGTAGAAATAATATCTAGATGTAAGTAGCGATATGCATTAAAAAATATTTTATAGATACAATATACAAATACAATCGATGAATAAATCAATACCAATAAAAATGGTCTCGTGCTTTGTGTGAAGATAGAAGAAGGGTTCCCAATTTTATTGCAAATAATTTGCATATAAAGTAACCATTCAAGAAAAGCGATCTCCGTTCGATTTCTGTGCTTTTGTTCGTATTTATCGTTACGAAGGCCGCGAGTTCGTGTATGCCCCATTTTATAGCCTACGATACTTTTGAATATATTAGAAAAGTGCTTGAATTTGTGCGTTAAAGGTATTGTATGGTTCGACATTATTTTTCGTGACGTATTTTCATACTTACAATTTATAAAGTTGTTTAATATTATTCGTTTGTTATATAAACGCCTTTACAATTTGTATGAAAACCTTTTTTGTTTTAGATTGTCGTTATTGGCTGGTTAACAAAGTATGAGCGATAGACAAAAAAATATTATTTTTTACTGCTACATACTTTGTTGTATACATATTTTGCATTTAAATAATTTTCGTACGACATAAATAGGTTTAATATAAATATAACATTGTGGAAGTTCAAAAGCATTAAACATATAAAATGTGTTCAATATTTGTAAAAGAAAAAGTAAAATAAATGAAAAAATAAGTGACCACGGGATACTTTCAGGGCTTCTCAATAAAAATGATATTTAATTGGAGTCGATATAGCGCCATGTCGAAGAGCTTAATAAACTGTCTTTATTATTACTCTGTAAGGTCGTCGTGCTGCAAGATAAACATTATTACACGTTATATAGTATACTCGTATACCTACTCATAATTTAAGCGTTGCATACTCTTATTTCATTACCCGAAACAGGTTGAACTAAAAAGGTTTCAATGTTTTTTTAAATGTTTACTGTAATTTGTGATAACAATATCTAAGGCGGCTTTATTTCATATCGTTTTCAATTTAATTTTTTTTTTTCTATTTCAAACAAGGTAGTGAGGCTATAACATTCTGACTTATACTTCCACTGTGAAAGATAGTTGTTGATTATATTTGGCATAACCCTGGCATTTAATAAAAAGAAACGATGTAAAAATAGTAAATACTTAATTGTGTCTTTTATTTTTTACTTTAAGATGAAAATATGCAGGTGTAGCTCGAAAGGTCGATAAGTAGTGTTTAATTTATTGAACATAGCAAACCCTTTTCTCGGTCCGTGTCTGTTCAGCGTTGCTATAAATTATTGCATTAATGCTCTTCATTGACATATTGAAAATATATTTTACATAAAGATTTTTCGCATACTCTTAGCCGTAATACACTTTGTTGCCACTGCATTTTGTCGGTAGAGGAGATAAAAGAAGCTAAGGCACAATAGCGTTTAAGTGATAGTTATGGCAGTTTTTATAGGCAGTTAGATTTATTTCAACTGCAATGTTTGTTTTAATGCGTTTTTCGCAAGTTGAGAGGTCGCGACAATTACTTTCTTATTTAATAAACTCAACTTTTTCAGCCCTATATATTACTTTAAATATTTACTTTGGTATTTTACACATATACATTCAGATACTTATTAATTTAAAATATTTTGCAGGAGCTTATATAACATTTTACATACATTGATAAACTCATTACTTTCAAAATTCCCATTTGTTATTTAATTTAACCAAACAAGTAAATATATATATATTTTTTAAACATTTTTAAAAGTGTTAATCGCACACTTAGGAAATTGAAAAATACATATTTAGAAAACGTATTAAAATTTGAACGCCGCGGGATTTGAAAGTTGGAAGTTGTAATAAGCGCAAAAGAATTTCGGTCAGAGCGCTTGAACGGTATTCAAGAGGCGCAGGTTCAAATCCCACTGCGTTCAAATTTTTTATACGTTTTCTAAATATGTCTTTTCCAAGCTAATATTACAGTAAGAGCAGCACCGCGAGAAATTTGTTAAAATCGAGTGGAAAACATTTGCAACGTCAAGACAATTGCAAATGCAGCACACCCAGTCTATTTATCATGGCTATTATGTGCCTATATGTACCTATAGCTAAGCTGACGAATTCAATCCCCATTTATTAGCGAGCCATGACAACATGGACAGTACGAGCCTAATCAAGAAATATAGGCCAATAAAACCGTGGTGAGCCGCCTTAATCAAATTGTCATAATGAGCAATGGAGGTAACTAGTACGTGATGAAGGTTTAGTTGATTGCACTCCGAAATAATATATATATTATATGTGCGAATCTTTGTGTAAGAAAGTAGTGCATAAAAGATTAATGCAAAGAGTTTTTATGTAGGAGGGTATTTTTTCAATATCGTTGTCATTTTTATACGTAAATGTAAAGTTATCTAATTTAAATTATTATTCCACTATAGATTATAAATAGACTTTATTTATATAATTTTCAAGAGATTTAAGGGAGGTATAGGTATGATTTCTTCATATTTAACTAAACAAAAACCTCTTCAAAAATTCAGTATGTGACTTCGGGATGTGCCCAATAAATCAGTTTTACAGCATTCCCGTGTCATTTCAGTCGTCGAATGGCATAAAATAATAATTTTATTGCGCTCCCCTTCCGTCTATAGGAGTTTACGACAATTGTGAAATGTATTGACAGTTCGAATGTCATCTCCAAGGTGGACGATTATCGATTAAAACAAACCTCCAAACACCTGTGCTAATTTCATATTAGTATCGCGTTAAGATTTAAATTGGAACAGTATGAATATTTTGAAAGGCAAAGCGGTAATTGTTTCAGTGGTAACATATGGACGCTCTTTCCTTCTTACTCCAGGGTTCTGAAACGATGATATTTTAGGAAAGTATTCGAGAACTCATCAATCTTTCAGGGGATTTTACAGTTGGTTTTAATGGCACGGATATTCAAGAGATGTATTGGAAACTATTTTCGGCATATTTACTATTTTTAAACCAGAAATAATAGTAAATATATTTTATTATATTTCATACTTAAGCAATTTGAGCTGGTAAAGAAAAAATACATGCTATATATAAAAAACCTTGACAAAATCTTAAATATGTTATTTGTTCCATTGTATCCATATATACAGAATATTCAGTTGCTTGAATGCATACCCTTAATTATCATTTTCTTTATATTCTTGTAACCGACACTTGCCATGGGTGTTTGTTACAACGGTATAATAATATTGTTATGTAAAATATTGTTTCTACGTATTGTGCTTTTGTAATAGCACTCGCTGCACTATGCGGTAGTTATAATTAGGTGAAGCAATTTTAAAATATTGAACAAATTTCCTTTGCTGCTTAAGAAATGTTTGAAACGTATCTTTGTAACTATAAAGTATGAAGGTGTATTTATTTGTCTAGAATATTTTAAGATCAGACCCACAGATATATTCCATGAAGCAAATAAATAATGTAGGTATAGGTAGTAGATACTCTTAATCTAATATGATTTTAAATGCCATTTATATTTTTTGGGGCAAGTAACTACCTTTTTTTAAACCTAATTAGGTACAAAATCACTAAATATTATTGTAATAAATAATAGATCATAATCTATTATTAATTAGGTATTAACGAGATAAGTACCTATAAGGTATTATATATTTTTTTTCTTTTCTACACATGGTATATGGAATAAAGGAAATAAGTAGTAAGTTTTGACTTTGACTTCACTCGTGTAGAAGTTGGTTGTAAAAATGAATTTCGAACGTAAACAAGGGTGTCACGACAATAGTAATTTTACAACAGTTTCACTTTTCACTTTGTAAACTTGACAAATGTGCTGTATAACCTAAATGTCTGTACAAAATATTTAAAAATTCTGACGTTTTTATTTTAATATTAAATATCTGCTACGACTCTGCTCTGCAGAAAAAGTTTGAAGCTGGCAGAAAAATATTTTAATACTTTATATAAGTTATAGGTACCTAAGTTACCTGTAGCTGTGTGGTGTCAGTCATGAGGGATATACGGGTACGTAGGTAGAGTAAGTCTAGAATGTTTAAAAATTTCATAGTGTATGTCCGTAAGGAATTTACAGAATGAAGATTGTCAAACATTATACACTGTTATGTGTACATAACTATAAAATTACATTAAAAGATCCATCCACATATTTTAATATATACCTATATGTTCGTTACATTTAGATCCTAATAACCTCTCAGACCATACATTACGTTTTAATGAGAAGGAGCCTAATGTGCAGCATCAAGACGTTAATGTATAAAGGTTCCACCCTATTATCGAGACCCTCATGCATTTGTAGATGTTCATTTCGAGGGACACCTAATGATAGTTGAATCTGTAGTACCTACTCTAATTAAGAATATACTATAAAAGTAGGTGTATATTGCATAGATACCTACGGCATTTGCAAATATTATATTTTTCCTATCAATATCTAGTTAGTAGCTATAAAAGAAAACATGATAATAAACATAAAAAAACAATTCTAAAGCTACAATTTTCAATTTAATTTTTGAAACTGTATTTTTTATATTAAATCAGATCGATAGTAAAGCTTTTAGTTGTTTAATTTTAACCAAATAATAATGTACTCTATACAAAGAATTAGATCCGACTGCCGACTGATATGATACTGCATAAAAAGCAAAACGCTGTCACGCACACAATCGCACGTACCGGTTTCTATAGAGCGAACGTTACAAAATGGCGGCCGTAAAAACAAGTGAAGAGTGAGTTACTGTCGTATGGGTAGGGGGCGAGGGGACCGAGGGTGGGGGACGGGGTCACCAATGGCGTCGCGCTGAGCGAGCAAGCTGCATTCTCCCGCCAACTTTGCTATTTCTTTTATAGACGTTGTTTTTCTCCGACGCGCTTTTTCCAGATTTTTTTGCGGGAAACTGTTTTGTTTGCTTTGTAAGGCTACTACAATGTGTTTTTAAGTGTTTTCTCTCGGTCCCTCGCGTGGAATATAGAGCTCTCTTTAATGCTTGGTTGACAGATAACTGCTGTTGTGAAGTCACCGCTATAATTACATTAGCGACATTGTATCATCAAAATATCAATAAATCGTTTTTAAGAACTCTTTTTCGAAGATATTTATTTAGTTAAAAAGCAAAACGGGTAGGCGTATTAACACAAAAATTTTGCGGATGGAGGAGTATAAAATTTATTTAGTTAAATTTTATACGGAGAAAATATTTAGAACTTCAATATGTTTAAAGATATACATTAAATAAATAAAATAAATCTTATATACGTAAGTACACTATATACATACACGTTACATGCTAAGGCAATTCGTATTTTATGTCATCGAAAAGGTATTTAATGAGTCACTGATTTAGAATTATTTTATTAACGTTTAATAACACATCCTACAATTATGTTTCAAATAATGGCCAAAAAGAAAAATATCTTATTCCAAATAAGTGCCCTAGCTTCTCTTATCTATATGGTATGGTATTGGTAGTCTTATTCTATACTTATATTATTTTTTTCTGTCTTAATTAACGGACAAGAATCGGAACTACGCTACTAACTCTGCAGCCATAAAAAGTAAAAAGTTATTTAATATAAAAACTCATCAGAAACTTGCCAAGCAATAATTTACTTGTAAAGACGTACCGCCTTAACGTCTTGTAATATCTTCCACTGACATATTTATTGTTTTCGTGGGGGAGGATGTTTCTTCGAAGGGGAATCTTAAGATACCTACATAGATATATTATTAAACAAGGGATGCTTACAAAACATTGGGATGACTTTAAAAATAAAATAGAGGACTGTTTTTATACAATATACCTATTTAAAAAATCGCCACTGAATGATAAATTAAAAGAAAAATGACAATTCATTGTTTAATTTGTGAACGAGATTCTTATCTTAATTTTAAATCTTTATTTTTCTATTTATTATTATAGAGACTTCAAAATGTAGTACGTCGTAGCTTTTTATTGAGACATTCTTTTGGTTAGATCTGTAATTATTTTGTTGTCTGTCAGATTTTAAAGTTGATAACGTCGACTACAATTTTTATTTTTTGTATTTACCTTTAAAACTATAGTTTACTTAATTACCACTTAATAGGCATCTGTAGCTACGGATATGTAGAAAATAAAATGTTATATTTTATCTTTATGTGTTACACAATTTAAAATGCGATTTTACGTCCTATAATTTAGTCACCATTCCACAGAGCTATATAATTCTGTACCCATACTTATGTTATAATTATACAACTGACAGTTCATAAAAATAAAACAGGGGTTAGTAAATAAATTAACTCCAAAATACTTAATTTGAGTAGAAAATCCTATTTTATTATATGACACTCGCTGTTTTAAACACATTCAAATTATTAATAATTTAAAAAGAATATAGTTTGCATATATTATTATTGTGTATATCTGAAATAAGACTTGTCATCTAATTGGGACATTACAATAGAAAACGAGCAAGTACACCTTAATCAATATTAGATGACATGGTTAATACCTATAGTGTAAAAGCCGAATAGATGCCCCCATTTTTTAAAAATGTTTTATTATAAAAAATAAGTACTTAATAAGAATAATGTAACATAAACATGAAAACACAGATCTTTAATCTACTAGATTAGCCTATTTTTATAAATGTAACTAATAATACTTTTGAGTAAATCCTGTTTTATTTGACCTCTAAAAGAACGGATAGTTGCCTACTGTTACGGAGAGTTTCCTTACTTTTAAAATGATTCAGGTGTTAATTGCCTGGTGTGAAGATAGCACCACAATGATTTTTTAAATGAAAACTTATATCAATTAACTAATCAATTTTTATTAAATAATTTTCATAATAATTTTTAGACTCCTCGACTCCTTTTTTAACTAATAAGCCCTCTGCTTGTCTCAAAACTATTTGTGTTATATTTTTCAAGAAAGCTTTAATCACCATTAGTTACTGTGGTCTGACCAACCGGTACTTCTTTCAGGACCATGCATCTCAGTATTTTTTTAGAGTATTATCCTAAAATTGAAAAAAGTGACTGCTAATTACTTACCACTACCTGTCGATGTTTCGCCGAAGTTCATTTTCGGTACCACCGCCGAAATCTGATGATTTCATTGATTCCAAGGTCCTTGGGAGGTGTCCTTACAATCGTTGTAAAGCGCTTCAAACGTATCTAATATAGTGTTTTCAAAACTATCCCTCTGAGGTAACTAGCCGGGCTTTACCCTAAGCAAAAAATGCATATCTACAAAGATAACTAATTCGTTTTTAAATCAACAACTACATAGAGACAACGTATTTTGTAAGTACTTCATAATATATTCCGTTATTTTTTTTTTCACTTCTATCTACATTTACTCATTGAGGCGAAAATATATAAACCTATAGAAATAGGTGAAAATTCCTTAAGACGGTTTTCTTAAGACGCCTAAGCTTTAACTATGTAGTCTAACAGAAACTATTATTATGCACCTATATAATGATACTGACTTAGCACGTATATATTAATATTTATGTCGTACATTACTTTACTTCATTCTTGTATGATTTTCATGAACAAGTATTGACTATTGATTATTGTAAATCCTACTTATACATACTTAAAGCAATGTAGATAATTATTTTGCAGAACCATTTACTTCATCTTTGTAATTAATATTGTGTAACAACTTAAATTTCAAACTATATTTTCATAGAGGAAAATTAAAAGAATATATTATTTCACAGTAATTGCATTTAGGGTATTTAACAAGTTATTAATCAGATAACATAATTTGTTTTATCTGTACACTAAATTATATATATATATATGCGACTAAGTTTTAATTTTATTTAATGATCTGAAGATTATGTTGGTCGTGCAAATACAAATAGGTAACTACCTAATTGTAGGCAGAACCTGTAATAATGTTACAACATACAAAATAAAACCTAAATATTCTTATTTAATATTTATAATTATTTATTATATTGTCATGAGAAATAAATATTTTTGTCAATAGGAATGACTTCATCTGCAGCCCAGCCCCGACCAAGGCGTGGGGCGACGGGTCGTCGACCGCTTTAACATTGCTTACCATATCTCGTCTAACTTAACTCTCTGTAGACTAGTTTATAAATATATATATTTTTATTTTATTTAAATGTGTATTTATGCTATTTACACATAAATTATTAACAAACCGCAGTGTCTTAAATTCCTTTTATATTTTGCAAGCTTTATTATGAAGGTGCTTTTAGAGCTTTAACTATTTAACGAAAGCCATACTATCATTACTAAGTATCACTTCTATTCTTTTAACACATTATTAAACTTCGCTAAATTGGGGTAATAATAACAAATATGACATAGTAACTTACATTGTATACTGTATACTAATTATTCTCATGTATGCTAAGTAATTTACACCTGTTTATTTATGTATTTACGAGGATAATGTTTGTAGTCACTTAATATAGGTACATATTTTTCTATATGGCTACTATACTAATTATAATTTTGTAGATTCTAGATATTTTCCAAAGTTATTTAATAAATTTAAGATTTGCCCGAATATTAAAAGCTATAGCTGATTTCAATTAACTAGTTTATATAGTTTCAGATGATTTACAAAATAATTGTGTGTAAATTCTTGGTTAAATCGAATTAAGACGTTTCGCAAACCTCAAGAAATATTGTTCAGAAGGTAGCCGTTCGTTACATTTACATGGCTACTAGCCTATAAATAAATACCGGCTCACGCACACGTGCACAATGTGACGTTGTTTTAGGTTTATTTTATTTTTATACGCGATGGTGGTGGTGCGCGTGTGGCCTGTAATTTCGCGCTGCTCGCGGCGCGCAGGCGCGTACGCACGGACAAAAATGGCCGCGGATTGTTAAAACGAACATGAGTATTTGTGAATTTTAACATAATTCGAAACTATTTGAATAACGCTTCATATCGAACTCTAATAAATTAAAAGCGTTATTATAACTTTGTTTTGTCAAAACATTTTTCTCGAGTGTAAAGCAATGGAGTGGTGATCTTACAGCCTTGTAAGATTATTAACTACAGTTAGGGAGATTAATTAATTAAAGTAAGTATTTCATTTTATTATTTCATTTATTTGTTTAGAAAATTCTGCTTCATAATAATGAATAAGAATTTTCTTTAATTAATAATGACTATAATGGTCTCCCGCTAAGATACTGATGTCATTCAAGCCGAATTTAAATATATAGGGGCAAATATAAGAATAACTGAACTTTGTAAATATATATGGCTTCAATAATATATTTTTAATAATAGTCTGGACTCGTGACAATGTTTTTTTTTCTCTAAATAAGAAAAAGTTAAATTAGCCTGCAACTTATTCTTAGTAGGTATATTTTCTTACCATACCAACGTTAGTAATTTTTCTCATTACTCACATTTCAGTGTTATTGATTCATAATGTTTCATTGTGTAGAGAAAAAGCAACTTGTTTATGAACGAGACCAAATGGCCTCTGAAATAAATTTGTTTCATCCGTAGTCTGTCAGTTGCAGCTACTTTTAAATACAGCGTGTACAGTAGACCAGCACGCATAAATGCCGTAGATTTAACAGCCACATATTTGCCGTTTCGTATTTCTTTTAAATAAAAAAATTGCTATCTACAGAAATACTTTCATCGTGACTAGAAGAATCTAAGCCACTTATTAATTGTTCTATCTTCACGATTGAAATTCGTGAGCGAGATACCGTAGCAGACGTCGTGTAGCACGTTTGCATGAAAACTTGTTTTTTTTCTGTGCATGTCTGTCATATAGTCAAGTACTATATAGCATTATACGTGCTCTTTGGTGGTACGGCAAAATTTTTATCGCAAGCCCGTTATCGTGGCCGATCATAAATCTGTTTTCAAATCGTGAGTCGCCATTTCTGGCGTAGCTTCGATGCAAGCTCATGTTCAATTTTTTTTTATACGAATTTAAGCGTTAGAAGGACGGAATAAAGCTTAATTTACTACAGCGACTAATCTTTGTTTGCCACGTTCGGGAATTCAAAGGGTTTATTGTCGCATTGTACGTAAGTATTTGCCAATGCACGTTAAATTCGAAGCAAGGTTCTTAAAATGCCAGACTTATTTACGGTTCAAGATTTTCGTTTTGTACGGACGTGAGTAAGCTAAGATAGATAAACGATCGACAAAAATGATATCAATGTAATGTTTAACAATATATTTTTAAGAAGGTATCTACATCTCATTTTAGGATATTTGAAAAATATATGAGTAATTCTGTTACATTCCTATATATTTGACGATATACATCTGCCTGTATTTGTTAACAAATTGAAGATAAGTTAAGATTAATCGTCAAAGTTTATTAGTACAGCCAATAACAATTTATAGCTCTCAGTAAGAGTCAATTACGCACAAATAACTTTCTCAATGATAATCGTACGTTTGCACAAGATTAGATATACAAAAGTTTAGTATAAAAATTATATTATTAAAATAATAAGAGTACATTTTATCAGTATTGTTTCATAAAAAAATATTTATAAATCAATTTTAAAAAGGTGCTAATAGAGTTGGAAAATATCGTCACTTTAATTATATTAATGTAATGTATTTATTAAAATTTGTTAATACCTTATGTAATAATATGTATGCTGTAAAGTAGATCTAGTTATCTTTTTCCTGTATAGTATATTTACCTAGATATGCATTTAATATTAAATTATATTTTACTATGACAAGAATCCTACATATTTATAGTCCGGACCACCATTTTCTGTTTCTTTGATTTAAAAGTATAGAACTTTTACACCATGTTTAAAGTTTTTTATTTTTAAATGAACTACTTTATTATTTATTAGGTAAAATAGTTTAAAAAGTATTAATGTTTTAAAAATATATAGATACGTATTCATTTTTTGCAGCAATGTAGGGAAAGAGTTCAATTGTATGTAAGTACTTTATTCATTTTACCCTTATTTACAAAAGTAACTTATATTTTATCATACCGCTATAAAAACTAATTTTAAAACACGCAAAACTATTTATTACTTTATAATTACAAACTATACAACTGTGCTATTCTTTTATATTCCAGCAACTTGATAGCCTTCATTGTATGAAAGAAGTGACTCTATCTATACTATATAGCTACCTCAATCAGCATATCTATTTAATAATGTTAATGAGGCAGATACCTATATTTAAATATTTTCCATATTTATAAAAACCTAGTTGACCACAATGACAACAAAGGAATATATATTACCATAGAATAAATAAATAGTCAAACGTTAAATAACAGTAGGTGGTAGGTACTAAGGTGTCCGTGACATCGTTAGCATCGTCGTTTATGTAGATTTTCTTGAAACTATAAAAATTTCAATTTGTTTACATATTAAATTTTAAATTAAAACAATTAATATAATTACCTATGATAAAATTATTAAGTGTTGAAAGCGGCGGCACATATATTGCTTGTGTTTCAAATATAAATGTGCGTGAGTATCATTACAATTGAAGATTTTACTGGTACCAGTATTGATATAATAGGAAGAATCTATTATGGTAAGTCTGTAAAATAGATAAACGGATTAGGTTGTTTGATATGCTTAATGCTACACTGATCTAGGAATTAGTAATAAAAAATGAAAAAAGGAATCTGCTGCTATGATTTCCACTTAAATACTATAAAATTTAATTTATACACAAAATCTACCTATTTATAATACGTTTTATATCAATTAATTTTTAAAATTCTTTAAAATATCATACACTTAAGGAATTTAAAATGACATGACATGTGGACTATCAATGTAAAGATATATATACCTACCTAGTATACTATATACTAGGTAGGTATATATAGATATAAGACAGAAAACACTGATGTCATATTTCTCGCTCCAATATTACCTACATACTAAGAATCGTAAATCATACCCGCAGTGCCCGCAGTACCTCTAATTACGCTAGACTTCTCCACAATAAATCAAATAATTCAGCTGCGGGCAGTTTTGATTTTATAATATACTATGGCGTATCGTAAAATATGACCGAAACTTTGATTAATGACAAAAAATTTATAACTTTCAAGAAACTAACTCTGTAATACATAGAACAAAAACTGGCCATCGTAGGGCAGTGGACAACATCTGACTGTAATCGCGATTTGTTGTGGGTTCAATCCCACGCGGTGGAATTATTATGAAATAATTATTTATATTTCTCTTCTCCGGCGAACAATAAAAAGCGTAACGTTGAGTTCCGCCACTCAACACTCAATAAGAATTCGAGCGAAGAGTAGAGAACATTCTTAACAATTGGTTCTACCCGACTAACCTGGTATGCGGGAATAAGCGTGAAACTGAAAGAAAGCAAAAATATTGTAAAAAAAAATTCCAAGCAAATTGCATTCACGTTAACTAACTAGGTGTCTAAATATTATATGCACCAAGTCAAGATATTAATCATTATTGCACATTTATTAACTGTTTTAATTATTATTATAATTAGGCCTAGCTGTGGCCAAGTATCCAAATCATAATAAATAAATAAATTATTAATGAATATAATTATTTATTAATCTAACAAAAACCTATTTCCATTGATACAAGACAATTATCAACGTCAATCAACGTAAAATGCATTTCTGTACTCAATGTTTTTCACATACCTAATAGCCGGCTTACAAGCCCTATTCATAGAATTTTTTATATTATTTTTAATGACGGCTTACTTCTACAAAAAATTCTCACTTAGCTACAGTACCTATTTACTTAAAAATAGGTATAGTATATAATATAAACAAAATCAAAAGTACTGCGTTCACTGCCGCTAATTTTTATAGATTATAGACATAATATTTTCTGGGTATAGAAAGTATCTAAGAGAGGATATTATTCTACACATTTTTGCATTCATCACCATCAAAGCATTTGTTACATTTTTATATAATAACTTGGGTAGTAAAAAAATACGGAACTTTTAAGTCTTTTGTCGACACTCATTTACTAAAACTAACTAATTATAGACGACGAAACAGTGGTTACATTAAATTAATGGCAAATTTGTACACATGTGTACACAGGTACAAACATTTATATACATGTGTATCTATATACATATGTGCTCTAAACGTCCTAATGAAGTTTCCTACATAAAATAACCTACTTAGAAAAAGCCGTATTTCTATTCGCTACTGAACTAAGTACTAAACTATATAACTATACCTAAGTAGAAACTATATGCGCAATACCTGCTAACTAGCTAGCTAGTTAAGTTATATAGTTTAATTTTAATCACAGATATGCAGTTATCATTGTTACTTTTCTTATATATAACCATAATGTACTGAAATTTTAAACCGCATTTGAATTCTGAAGCTAGTTCAAATATTACGAGACATTCTTCCATACAAGATTCTAAACAGACAGTGTAATGAATTGTGACATATCCACGACATATTATTATACATACATAATTTTGCCAATTCTTGTAATGTGCTTATCGTTTTAATGTTTTATTTTTTTGTAGTGTTCTCGTATCTTAAAGCTACAAATAATAAATAATTAGGCACATTAACTAATATTTCGATATTTCGATTTAGTTATTTATTTGGAAAAAGATTTTTCTGTTTTTCTGTTTTCTACAAAATATTTTCAATTAAACTCTTGCACCCTCCTAGATTATATGCTACCATTACCTTATAGCAATAAACAAGGTCCTAAAGGTGACACACATAAAGAGATATACTTTACATGGCGTTGATACGGCGACGACGGCCTGTCGTCGCGTCGTCGACATAACCGACAAAACGACGACTACACTCAGCCCCACTATCATGACCGTAAAACCTTAACTATCAGGCAACACGACACACCTGAATATAAATCACAACACTGGTAACGCACTTATCAAACTGTGTATGACACGATCGTGCTTTATGAATTCCTTTCGTGCTCACGAGCCCGATAAGTTCGTTCGTAAGTTCTTGAAATATGCAAATCTCACGCAATGACTGCTCGGCGTTAACGTCAACCTATAACTATTTAGATGCAAATATGTTGAGGCTTTCGAAACCGAAATTACTTTCCTTTCCCACAAAATACCAAAATATTGAACCGAAAAGACCATATTGAGGCTGAGGCAGTATTATGCAAATTACGCCCTTTCAAATTAGACAGGCTGAATAATATAAGCAATGATCTTTCATTGTTTCTTTAAACTATTATTTATTCGTATACAAAAGAAATAATTTGCTTAATGCGTATCGATAATTTATGAAAGGTTACGCAACTATTCATTCTTTTGTTAAGACGAGGCTACACTTTCGGTTTCAGAGTACTCATTTGCATAACCGGGCAAAGTCACAATACCTGGACGGACACCCATTGAATAATCCTTTTCGTTTCACTTTTAAAATGGGTGCATTGTTGACATTTGGTACGAGCAATAAATAAATCAAGCACTTTATACGTTCCAACGTATGTACGAAACTCGTATAGGGTCTACGTTGTATAACAATGTAGTCTTATGTATTTAGAGAACGACTTTTTGAAATATACCTACTGTATTTAGCATGAAGCTTTTAGAGATTGTGATTATTATAAAATTTATTTCAAAATAACATTTTATTATATGTTTAAACGTTAGGGCTGATAATATAACAGTATATAGTATATAAGAGGTTTACGTTATTAACATTTTCGCATATGTATCAGTATAAACATTATTAACTCCGGTGCTAACATATATTTAAGGAGACACTTGTTTTGTTTCATGTTAATTAAACTATTATCATAAACGATGAAGTGGTCATTGATGGTAAAATGGTTAAAATAAATGCCAATAACCACACGTCAATATAGCGTGTAATATCGTTTTACAACTTTAAGGCAATAAATAAATTGACTGCCGTTTGTACATTTTATTACGATTTAAAAGTCGATGACTGTTTGAAACGAATAATTGATTTATGTTGGTTATTAATGTAAATTTGATGCCGTGTTAAGTAATAATTATTACATTATTGATCGTATACTGACCTATTATATTTAACAAAAACGTGATGCCCTCTACAAGAGCTTAAAATTATGTTTTAAATATTCTTTCTAAATAATATCATAATACTAATTTCAAGAATTTCATAGTAATTCAAATGGAGGATAATGGTTGTACTGTAATTAAGTTCGTAGGTTTATTATAGTGCATCAATCTACAATCATAAATTAACAAGTAACGCCCATCGTAGTACAGATTAAAATCTTAAACCGCCTATACAAAATGATCGTAATATATCATAAATTTTTGTTAATGTACAATGCATTAAATTTTCTTTAGTATTGAAATAAAATATAGCCATAATTACCTGGTGAACCATAATATAAACCGAAATATATGAATGGTAATTCATCACACTCATATGTTAATGATCGGACTTTTCTACAAATGTTTTAGTCTTTTAGTCGTTCAACATGTGTTAATAACTAATAAAACAGTTTAGTGGTACATAAAAAGTTGGGATTTATAACGAATAACTTATGATTGCTCGACGCGTGCCCGCTTTACAATGTGATTAAATCTAGGCATTTTGTACGGCTCGAGTTTCATTGACTTTCACTGCTGTTTCGCGATTATTACTTCCGAAATCGATGAATCCACTTTAATAAGTATGTAATGTAGATTTAATTTTATATCGCCTTTATATTACATTTTATTGAATGCTTTTACCGCTATTACACATTGAGTTGATTTATACTAGCCTACCTAATCGTTGAAGCATCTCCGTCTCGTTCACTAAAAGACTGTTAGTCCGTGAAGTAAATATATACACAATTTTGTCTTCTTTTTACAAGTTGAGATATCAATGTGGATATATTTAGACAACAGATTATATAGTCGATACATTACGTGATACAAGATTATGCACTCACATATCTCGTATAAGTATTCTGTTCTCCAATCACAGAGCGGCCAAAACTGGTTCGTTATTCGAGCTGCGTCGATAAATTTTATTCAACGTTATTTTAATAATGCCCAGAACATTACACAGTGTAGGAGGTAAAAGGAAATGCCTTAAGAACCTGTTCACTAACAGGAGACTATAATAAATAGAATTTTTAAAATATGCATCATTTTTGTGGAAGAATCTTGAACGTATTATTACAATTAATAACATTGAAGTAAAGCTTAATGCACTAATGCATAGAGTATAACTCGATGAATTCAGATATTTAAAAAATATGCATACATACTCAAAATTTGTATTTTTTGCTTACAGACGTTAACGTTTTTGTACTAATTAGGTAATTAGTTACAAAAAGTAGTTACAAAAACTCTTATTTATATAACATATATTGTATATGCGGTAATTAAGTTTTGTTTTATCCCAATAATGTAAGAATTGGCAATGTCATTTGATTTTCTATATAAGGTTTGGCGGCGTTGTATATTCATTTATATACTTTAAATAATGATTATTTAAGTTCGTCGCACTGTAAACTTCTACACTCGTGTAAAGGGACATTTCGGTGGCGTGGGATTCTGAAACGGGTTCGTCTGGCGGACGAGTCGTAAACATTCAGAATTAGTGCTCGAAACTAACTGGTAACAAAAAACGTCGTTTAAATTTAGACGCCGGGTAATCTGTATCCGCTGCATATCTTCTTAGATTTTAAGCCGGTACTTTTAAGGTGATTGGCCGGAGACATGATACTGGAATATGTATGTATGTATAAATCCATACACAAATTTTAAGGATGGTAGGGAATATATAATTTCAGTATAACATGATTTATTTGTTATATTGAATTTATATAACTTCTACAATTTAATTTTTTTATAGGTATTAAACAAATTGAAACAAGTTTACAAGATGAAATAGCCATTGTGGCACAATGTGATGGTGTATGAGTATACGTGTAATGGTTATTGGTTCGATTCCTTTTTCATTTCTCCGCTCTAGGGTCAAAACAAAGCACGATGTTGAGTTCCGTTAATTAACATGCAATATCTCGGATTCGGGTGGATTGTGGAGAACGATGTGTCTGGACACTAGGTTCTCGCTGCCCACCCAATAGGTATACATAATAAATGTAGAAGATAACGCTTAGTACATATCCGTAGGATTTTTGTTGTCATTTGTATGATTTCTTCTATCAGCAGTTACACGTCTTCTATTTCCAAACAAATTATGCAATGGCTTTGAAAGATTATGAAAAATATACAATTTTTGTTCTTCGATATTTTAACAATAGGTATAACAATCACAATGACGCCATCATTGAGCTTATATCGGATTATATCGGACTATACATACAAGACAAGGTTACTCTCTACCCGAGGAAATATTTATATAGCACCTGCCTATATCATGCCTATAGCTGTGCATTGGGTTGGTTTGAGGATATTGCGCCGCAATGTTTTACTTATTTTTTTCTACGAAGCCTACAATATGCGGTTAAGATGATTAAAAAATATATCTAACCAATATTTTTTTGAAATACGCAAACCCGAATAAAATACAATATGAAGTAGGTATCTATACTTTTAATTACAATCAACCTATTAGTGTTTCAGAGAGTGTATCTTTATTATGTATAAAGATACACTCTCTGTAACATCTATCTAAAAATCTATAGCTGAAAAGATGTATAAAAAGATATATAGTTATAATATATATTTAGAAAACGTATAAAAATTTGAACGCAGGGGGATTTGAATCTGCGCCTCTTGAAAACCGTTCATTTCAAGTTTTTCAAATTTTTATACGTTTTCTAAATATATCTTTTTCAATTTCCTTAGTGTGCGAATAACACTTAAAAAAATGTTAAAAAAAATAGGTATAATATATTTTCCAGTTTCGTGAGTCGTAACTAAAAGCTTCCCCTGCACTTTCCACCGTTTTACGTCTCTCGTGGCCAATTAGCTGCCGACTACAATTACATGGACACCAGGCTATTAAAACTTTTCCCATCAAACTATCACACTGAATTAAAACATAGAATACCCCTATCTTCGGATCGGTTAGAATTTGATTTAATTTTTATGGAACCTATGAAAAAAATATATTAAAGGGTGAGAAAGTATGACAAAACTGCGGGTTATTATACTATGGATCAATATGAAGGGATCAACTATATTATATTCAGTAAAAACTATTTACGTTTAGGCTGAAACAATCATTGTAATTTTTTACACAATGTGTAATTTTTTTCAAATAATATAGAAGTTATTGGCATATTAATAGGAATAACATTTTTTAAATTAATAAGTGTATGTGCAAGCAACCTATAACCATAAGATAAAAATAACCGATTTATAAATAAATATAAAATGTACATCAACTTATTCATTCGTTTTGTATGGTACTATTTTATGCCACTATTATATTTTTGAACTGAAAAAAGTAACTATATACGTATATGTCCCAACGTACATAATATGAATTATGTATGAAAGTAAATTTTTGCTACCATTACAGACCATTACTCCGGAACTATGCATCGACCAAAATTATCTATAACAAAGAGAGCCGGGGGAGAGCGACTTTTTATTATTTATGTAATATTTTGTAATTTTTAAATCAGAAGGGTGTATCCCCTTGCTAAAGGGTGGGCTTTGAGTGAATTTATTGTCCTTTGTAGATAAACATATCAATTTGTTAGTGCTTTGTTAGCGGCATAAATATGTGATACAATTGTGGAAGAGGACAGTCTCAGTGTTGTTGATGACTCTTCGTTGAGCGTTTGTTCTCGAATTGAGTGTGACTTTATAGCCGCGTCATAATTTCAGTTTACCATTACAAAATATGGGACACAATATTGGATATTAAAGTTCAAGAAGAAGAAAAATACATCACTTTTTTAAGGTACGACCATACAACACTATTTTATAAGTTTATAATTATTGTCATTAGATTTTTTAAAATTACTAACCATGTTATATTAGGTTTTAAGAGTATTGATAATGTTGTAATTATATTTTATTATATTATTTATTTATTACATATATCAACATCCATTGTTAATATATGTAGATAAATGCAGTTTTCGTCTGATTATTTTGAATAGGAGAATTTAGCTAAAAGCAAACACATATAAAGAGAACAGCTAAATAAACCAGCCTGAATGTTATTTATCCAGCCCCTGCATCCAACCATGCGTATCCGCTAACCACTTCCGTGTGTAAAAAATTGGAATTCACAAGTAATACAGAAACTACGAGCAATTTTATTCATATATCGATTAGAAAGCAGGCGAATAAAATCGATTTTCCCCCAAATTGAATAGCCATAAAATGTAGGTAGCAGTTTTAACGTCCAGATTGTTTACATGGCGGCGTCACGAGTGTAAACGCTTGTCGATAATTGATGATTTGATTTACAACATCACTAAACAACCGGTGTTTAGACGATCGATACAGTTGCCTTTGAATGGAACGAATTGCACGCCCTTCTTGAGATATTGTATCTATTCCGCGTCTAATATGAGGTACGCGCATACTCTATACATCTGAAGATACTTCCTATTTCCTTAACTTTACGAAACCTATCATGGTTTTATTACAGTAAGCACATATAGATAAGGTACATATAAATATAACCATTACCACGATTTTTTTTGAATAAGTTCATGGGATTAAAGAAAAGATACGCCTTATTTTAAATGTGATTGAGACAGTTATTCTATTCATTAAATATTATTTTCACATTTTTATTTAGATAGCCCTTATAATACGAATATGCACATAAAAATACAAGCACGCAGCAAGTTATTATGACTATTAACCAATTATGTATAAATGTAGGTATTAAAAATGTACTTAAATCGCATATTTAATAATTTTGTAAAATTGAACATATGGGTAAATAGGTAATAATAAAATTATGAAGATGTGTTCCTGATGACTGAATAATGTTGTACTTTTTATTTTATAACTTTTTCAATATAAAATGCTTAGTAATATTTTAATACTTACTGTTTGAACTGTCAAATTGAATAAGCATTGCCCTAGTGTTGATTTAATACAGTAGATAATGAAAAAATATGAAGCACACTTAGCTTAAAAACGCTGTGATATATTCAATAAAAGCTTTGATATCTCCATGTAAATTTTAGTAACGACGACACGACTTTTTTTTTGCCGTATGTAACACGTTTAATGTATGTAACAGTAGATACTATATTTTTTTCTTACACTTGGTCCATTTTATTATAAAATTGGCTTAGTTTTACATAAAACTTTCCGATTATACGCGGCATTACTAAAACAATAAGCAGCAGCTCTTATCGGTCGTCGTATAAAATATCGACAAAATCCCGATCAGCCATTAAAAATGCGTAATCAGGCAATTTAGAGGTCGGCTCGACGACCATGTTGCACTCGTAACCTTAGGTACTATAAATTTTATTCGATAAACATTGAAACAATCGAGCCGTTGTAATGTCAAAGTTTTGCGGTAGGTTATGGACTATTGTGATTCCTTCCGTGTATTTTAATGGGGTTTTATAGCATGAGGTTAATAATAATTAAGACCTCTACAAGAATCATGGTAGAATTGGTGGAAATATGTAATAAACTTTTATCACTTGTTCTTTCGAGTATTATTTGACAGTGCTGATCCGTTAAATTGCGATTAATAGATGATTAGCCATTCAGGGCCGCGTTTATGGCGGTCTCGTAATAAATTTGGTTTATTGCGTATCAATCATTGCGAGTGAGGACGCGCGTGCTCTCTCTGAGATGTGACCTCCGCGACGCTGTCTACTAAATTACTTTTATTATGAGCGATATAACTTCTTGCAACGTTGCTAGCCTACCGTGATGTATAATAATGCAAATTAAAAAAAAATGCTGTTTATCTCCTTTTTTCAGGTTAATAACATAATAATATACTTATTATAACGTAATATATATTTGATTTTAAGATACCTGTCTTGTGTGACACATTTTTCTTGTTGCAAATTAACACTTATACTATACTATTTAAAGTAGCTACTAAATATAGTTGATTAATTACAATTTAGTTGCGTTACGCATATCGTTCTTACTAGGACCTAATTTTACTTTCGTTATGTAGAAAATATTTTTGTAGTTTTATTAATGTATAAACCCCACTCTAATCTAACCACAGAAATACGTTTGATAAAAGTCGTGGAAGCTCACGTCATAAGGGGGCTAGGTACTTGTAATACTTAGTCACTCGTTTTATTACAGGCATGTGTTTCTTAAAGAAAGGCCATCGTAATTTTCGAGCAACCATAAATTTACTGCCATTAATATTTGCTTAACTTACCATAAATTCAAGTGGCGACTAAGGTAAGGTTCAGCGATGTGCACTTAGTAAAGATTATCGTACGTTGTAAATAACCATATTTAGTACACGGACAGGTTTATTTTATAAACCTGTCCGTGTACAGCTATTTATGTTGACCAAGTGGGATTACTATATATTTTTTTTTGTTTTTTCAATTATGTAAAAGTCGGCTTCTTGTAATTGAAATAGATATATAATAAATATTTTTATTTGCTTTTATTTTTTATAATTTATAGATTATATTTTTATATATTCAAAAATATTTAGTTTACATAGGTATAGTTAGATACATAGATAATTATTAGAATTAAAATATTTTTTGTTTCAGGTCTCATCAAAATGGTTTAACAAGGAGACTCGTACTGTTTTTTTTAAACGTTGCCGTAAAGGTATGTAATACGTGAGATTAATATATAAAATGTATCTAAAAATAAGCATTTTTATTCCAACAAAAATATACAAATATTTCACACGAACTAAAGTGCCGCCATGCTTTAAATTTTTCATTCCCCTACTCGAATAAAGGAATCCAATCTGCTATCGATACTAGTATTCATATGAAAGAGATAACAATATAATCTTGAATCCACAATCTCATATTTCTATACGGGAGAGAGTAAGATGGCAGATAAAGAATCATGGCCGCGATCAGAACGGGTATGGCACCTTAATTTTAGTTCACACACATCAATTTATATTTGTGTGTGTTTAATCCTACTCGCACGAGGGAGGGTCTTAGAATCAGGTATCATAAACTGTTGGAATTATTTTTTAAATATTTTTATTTATTTTTTATCTTCACGATTGTTTTGTAATTGCTTTATACGAAACATATGTATACTAGATACTACAACTACTACTATTCAGTTTGACGCTTTAATTTTTATAAAAAATTAAAACAATTTTTTATGTTTTACATATGTCATTGTATTATAACTTGTTATGTTTATTAAACGTCAAATTAAGATTCAAGTAATACTTTTATAATTTTGACTAAAAATAAACGTTTTCATATGATATATTTTAGATTTAAAGGTTGTTAGCACCTGCTTTAGTTGAGACATCGATCAAGTTCTCCTTGTAATCGAAAGATGGCGCTGAAAAATATTTTAGAGTAAAGCCGCAGTAGATAAATGGGTTTTGGAATAAGTTTAGTAAACTTATTTTATCTTCGCGTGTTTTAAACGTTTGGGGGCAACATTTTCCACAAAACGCAAAGTGTAAGAAAGTATTTATTGCTAATAGTAGTACCATTATTTTTTGATTCTTAGTTTAACTATTTCTTAAATACCTACTGTTAATATATACATGTATACTGCAAAGCTATTAAAAAATTATATCAAATGACTTTTTTTTGTAAAATAAAAAAGCTGAGATTTACTTGTGCATAAAACGAATATGTGTTTACTTCTGTTTTTAAAAAGCTTCCCTCAATAAATTTATTATTATTAAGTAAATGATAAAAAAAATTATATTTGTTTTCATTTTAAAAGTTACAAAAATGAAACTCAGAAAAATATATATAACAAAATTTTGTGTATTGTAATATAAAAAAATTATGATATATACCTACTAAATATGAAGGCCATTGTTATTGTGGCTCCAGTGGGACAACGTCTAACTGCAAACGCATTCGATTGTGGGTTTGAACCCTACTCTGAGGAATGATTATATTTAATTTTTTTATATCTTTGCTTTGGTGCAAAGGAGCCACAAAACCGTTGAGTTCCGCCACTCAACGCACGCAATATATCGAATTCCGGGCGGATGGTGGAAAATGGAGTGTCTTGACAATAGGTTGCTACTCTGACTACCTTGCTATGTGGATAAAAGCGTGAAGCTATAAATCATATAATAAATAATTTGCTTCTATTACAAAATTTGAATTTAGGCAGAGTAAGGCGACATTTCAAATCTTTGCTCTTCGGCGTTGAATTCATAGATGGCGTTTAATGAAAAAATTCAGTTAACAACCAAGCATATATATATAACAATTACTCTAAAAAATATAATACTTTTTTACTACACTTCACTTTATTCCACATTTATCGAATTAGACAGAAAATATTTCAATAAAATAATCTGTTTATTATTTGAATTTTGTGACCTTCGATGCATGTGTTGGTAAAACACTGGCTAGTTTAAACACCTTTACTTAAAATAAACATAATTTGGCTATTAGATATGTGAAATTTGAACTTTAAACTATGACGTTCATTTAGACACATCCTGACTGTATTACGACAACTACCGCGATGCCTTATTTATTTCAGAAAAATATATATTTAAAAGCTTTTAACTACTATTGCAGTATTTTTAATCTTCAGCACATTGGGTATAACGTATTTTATAACATTGGCTTCATACATTGGCTGATAGAATCATGTGTTATTTATTAAAGGGACATATAATTATCATATATGTCATTTAAATCCACAAACAATATGTAGGTATGTAGTTTTAGTTAAATTCGTAATTGCTCCACACAATTTGCACCAAACACATGCGAAACATTAAAAAACTTATTTTATTTCGCCTACGTGTGTGGGCGTGCAAGGTGTGTAGTTTATGTAAAAGTCAATGAAACTAATTAAAGTCGTCTTCAAACATAAATATATATATATATTTTTAATTGGTCAATGTTCAGGTCTAATAGAGAGAATACTTTTTTTATATTTTTGTATATAGTATTTATTCTAATATCTATAAAAAATATTGACAACTTTAACATTAGATACTTCGTCTTAAAGCATGTATTTTTTTTCTTTAAATTTATTGTAACGCAATTATTTCGGGCAACTAATCGACTCTACATATGTAATTACTCATAATGCCAATACTACTGAAATTTATGATACAAATTTGAAGGCTACCAGTACATTTGGTTTTTTCTTTAATACGTCAATGAACAATGGCAACGGCTACTTAAATGCAACTCTTCTTAGAAAGGAACTGGCCCAATTTTGTATAAAAATTCAAATTAGTTTTTTTGCTAGCAGAAGAGAGAAAGCGTGTTTCGTCAGTGCAGTTAAAGATTTTAACCGTGAAAGTAGTGTGTTGTGTTATCTAGTAATTTGTTTATTAAATATATAATATAAAACTGTAGTAGCAACATGCCGCGAATTCGCGCACGCGCGACTCTTGGAGCTACGCCAAAAAATCACACGGCTTGAAAACCAGATGGCGATGGAAGATGTATGTACAAGTTTCTTTATCTGTTTTCTCTATTATAATATAATATAATTCTATGTAAAAGGAATAGGTACATTAAATTATAATAATAACATAAAGCACATATAAAATGCCAATTTAAAATAAAGAAAATGTTAAAATAATATTAACAACAATATTTGAGAACGTGATAAAATTTGAACGTTGTCGAGGATAATAATTTTTTCCTTCTCATGTGTGAATACCACCATTATTTATATCAAAATATTACATTTCAATAAACGATTACTACAAAAAATCAGTAAACTTCACCTTCAGGTACTGAAAATTTATTAAGTGTCTAAAATTATAGAAGCATATAATTTACGTATTTAATGAATATACCGAGGCTTTATTGCTATTAAAATTAATTTCATAAATTAGCTATTTGAAGTTACGTAATCGCACGCGATATCTAGCGCGCTTGAATACGTATATAATAATTTGAATCGTACACAGTAATTAACTGCACTTATTAGATATTAACATTTATGTACTATGAGTATAATTTATATGCTATTAAAATAGCAATTTGTTTAGATTTAATTTAATTATATAGTACACATGTATGTAAAGTAATTTTACCGTATTTTTCATTTGAAGAACGCATTGTTATAAGATGACGGAATAAGCTTTACTAATTCCAGCCTTTTAATAGCTTCTTAATGGATGTTGAATTAAATTATAAATTTTAACTACTCAATCGGTAATCTTAGTGTGTGGTCTTCTCTACATAGTTTTATTAAAAAACGTTAATTAATGAAACTGGTGCTTATTGCAGATCATTTTGTAATTAAGTTTACGGTGAGTTAAGTTTTCGCAAAAATAATTCGAATGTGAATAATTTATAAATTTTTCAGTAATTACGAGGCCTTCGTTTGTTAAAACAAGACGTGTTATTTGTGAAATTAAGCTTAATCTTTATGTTTTATTACGTGATAACATTATTTTTGTTGATTCATGATTCTGATTTTACAATTATTATTTAATGTATTTAAAATAACTTACGTTCTAATGGCTTGTAATTTATGATTTTTAGTAAAAATTATAAAACCAAATTTCTATGTACCTAATAATAGTATGACAGTATGAATAAAAAACACTTCAAGCTTAAAATAGGTTATGTATAAATTTAAAAATATATATTTTAAAAATGTAAATCAAATATATGAAACAAACAATGGTACAGGTCGCCACGTTTTAAGAAAGCTTGCACTGTCTACTTAATAAAAAATATGTTGTTATCTAACTAAGAAAAATCCAAAAATAGGTCAAGATAAGGTCAGAGGGAAATTATAAATAAAACGAAGTGATTTAAAGCTCCTAAGATATGTATAACATATGAAATGTGACAAGTTACTAGTACAATCACGATCATTCAGAATTTAGAGGATGATGCAATCATTGATGTTTGTAGGATTCGACGCGGGTGTTCTTCGATGAAATATGCGTCCGTTGTAAGTCTTTACGGCCCCCTTAATAAGCCAGGCCTTCTGTTCTTGTTCAAAAACCAGTACGGTTAATGAGATATGCTTTTCATGAGATTTTGTTTTTATTGAGATAACTTAGTATATACTTAGTAATTTGCCACGATACGTATATACGTATCGGTTATCGAAACAATATTAGAGGTCACCAAAAGAAAACAAGACTAATGTATATTAATATTTCAAGCAATAGAAATGGTTGAACTATAATTATACACTGGATAAATCAGGAATCGATAAAGGCATATATAGGAGAGAATATAATGTAAATTATTTTTTAATGGGTAGGAGCTTTGGAATAATAAGAACAAATTAAAAGCGATATGAAGTAGGCTACTTGGTTCTCCTTAAATTTTGTAAAGGTAAATCTAAGTAATTAATTATTTATAGTGGAGTAGGTTTATATTTCTCGATTTTTCCTGCATAGTGGAGTAGTCAGAGAGAAACTAGTGTCCATACACCCCGTTTACTATTCCCGCCCGAATTCGAGACATTGCGTATTGAGTGGCGGAATTCAACCCTGCATTTTTTCCCGTACCAGTTCGTTCGTTACTGCGAGTGGGGATCGAACACACAACCAATCGTGTGAGCCGTCAGACACTGTCCCACTGCGCCTCGATGGTAGATTTTTCAGCTAACCGAAATATTTGGATTCACAGCTTTCCCAAACTTAAGTGTTTTATTTATTTCTATCTTAAACCACGACCAATTCACTTCAATATTTCGTTTAGATTTTTATGAGTTTCCGTATAAGAGGGGTGTAAGAACAGTGTAAGTGAAAACACATCGGAAGCGGGAAAATCCTTGCAATAACAATAACTCATACAGTTTCACGCACCCCCCGCTAGATGCCACTGCGGACATAAGTAATCCATTTATTCTCGGGGCGAACTTTATGTAGCAAACTCTTAAGGGTATATTGTTTTATATTATTACTCTTAGTTAAATATTGTTTGTTCGTGCCGAGACAGACGCCGACGGGATTATGGAGATTTTTCTCATGCCCCAAATGTATTTAAAGTTTTGTAGTTTTTAAGTCGATTGTTTTAACTTTATAATATAGGACTTGAAATCTTGTATTTAATTATAATTCTGTCTATTTGGCCGGTATCATAACATAGAACACATTTATAGGTAGAGGTATTTTTATTCCACTGTAGTGTTTTTACAGACTTACAAAATTATTATTGTAATAACGTTGTAGCGTATTTAAACGCTAGTAAATGTAAAGTAAATAGCATAATTCGTATATTATATACCTAGATTTAATGATTCTAACAACTATTGCCCACTTTATAAATAAAACTTGGCACGAATACCTGATACCTAGTTAGTATTACCTATACCTATAAGACCAATATGAAAATTTTATCCATGAATCCAAAACCACGGGGCTTATTCAGACACGAACCAACCAGAGCCATTACAGCATCATGGCAAGAGTGCCTAAATAAAATAAATTGTTATCTTGAAAATAATTTAGTTAAAATGAATAAAGAACGTTTTCGAGTAAGATATCTGAAGAATTTGCGAAGTCATTACTGTAGGGAATCAGTAAAGTTTGTTGGCTCGGAATTTTGCGGATAAACGTCTTAATTGGATCGCTCGGGAATATTTTGTAATTGTAGCTCGCGGCTGAGGAATTTAGTACTTTATAATTATAAGTTCTACTGATACTGAAGTATACAAGAAAATGAAAATACTAAGCGTGGGATATATTCACAAATGTATTATGAATTTGTTTTTATTACTTTCATTTCCTTTATAGTAGTTACTAATTAATCAATAAAAATAAATCAAAGCTAATGCGAAATCACTTACTTTGAAATGTTATATTCTGATATAAATATAAATTAAAAGTTGAAATCTTAAAATTGTATTAGTGAGAATTTTAATCAAGGCGAAGGATAGATTACCATTGACTTCTATCAAGGCGAAGCTTCTGTTTTAATTAAATGAAAAATATAGTACATTATATTTTATAGTGTAATTTAAAGGAAAAGGTTATAAATATATACCTGGTACATATGTACTGCTTGTACTGAGTCATTCAACTAGAAAACTTTGCAATTCTCTAAAAATAGAGCTTTTGAGAAAGAGTTCCGTCCCGATAGTATCGGATAACAAAGAAAGTTTTTACTACCTAACTTCTCTTGATCCGTCTCTGCTATTCCAATTTGAGAAAGGTGGCAGTAAAATCTGTAACTTAGCTTTATATTTACTGATTGTAATGTTACCTACGTTATCCAAAACATGTAGTTATATAATTTATTAGGAATTACATACAAACATATTAATTACCTTTTCATTAACTTTAAATTTAATATATCATCGACATATACCTGCATTTATGTAAGCTTACAAAACGCCCTTTAATATATTTTTTACCTGTTTTCATCTTCTTTCTATAATGTTAGGTTTATCCCAGCCTAATTCGTTTTGCCCATAATATTATAATCCCACTTGGTGTAGGCGGTCTCAATGTTTGAATTTAAATTGGTACATTTTATAATAATGACTTTGTGAGAAGCCGCACCCTAGCCCTCATTTCTTTTACTCTTTTTATAATGTAATTTTCCTAAATCACCTTTGATAGTCGTCAGCCCTCCAACCTGGTTATTATTCTTGAGACCTCGGGCGAGACGGAGGTTTTTATTGATAAAAAGGTATATTATTTTGATATGTTGTACCTCGTTGCATTATTAATAGCGAACACTTACTTTAACTCCAAATTTAAATAAAATTACATATCTTACTTCAAGCAACGAGGACAAGAATATTAATTTATTAATTGCTATACAAAATTTCATTGACATTTAATATACCTATTTTCTTAATGAAATATTTATCTTTTTACTATAATTACATGCGTAGGCGCATAAATAAGTCAACGAGGACTGAGCGCATCATCCCAGGGTCGTTCACCCTAAACATCTGTTCCAATATTTCAGACTTATCAAGCGTTCTAGTAAATATCCACTTGCACTTACACTTGTTATCTCTCTATTAGAACACATTAGCTTGCAATAAAATCTAGTTTATCATTCCCATATAAACACTCAACACTTATGATAAAGAAATTATTTTTATAATGCTCACTTTAATGCTACTTAAATATAAATTTTAGTACACAAACTTTTTTTTTTATTTCTTGCACAACTTGATTACAGTTCTAATAACCTAGGCTTACTTACTTTAGGCTACATAAATTCGCTAAGATGATACAGAAGTAAATTTCGTTACATTATTTTTTATATTTTATTCTATTGAAATTCTAAATAGCTTTATTAAGCATTTTGCATTAGCAAATAGATTTTATTTAGATTTATGGTAGTTAGATTGTGTAAAAGATTGTATAACAAATTAGTCACAAAATATCAACTTATTAATATAGTCCATGATAAAAGATATACCGTAAGAATATGAAATTGTACAATATTTTGAAAAAAAATATTTCTTGAAAAAAAGAGGCAAATAATGCGTGACTTTATAAGACGCAAGTTTCATTAAAGCACGAGCAGCGTGAACACAGTCCAAGATTCATAACCTTGTCCACGGTCGCCTCTTAATCTGATATAATAATAGGGAGTGATAATACCCATAGCTATCCGCCATGTTATGCTCTCGGTGGAATGCCCTGATTGGCGGCCGAAGCAACATGGTTGCCGCTGAGTATTTATAAAAGGTGCTCGTTTGTATGAACCCGTTTCTTCTTTCTGAACGTCTGGTTAATATATTAACCTGCAATACAATTTGCTCTTTGTGACTATGACTTTAAAGCTCTTTTTGATTTTTTAATAATTATTTTTAAATATGTACCAATGTTCAAAAGGCAAAAAAATTGGTAGCTTATTATTGAAGTTATTTTAAAGAATTTAATAAATCCAAAACATTTGAAATTTATATAGTGACTTGAATTTTCAAATGACAGTAATTTGAGATTTAATTTAAATAACATACTTATAGAAGAATTCTTAATTTGAAATATCGACTAACTCGTATTAATTTCATCAATAAAAATATGAATTGTAATTTATTAAATATAAATATAAAATGATCTAATTATAAAAAATTTTTTTTATTAATATCAGCGCTGAATATAATAAGAAAATAAACCTATAGAAGCAATCGCGTCATATAGCTTATTTTCATCCAGAGGAGAGCTCACAAGATTTACGAGCACTTAGCCGTTCACCGATTCGGCACATTCAGTCTCCACAAATATAACTGACAATCTTATGTCTCGTAATTTTACAGAATTAAATCGATTGTTACTAAAACGTATCGATGACGAGAATTATTTTTTACCAACATAAAATAACATTTTATGTACCTACCTATAGGACACATATTGGCAGTTTATAAATTATTTTTGAATTATTAATAATAAATAATGTTAGAAGACATTAACGTTTTCATAGTTGGTTATGGTGCATAATGAATTTTTAAGGTTAATATGACTAAACGAAAGCTAAGATATTTAAACTTTAATTCAAATTAAGCTATCAACAGATTTTTTTATTACAACAATGGTTATATAGTAAAAACTAAGCTATGTACCAAAATTAAAAGTACCTAATGTATATTTATTTTGTTGTTCTTATGGATATAAATATTTTGACTCTTATACACCTAAAGCTACACTCAAATTTAAATTGATATATCTCATTCCAAAGTTTCTTATTTAGAGCGGTGCAAGCTTTATAGGGACAATCTAATATAATCCGGGGCTTCATTTAGAGACGGTGCGGTCGAGCTTACGCCGTCCTCGAGTTACGTCCAACCCGGCAATTTCATAAATACCACCCAAAACAGTTGAGCAACTCGTCGTATCCCTAAATTACGTCTTTACGTATCACATGCGTAGTAAAACGTTTGGCAAAATAATTTTGTTAAACAATGTACTTAAGTAAAATTATACATCCAGTCAATTACTTGACGAGCTTATTTTGTAATAACTCGTGTGTTGTTTGTAATTCAAAACAGACATTTATCGACTAAAATAATTAATTAGTATTGAAGAACGACCAACTGTAAAACTTATTTCTGTGTTAATATAATTTACTAGAAGATTTTATTCGATGATCTTCATTTATAGTCTAACAATATCTAAAATATAATATGGGATAATTCTTTTCAAGAAAATGGTTTTTTTATAAAAACTTAAAAACAGAACAAAAGTGTCACAGCGTGGCCCAATTTCACCAAGTAATTCATTCATATTCATAACTCCTTTAACCCTTTGTTCAATGTTATGCAACCTGTATTGTACTTTTGTACCCTTTTCTTTCTTTAATTTTTGTTATGCTATCTTTGAGTCCTTTGTTATTCAAAACATTTAAAAGTTTGTGCCTTGACAATTTGTCTAATTGTGACAGTACTTCTGTTTCTTTTTATTTTACTCTTTATTTAAGAGATGACACATAGTTCAATGCCAACATGTAATGTTACCTACCATATATGTTACTGATAGCTATTATATTAATGAAACTTAATTTACTCAACAAATTCTCAGTAAACAAGTATTTGCCATATATTAATTTCGTAATGCTACGACTATATTATTAAGTAAATCGTTTTAAATAATAAATATTGTAATGGCTTAAAACCAGTAGGTTGATATTTGCACGTAAATTAATTTTTTTTTTTTGATTTTATTTTTCAGCTTCACATTTTTCAACACTCTGTTCACTCCACTTTCATCACACGCAATGTCTAAAGCACGTATTCGAGACACGAGTTGATTAGCGGACTTCAACGGTGCGCTTTGTTTGATCACCAAAGCGCGATCCCCGAGTGGGAATCGAACTCAAAACCATCGCGTTTACAGTCAGACACTGTCATTCTGCGCTACGATGCATTAATATTTGAATATAATTTGTGATATTATATCGTTTTATATCGATAGTTGATTTAGTTTAGTTCCACTTATCTAAGAAACTGAGAATAATATGTAAATTCTAGATTATTGCAAAGAAGTAGTATCTTCACATATTTTTATAAAGTATAAAGGAATGATATGCCGGTCCAGTTCTGCAAATAATTGCTAATTTACATTTCAATAACGATAACTTGGACTTCACTTGCTTACTAACTGGTTTTTACACATGCTGTGTATCAGATTAGGGCACTCTATTTTTAATTGATGGTGGTTTTATGTAGCTATATAAAATTAACTTATCATGTACACATTTACTTTTCTATTTATTCTAAGATATAAGTTCAGAACTTAAGACGACTACTTACTTATGTGTATGTAGATAATTTAAAAATGAATAAAAAAAAAACACTTTTTCAAAAATAATTTATTAGTCAAAACTGCAATACAAAAACGATCCCTCCTAAATATATTTTTTACAACAAAATTTACATTTCTTAGCATAATAATTACGAGGGCGCCTGTTTTTGAAAGCTTTTTAAAATATCTTGTGGGGTAAAAATAGGTAGTTACATAACAATTTCATATTATTTCTTAAATAGTATTATCATAAAATAAAATAATATGCTCTTAACGTTACTTATTTATAGTTATAGATAATATTAAATATATGAGTCTATTATTCAAAAGTAGACGACACATTGGTAGGAAAATTCGTTACATACAAAAAATAAATACCAAAAAAAAATAGATACCATGTGGATATTTACTTATACATGTATAACGTTATATTTTCGAGAATCATGTCGTCAAGCCTCACAAACTTCATGAATCCCAATGTCCCGGAAAATATAACTAGGCGATTTATATTCGGGGGTGGTGGCTGTAGTTTTTCTATCACAAATCTGGTCCGATGTGTGCATCATAAAATATACCAAGGTAGCCTTTACACGTTAAAACTGTTTGTTTCATTTAATATACGTCCATTTTATATATGATGGTAAGATTATAATCAAGATAATGTACAAATAATGTGTTCTTTACGTTTTATATTAAATATAATTCTGTAAGTATAATTCTTGCATTCTAAATAAATACACATGAGAATAAAATTTAAGTTTAGTTTTTTTTAATCACTATTTTCTATTTCGTATATCATATACCTCCCTACTAAGTATAAGTACTTACATGTAATAAATTATACATTCATATTTAAGTTGCTTGAATTTCATCTCAATGCAATTCAATGCTCCTCAAAGAAATATTTTAAATTAAACTAAACAAATTGATACATTAAAAATTTTATCACGAAAAACAGTTGCATCCTGCTAAAAGCAAGCCGCGAATGACAAAGAAGGGGGTGGACATCAAATCGTTCCTAATAAGAAACCGCCGCCCCGAGACAAAAGCTTTGCGTTAAGGGACGCGTTATTTTTATACGGGACGGCCGCTGAATAACAACGTCAAGGGTTTCTTCGTAAATATCTTAATAAAAAGTCGAAATCGTACGATTACATTCCGATCATGCTCCATGTTGCTTCCTTTTTCACTAAGCGTCAACTAAATGATTTTGGTCGTTCTGATTTATGTTTATTTAACTTTTAAAGATTTATATTCATTTAAGAAAGGATATTCATTGGCACTTGACTTATTTAATTTGAGCTTTTTATTTATATCGAAGATTTTTATATAAAAGAAGCCCTAGGGCGGAGGCTGTAAATTCTCCCTTGACGGCGCTTTTATATTTCCTTACATTTGGCGCATTCACTTCAAAGTTAATTTAGACTTTATGAGCGTTCCTTCCCAAATTTCGTTTTACTCTCGAGAAGCAGTTTCTGACGCACGCCAAGACTTATTCATTGGAGGGAGAAACGAGGATGGCAGATAGACAGGAACTTCCACGACTGAAATAACGAAATAAATGAGACGAAAATGTAAATGTTGCTTCAAAGATGAAAAGCGTGCGCTCGCTCGTTCTTGTTAGCTCTGCATCTTAAAATGTACCAGAATTAGAATTGAAAGCTAAAATAATTTTCAGCCCAGATGTAACGAATGTAATAAGATTGTTTGTATATCTGTATAATTTATGTTTCTGTTTACTTTTGAGAGTCATATTGCTTTTTATTTAAAAAATATTATTTGATACTTAAATTAAAAAAAAACAAATCTATGTGATTTAAAATATATAAATCTTCCAAGACAATTGAAAAATACATTTGTTTCGCCGGGACTATTTCCACTCAACGTCGGCGGACTGTGTGTTGCAGTCAATTTTTCTCGAGTGTTTGTTTTGCTATGGGGAACACGTCTGGCCCGAAACAATATCTATGGCCGGCTAAATAAGCCAAAGTCAGGATTATTGCTGAGTATATACAATATACCACCATACCATCACGATTATTTTGTTAACACATACCTATTATAATATTTCATTTATTCTTCTTTCTCTCTATAATTAACGTTCGAGAATCTGATAGATAGAAAAATAACTTTTATCGCTTGCTTACAATCCATTTTAATAATTTGAGGTATGCACTTCCACACCAAAGCAAAGAGTTATATAAACTCACGTTCTCTGTCCCAGCCACGTATGCTGGCGCCAGCAAACAAGACCATAAGGATTGGATCATACATATTGGGTATATTGAGATCTGTACTTTCCTCCCCGCTTATCATGTGCAGTATTTTGGCCAACATACTCCGAACTTGAACTTATTTTACAATTCAATTTTACAGAGTGGGTGAGTTTTAGTAATGCACGGCGGAAAAGAGACATAAGGAATAATTTTATTGAACAAAAACAGTTAACTGTTTTTTTTTTTTACTTTTATTTCTATCATCTAAATATTTAATTTAAAAATATTTTATATGTTTGTTTATAAAACGTGACAAAGCTTCTCCATAGGTATGCTCGTCCTAAACAATACAGAAAATGCAAACAATAGGTATATAAGAAGATACCAACGAAGTTAGCTCGACCTCGCATTAAAGCGGACATAAAGTTTCGAAACAAAGAGACGCATTTATCTCCGTCCTCCTAAATATGATATTCAGCATCATAAAAGTAGACGTGATGCACTTTTGCACGCAGGTGTACGATAAACATGCACCAACCGGCTACAGAGTACATATGCATATGTAATATATATACATACATTACATTAAGCATTCAAGTCTGATATTTTCATCTTTTATTTTAACAAATCCAGTTTTGCTTTTGTGGCCTTCCAAATTTATTTAAAAAGCACGAGTATTAACAGAAGGCGGGATTTAAAATTATTTAAATCCTACCTACAGAGTGAAAAATTAACTCACGATTGTAAACGTTTATCTTAATCAAATGACTTCATTATTACTCGTGTTTTGTCAAATGCCGTCATCAAAAGGGGCACCGTTGCATACTTCGTAAGCGAGATCCTTGATACTGCACTTCGAAGAATTAAATTTATTTTACAAAATTTTTGCATCTTGACTTTTTATAAGGTGTACTTAAATATTTTTCGACTGTTTTAATATTAATAATCATTATAATGAGCATTTTACTATGACTGACATCAAGTCATCCTAAGAATAAAAGAACTGAGTTTACAGAGCTTTGGTGTTTCATTAAAAGAATATTTTTTAACGCTTTTTTCCATCAATTCACTCCGTTCTACACTTACCGTCCGAATCTAAGTCTGCGTATTGACTAGCGGAACTCGACGCCGCACTTTGTCTAGTCACCGGACCGGAGATATACCGGAATAATAAAAACAAATATATTCATCCCCCAACCCAAACCAACGAATCGAACCCACAAACATCGCGTATACAGTCAGATGCTGTCCCAGTCCGCCTCTAAAAGAATATAGTTTAAAATATTTTTTTTAATTGTATGAATTGTATAATTCATACATAGGTATCTATATATATTATATTGTTAAATATGACTGGATTATATAAAATCAGAATACCCATAGGTACCTATAGTCTTTCCATAATCATAATTGCGTGTTTTGCGATGAATAATAATATAATTCATTTGAGGAAGTGAATTAATTCAGCAAGTAAATGTATTCGTCTCTTTCATTCATTTGAGGCCCGTAAATATTTTATGGCTTGTAGAAAAAAATATACGAACAAATTACGAAAAATGATTGGGAACATTTTTCAATCTTATTCCTTAAGTGGAACAAACGATAAAATAAATTTAGCGCTTGTGGGCATTTATTACTGAGATTTCAAGAGCTTTCTTTAGATGGGGAATGGTATTGCCTCTGTGGTTAAACGGATGGCTTGAGTGAATAGATTTAGAAAAGAGGTTTTGTGATATTTATTTATTTATAACTTGCAACTACTTTAACATTTTATAAGCTTAAAACTACCTCGGACTTAGAACAGGATATTTACATCAGTTTTTTTTAAATAGAATATAAAGCTACTGCCGCTACCAATCAGACACAAATTAAATCGTTTTAATACTCTAAATAACTGAGGTGTCGACAAAATTATCAAATGAACCACCGCCGCTTGACAGTTCATAAAATTTATATACTATCAAATAAAATTAGATACTCCGAAGAGACGGCACTCACCTTTACCTTATTTTATAGTTTTAAAATATAGATGTTCACATTTTATATCTATCTAATTATTTTGTATGACAATTACACTAATTTTAAATTTGTAGTTACATATTTCTATAATTTGTAAAAATAAACTACTTTTACTAATGCTTCAATTTAAAAGAACTCGCTCATAAATAGCGTCCAATGTGAAAACTTGTTCAAACTATCATTTTTATGTTCATATCCAAAGTGAATTGTAAACATTTTCTTACAAAGTAAAGACAATGAATATATTGTGCGTGACATTTGTATAAACAGTGACAGCTTAATATTATTTATTCCTTCCTTCCCTTTCTTTTTTTTATTTTGAAAGTGGAGAATGAAAATTGAAATTGATGTGAAAGAAATTATTGTATGCATGATGTTAAAATGTGCTAGAAACGCTCGTTTATTTCATTTATCAATAAATAACGAAATAACAGTAGGCACATTGTTACTTTTAAATGTATGGGCGTGTAATAGATGCTGCACGTCCTTCATGTATGATATATACCTATACATTACATACGACGCCTTGTGACTTTAAACAATATATGAAGGAAACTGTTATTTTTTTAAATTGATCATAGAGATCATATAGAAAAGAAAATATTATTTTTTATTAATTTAACTTCATTATTTTTGTAATTACGCTGATTAACAAATCAATAAACGTAATATTGATGGAATTAAAAAAGAAATTACGATAATTACAAAATTAATATATGTCTATTAGAATATGTTCTTAATTTTATTTTTTCTTTACCAGGCGTGTTGTTAGCGGGGCGGGTAAGGTTCGGGCGCGGCGTCCCTCGCGGTCGACCTTACTAACAGGTGAGGAGCGAAGCCGCCACACAGAACATGATACTAAGGTTTTGAGAGATTTGAACTTTATTTTATTCACTATATAGCATATTTCGATTTAATCGCATGATTTTATAATCTATAAGTACCTATTCGTATTTATACTACGATTCTTTAAAATCTACATTAAAAAAACCTTTTCTTTTATTAAAAGATATATATATATATATATATACAAATTAGATTTTAGTACCAAACGACTATCTGTTTATTAGTTGCATTTATTAAAAACAGTTTAAAACTACTCATTCATTATTTTACATAATTATTAAATATATTAATGTTATGTTTATACTCATATCAACTGAGGTAACCGTTCGTGTTGCCTCCAAATGTGAGCTCTTTATAGCGCACGGTATTTTCTTATACTTGCATTTATTTTTTTGTCTCGTTTATATACCTGAGCGTTAGAATGTTACGCCGTCTGCAATACATATCCATCTATACATGTAGACACATGCAGACATGCCTCAAAATTCATGCAACCGCTGTTTATTTGGACTGCGTAAGCCCTCGGGTCGTTTTCGAGCCCAGTTGCCTTAGAAGCTTGAACATTTAATTGCAGAATTGCTATTACATGTTGCTTAAAAAATGAATATTTGTTAATATATAATTTAAAATCCACGTATAAAAAGATTTTATACATGGATTTTAAATTATATATTATTCATATATATAATAAATAAAACAAAAATGTATTCATTTGACTGTACCGCCCTGCTTATGTATATGCAAATCTTTAATTTATGGCTCCCCCAATATGCATATTAAAACTTCCTTCTACAATGTTGTGATTATTATATCTACGGTGACATTTCAATTACGTCTATATTACGTATTTAACATAAAAATATAGTATAGCCATATTTTATACAGATTTTGGACTGAGTATTATGACATAAATAAGTCCGAGGTGTTATTAAAACGTATGTTAAAATGACAAAAATTATAATTAGTTTCACCAATATCCTTATAATATTTTTTCCTACTAAAAGGTATTTTTTTATAAATAAGATAATGATAGTCATATGACGAATGTAAAGTTTTCTTACGCAAAGCGAACGCTTCAAACATTCTAATTCACATCGAACCTTATATCGATCGATCTATTCCGGGCTCTGTCAAATCCTTGTATATGTCCTTGATTGTAGTCCGATAACATCGAGTATAAAGAATCGAATACAGAATAATAAGGACCACCGGCTAATCGATATTAATATGTAGAATGTGTGACAGCCTATACGTATCGAAGGTGCGAAGGTTTCGGTGGGAAACAATAATGTTTAAGAAAAAATATTTATATTAAAATTAGTATAATTATATATGAGTATATTTTGATGAGAAAATCAAATAAATTTAAATTAAAATATTAAATGAAGGATTCTAAAATTAGATATTTTAGAATCCTTATTATTGACTACTTTATGAATATACTGCTATATTAAATACGAATTAAATATTAAAAATAAAGAACTTTCGTACATGGTTTCGTACATATAAGGTTGAGGATAATGCTATATATATATTTAAATAATCCTCCGTTGTTTTGAGTCAGAGAAACGTCAAAGCACCAAATCGCTGTTGGAATTGCAAATGAATCGGCCGTTTACATCGTGTCGTAAACCCAGTGATATGATCCAGTCAGTTTTTGCACCATTAAATTTCGGACCTCCTCCCCCAATTTTGTTATTGTAGGTAATGTGTCCTACTTGACGTAAATTTGTTTGTTCGTTTTCCTTGATTGTTCTTTTTTATTTCAAAAAATTGTAATTTATCATATTGACAGTAAGACCATAGTATATATATAAAAAGGGAAAATATTAAAATATAAACGAATATATATGACGTTGATATTATGATAATATGAATTAAGTAGTTATGTAAGTAACTTAATTTATAATCAAACTGTGAATAATATTTATTTATTTATTGTAAGTTATCGCTAAACGGTGCTAGTCAATACGAAAGTATTTAAAGTGCGCAGCTTGTTCTTTATTTTAAAAGACATGTCACAAGAAAAATGTTTATTGATGTATTTTAATAGTGTATTCCAGACTATGTAAAAGTTGGTTCAGGTTTATACCATATTTTAGATCTAGTATATTCTCTTTTTTTTTTAATTTCACGCGTTTTACCTGCATAACAGGGTAGTCAGAGAGAATTTAGTTTCTTTTTCGCCCGAATTCGAGACATTGCGTGATTCCTTTGAGCAGTCACCAAACCAATCAAAATTCAATTGCCATTATAGTCAGACACTTTCCCAATGCGCTACGATGATGAATGTACCATAAATAATTTACTTGTAATTAATTAAATATTTAACCAAGCAACATGTAGAGTAGGGTAAAAGTTTTAGTTTGATAAGCGTGGGACAAGTGGTTTAACTTACCACACTTTTAACTCAGATAAGGCTAGCTGACTGTAATATACCAGAAAGTTGTCCTGGCACCGGAGCTATTGAAATATACCAATATAAGTTGAACCTTAGACTACTATAATTTTCATTTTAATTCTATGTAAAATATCAACAGAAAGTGGAAGGGCGGGTCCCGTTTAAATGGTCTTAAATATGACCATTAGGCTAGCTCGCGGCTTGCTTTAGATAAACTTGTAAATGTCAACTCGAGTGCTCTACGCCATCGTTTACTGGAGAAGGAATAATCCACAAAGTTCGTTTTAGATAACTTTCTAGATCGAATCAAAATTAAACAACCATAGGCAATGGAAAGATCTAAGTCGGATTCGCTGTACATTCTATGAATTAAAATATTGTAGGTGTGCATATTGATTTAATAAAATATCTAACGTTTTATTCTTTTATAGTTTTACTTGCAATACATTTATATTTCAATTCCCTACTGATGCTTAAAAACGAAATTATAATTTTGAAAACTTCGAGTAACTGGTCTTCCTTGTGTACAGAAAGTATTTTAAATCCATCAGTATACCAACATTTAAATGTTAAAGCACAAAATGAAATTTACGATCGCTAACATGTCTAGTAAAGTTGGTGATCGTTAAAATAAAAAAATCTGTAAACATGTTTCTTTCGCGTTCAAATATAAGTAGGTGTGTTCCACACCCTCAGGGAACTTGGAAAAAACTGTGGCAATCGGCGCAAATCACCTACTTTATGTAAACTTCGTGACTTTGCGCCGTATCGAATGACTTAGAAAGGATTTATTAACGTATCGCGCGAGGTTAGAGAATAAAATGGTGGAAGTATAGGTTTGTGAATGGGATGGCGTGGGGCGTGGTGCCTCGGGAACTAGGTAACGTGTTCTAATAGAAGGCTGTTATAATTTGTATATACCGAGTGTATAATAATGGTGGACACCGTATAATAATCACAATATTTTTTATGTGAGATACCTATGTATATTTTAATATGAATAATTTAAAATATGACTCTTAGATGTTACAAAATATATTTTTTTTAACAAATCATTTTATTTTCAGGCTGCCCTGTCCGTTCACACAAACTTCACTAGCCAGTTTACGACAAGGTGAATATTTATTTATGGTTATTTCTTAATTTTAATTGTATTGAAAAACTTATATATCAAATAGTCTATATTTACAGGAAAGCTATATTTTATTTAAAATATCAAAGACCAGTTGTAAATAGGTTGTGGACTGCAATTTGGACAGGGGTTTTAATAGGCTAAATCACAATATAAAAACATGAGCGTTGAGCACAGTAGAATAAGGACTAGGTAGCGTTTAATTAAAGGTATTTTTATAATGTATAAAATAAATTATACTGATTGCTGCTATATTACATTTGATGTCGAAAATACCAAAATCATTACGTTATATCAATAAACATAAATATTTAAACGCTTTAAATACCTTATTTAGTCAGAGATATCTTAAATATTTACCACATTTAAGTCAATTTTTAATACAAAATATGCAATATAAATTTATAACTTGAAAATTTTATTCGCAGCACATAGCAGAAACCTTCTACTGCTTTATAAATTACAAAATTATACATAAAATTTAATTCTAAATGTGATATCTTTATTAATATTGCACATTCTTATAATATATCACGAATTTAAAATATTTTTATGTATAATGTACTCTTTAGAATTTATTTAAATAAGATATTTAATATATAACATTTAAGTAAGCTTCCATCAATACATTTAAATTATAATCATAATTAAAAAGCTCTAAAATCGGGCTGAATAACTTGAAGATTTAATTACAATACGTATAGCTTATGATAAAATATGAGAAATGTAAATAATTAAAACGATTGCCAGTGCATTAACCTCCTTTATATAATATGAATCGATAATGGTTTTCACGTGGACCGGTAACAGATTCAAAATACATAAACGATTATTTACGATGCACGTTGAGAAATATTTTTGTAGGTAGCTATGTAAGTCAATTTTTTTCATCAAGTATGATTTGACTCGTAAGCGTACGTAGCATGTACTTAAAATATATTAAATCTGACACTGAGCAGAAAACCAAGTAAAATATCCTACACGCCTTTAACTAGTGCTTTTGTTGTTTAGGTAACTTATTGTATGTAAAATATATGAATGCCATGTAAATTAAATCGCTGTGCATTTTCCGCATGCGTACATATACGGCAGTCCCAATTCGTTTGCGCAACACATGTCTAAGATAAGAAAGCGCACTTATTTACGCGCTACATGGCCGACTGTTGGCCTGGAGAGTTTCCTAACGTAAATATTTATAGACGGCTGAGGCGCACACTTGTTCCTATGTTTGTTTCTGTCATTCAACACGCGTTGAAAACGTCTCTGGTTCTACTGTTCTATGGTTCTTGTCTAGATTATCTTTTTAAAACTATAAATAATTAGTTTCTATTGGCTCTACTGTTAAAAAATATGGAGCTTGGTAACTTTTTTGACAATATATCGATCGGCGTATTTACATAATATGTTATTCCTTATACGTCTAGGTACTGGTGTGTATCTACTGTGTTATATCACAGTGTAATTGTCACGAGATATTTATAGATAGGTATATAACGATTAATACAAGGCGTAAATTATAGTTGTTTAATACGTTAACTTCAACTCATTTTCTTCTGAGGACAAAATAATTCCTACAGGTTGCAAGACTTGAGTGTCTTTTTTATTAGATGTTATAAAAAACATCACAAAAAATTCACAACAATTATTGTATCTCAACATTCGACGTATATATTGAACCACATTCTACATAGAAGTCTTTTTCAACTATTGTTATCGATATTTCAGATTATTATTTTTGTTTCGTAATCTTATTCCCAAGTAATCCTTGTTATAATACCCTTAAACACGTACCTAACACATTATTTGCAAAATTTATCACTTTTATACTGACGACATTTGCTATTGTCAAATAGCAATAATTAAAATCACTCAATAGCTGAGTGTGGGAAATTAGTCCTTAGCAATTTCATATATTTTATTTTGACAAGTTGGTTTTCAATTACCATAATAACAGCGCAAAGAAATTGTTAACAAGAGTGATAACGTTACTTAGTGTACTATGTATGTTTTGCTTTTGTTCGTTTGACATATTTTATAGCCATGTCTTGTGTAAACACAACATGTAGCTTGTATAGGTGTGAAATATTGTAAGTAGATTTATCGGTATTAACTATTGTTACCTTTACGCCGGTGAGTAAAGGGCGCCGCCCTTGTAAGGTCGTGTATTGCTTTCATGGATTCATTTGAGGTCTTGTTGCCAGTTAATTTAACCAGGTGATGAAAAGTAAATATATAATAAACATAAATCTTCACCATACAAAATTCTCATGTAGTAATAAGTAATATCTAAATATTTAAATCGATAGGAAAGCAAATATATGTAGGTAATCTATGTATGTGTATGCACGTATATGTATCATAATGTGCCATGTAATAAATATTATGTTATGAGATATCTAGTACCTATGATTATTTGTGGTAAAATTAACAGACGATAAAATTAAGTTTATACTTACAATAAAATGTGAGTGAGTTGCCGTCATAAAGTCTCGCGTTTTTTATTGGTAGCAATTCAACGATGGTCCAGTGACGCTTGCAGTTTGGTTAAATGGCAGTTTATGGCTATTTTACCTTCATTAATCACTTTATAGCTCATTTTCGCTACTGTGAAGTAACAACCTTTACAAGAATTCATATAGTCATATAAAATATATATTAAAAAACTATATCTAAAGGAAATATAAAATTTTAAAAATGTAACATTTTTTGAAAGAACAAAATTGTAAAGATTTATTGAAAAGAAAGAATATATAATGATGATCTGCAATGAAGTTCTTCTAAAAATAATTTAATCGAAAAAAAGTAGAGATATCGGGAGGGCGGGCGATCGTCTGCCGGGCGGCACGGCACGGTGGCAGGTACGGCTGCCCGCCGCTAGATGGAGTTCCTCCGCGCGCCTGTGTGCTCGGGGCCGCGCGCCGCACACCGCCGCGCGCCATCACTCCGCGCTCGACCGCGCCGCCGATTGCGCGTTTGGTGTGCTAGCTCAGCTGCTAACGTATTACGATACATTCACGACTTTGTGCTTGCCGATACAAACTATTTACAACTGGTGCTTTGACGAACTTTTCGCTCGGTACGATAGTTTTATAAAAGGGAAAAAAAAAATAAAAAACACACGTAGTTAAAAGTTAAGAACTGTCTCGTGTTTTATGGACTTGATTTTATAAAGTTATAGAAAATTGAGTGCTCGTCGATTCGTCGACGGTTTTCGGTAGCGAAAAGTTTTCCAGTAGGCACGAGTAGTCGTTTCGGGCCGCTGCGGTCGACTCTCGTCCGGCTAATAAGCTAAATCGGGAACCGCGTTTTGACTTTCATGTGCCGCTCCTGTGTGGTCGCGTGTACGCGTGGTGCGATGTGCCCGCGACGCGCGTGAACTGCCGGCCCCTTTCCCGCTCACCCGTGGCTTGCCCGGCCGCCACCCTGTACCCTGACAACCATGTCGGGGGCCTCGGCGCGCCCTGCGATGCGGCTGCCGCGTCGCCAGCGCCCGCCTCCGGGCACTCCGCCGGGCCGGCCTGGTGGAGCGTGATGAACAGCGTCGGCGGTGCGCTCTACGAGGAGGCGCACGCGTCGCCTCCAGGTGGATCACCACCAGCTGCGCCCGCCGCCGCTCCGCCCTCTGCTTCGAGCGCCTCGCCGGCCTCCGTGGGTTCCAACCCGCAGCAGCCGCTCCACATACCGGCCAAGCGCTACGAGCCGGAGCCAGGTGTCATTCGCCATGCCCAGCAATCGTGGGGGTACCCACCAGATGCACCGGCCTCTTTTGAACATCAGTATCCTACTGGTCCAACATACTACAATTTGCCCGTTGAAAGGGAGCGCAAATCAGCACTACCGTTTTGGCCCACGAGTAGTGGCGAATATAAACCTTACACAGATGGTTGTCATCAAGGCTTCTCGCAGCCTTGTTGGAATTACCCTTATGGCGCTCCACGAGGGGACCAGCCATTGCCTTACGTCAGTGGTGAAGAGCGTCGAACCGCGGTATCTGAAGCATCTGGCTTCTCCCACGACGCGTATGGCCTACGAAACTATGCACCAGAGTCAGTATCCAGTGCGCCCTATCCGCCACCGAGTGGTCTACCTGGTTAGTAATATAATATATATATTTTTTGCATTTTACAAAAAAAGTCTTTATATGTGTATATATTAATATTAACTTTATTAAGTACATATCGAACTTTGAGACACATTTTTTAACCTCCGCTCGCGACACTGCAATGTTTGTAATCTGTAACCAAAGTTATCAAAGGAACATGTATGGCAAAACATTTCTTTCATTTGTAAACAAATATTTTTTCTGTGATCTTAATGTTCAAATTGTTTTTGTGTGTGTGATTAATAATTAATATGCTTGTGACTTTATGTTGTGATCAGATTGAATTTGGAGACAGATTATTTTAGTAAATAATTTATTATGAGTTTATCAACCTTGACCCTTCTTAGTATGGGTGGCACTGCTTGCCGCTAGATGGCAGTGACGTAACGCACACAAGCCGAGCCTGTTACCATAGTGTGCGTCACGCACACGTCAATAATATTTCTTAGTGTGGAGCAGCACGTTTTTCATTATCAGTTTCGATGAATAATATACAAGTATGTATATAGCTGCACTTTTACATAAATATAAAGTAAATTTTCTTACATTCAGTTAAAGTCCAAACCTCTTTTTTCAATAATCTAACTAACCTATTGTAGGAGTACAAAAATAAATAAATTGTCATAATGTATTGTCAAAAAGCATTATCTCGACTTGTTCGCTGTCTCTTTTGTATATGTGTGTTAGATGATAAAATAGCTATTTTACACTGAAATATTGTACAATATATATTTTCGTGATTCGTCACTAGGTTTCTTTTTTTCGTCTCAGATATAAACGACACACAATCAAAACATTTTCCCACAGAGAACCCATAAATTTGATGAATGAACGAAACACGTGCTACAAATGTTTAAAAACGAACCGTAAGCATCGTTTTATAGGCAATGTTAAACGGCGCTATACTACCGACAATAAATTAAAGTTTACGTAAAATAAAGCGCCAATAAAAATGTATAACTAATAAATAAACACGGTACCTGAGCGTTAAGACAATAAACCGATTTGAGTAGTGGCAATAAACTAAATATTGCTACAATAAACACTGTTTAGGCTGATGAGATTGTAAAAAAACTAGAACCCGAGGCACGAGACTGCATACGACTCGTAGTACAACTCGTCTTAGATGTATATCAATTTTATGATATCATAAAACCGCGACCGTGTGATAGATATGTAATAATACTGGTTTCTTCCCTAAATCACTAGTGAGTAGTAATTAGGCAGCTCTGAGCTGTTGTCAATATGAGAGCAATAAAAATTCTCCATTCATAAACGGACGGCGCTAGTTCGCTTCCGATCGCCTCCTAACCATAAAGATGGGTTTATCGTACCACTGTTACGGCAGAGGTGTAACTTGACATAATTTTGCGTAAAACGCACATATAATGGCCCATTAAAAGGAAACAATTGTTGAAAAAGTTATAGGAGCGCTCACGTCACTTTATGATTTCGTGTTTACGGCCCACCTGATGTTGACATTGACTTTGATTTGTGCACTTATGGTCTTACTAATGACTCTTGGAACACTCTAATTAAAAAAATATACGTTCATAGTCTACTGACTTCTTCATATACCGGTATCAATTATTCATAAGATTACAATTTGTTCGTTAATTGTTAGTTTCGTTTACCGTCCAGAATGTATATATATTTCCTATAGTATAATAGTTCATAAATATTTAATCACATACACTATAAAACACTCATTTGGAAATTAATAGGAAAAATTGTCTTTTCCATGCATAATTGCAAAACACCCTGTCGTTTTAAAGCAATGACTTAATGGTGCAAATACAAATGCCAAGGCTCAATTAAAAGGTTCTAAACCTTACTGACGTTGCCACAAGGCGCAAATTTCGTTTATTTATTAAGTAAGACAGGGCAAAGCAAAGTACATGGCATATAGACAAGCCGATCGGGTAGGTAACTTTTATGAGCGAACGGAACCCACACTTTTATTGCCTCTGATCGCTACCTATCCTCCCATAATTGACAACATGGCTTGTCATTACGGTTTCTGTAGACAATAGTGTCTTTTCTATACAATTTAATGATGAAAATAAAATATATTTGTAGATACGTTGATATACATCATATTTTTAAATGATAAATTTATATAGAAACATATGTATTATTTAGTTCAATCCTATCTCTTGTAATTATATTAATATTCTTTATGAAAATTGAATTAAGTAGCTTTAACTTAAATTTAAATATCGAAAAGGTAGGTATATATCATATTTATCATAGTACTTTATATACTACTACTAGAATAGACTTAACTATTCTAATTTGCTAGAAAGCGAGCCGGTAACTTATACGGTCAAGAAAATTTAATTTCCTCTCAATCATATATTGCAAAGCATAAATTTCCTAAGAGAAATAATAATTAAAATTTATATTAACTATAATAACGAGTAACGGTCTCTAATACATTAGACATACTTTCGAAATGAAATGAGGAAACTGAAATGGTAACAATACGAAGATGATTAACTTCTTACGCGACAAGTACGCCATTTGCGTTTATTAACTATTTGTTGGCCGCTTCTGACAAATTGTATGAAATATGAGACATGTATCAAAATGTATTTTGCTACACTTACTCTAAGACAATGCCGCGTCTACTTCGCAACATTATTAATGATAGGAAATGGTGCAGTTGACGGCATCGAATATCGAGAAGGTCGTGGGTTGCATACAAAGCTAATGGGCGGTGATCTCATCAAAAGGACCGCTCACATAAATTGCGCTATATGCAACTCCTAACGTGCCGTGCCTGCGATTGTTTCTGTGAGCTCTGCATAGAAATAGCTAGTTATAAACGAAATGTTTAGTAACGTAGCTCTAAGAGCTTAATTAATACTCAGTGTTAGATTCTTTTGATTCTGATTATTATAATTATAATAAGTTAATTTAAAAAATATTTATATTAATAAAAATATTAAAAGCATATTTTATTTTCATACAGGTTCTCTATCCATGTCAGTGGGCGTGGGTGTCGGATGCGGCTCCGCAAATCCTTTAGATTGGACTGGTCAAGTCACCGTGCGTAAAAAACGCAAACCATACTCCAAATTCCAGACCCTCGAGTTAGAGAAGGAGTTCCTGTTCAACGCCTACGTATCCAAGCAAAAGAGATGGGAACTGGCTCGCAACCTGAACCTAACCGAGCGCCAAGTCAAGATATGGTTCCAGAATCGACGAATGAAGAATAAGAAGAATTCACAGAGACAGGCGGCGCAAGCGGCTCAGAATAATAACAATAACTCAAACGCCAACAATCATAACCATCACGCGAGCCATCACCACCCGCCGCACCACGTGGCCTTGCACCACGCGCCGCCCACCAAACACCATCAGTGACCCGCGCCTTTCTCTGGGACTTACCTCCACCACGGTATAGCCAGTTAAAGAGGAAAAAGTAAACTTTCAAGTGTTGTGCTCGATGTTTACATCAAAGGTATTGTTGTAAAGTAATCGCTATACCGTTACGTAATTGGACGCTTACCGATTGGTGCGCCGTGTCCCAGAGAATTTCATCAATATTGTGGCGTCGATTTGTGTATAGTATTAATTACGAAAATAATTTCTGTAATTTTTACGAGACTAAAATATATGAGTAGATGATTCCTGATATCGATATTTATTATAGCTGATTATGTATTGAACTATTTAAGTATCGAAGTTCGAATGGTAATATCGATAAATTATTGTATCTAGATAGTTTATTAAATATGAATTTTTGTAAAATATTTTGTGAGACTGCTTTGTTGTTGTATTCGTATCGCTGTTCAGAGGATGGTTATCTTTTATTTTGTTACCAAATTGTTGAATTACTCGGGTCGCTTTGGTGGCAGTTAGAACCTTCTAGTGTGAAATGCGATGGTTTATATAGTACACTTAAGAACGTAGTATCGACGTCGCTTTATTAAATATATGAAATATTGAAACTGCAAAATGATCAAATATTTATTACAGTGTTTTTTTATCTCATTATCCGTAAAATTTGTTATTTTAATTATGAATTTCTAAAAAAGCTTTAACTCGGTTCCAGTAGATTATGCATTAAGTTACTGTTATGACTTTTTTGAAACTATTAAAGTTGGTGTTATAATCAATATAATTAGATAATATGGGCAAGTGCATTAATATTGTCCTTTATTGACTCATTGTACTGTTTCGCTTAGGTCTGTCTATTGCTTTTTTTTTGTTTAAGTTGAATATTTTATTATTTATTTATACAAAAACAACAATTTATGTATTAAATATATTGTAATTTGTATCTTGCTCTAGTACATCGAAATAAATATTGTCTATTAGATGTACACTGTACAGTTGTTTAAATTTAATCTGATGTAGAAACGTGAAATCATTCAAGTGTTAGCTTAACTTTAAAGTAACTATTCTACTTACTAGATACATCTTCCCTATTTTATCTTTTATCTATATAATAAATGTTCTATCGTAAATTTAGTATTACTTGGATCTATTTCATAAAATCTGTATTGTCCGTAAAATTGTAATTATTAAGCGTATTATATAAAATGGCGACCTCGTCTAGGTGACCGAATTTCTACATAAGTGCAAGGCATCTTAGATATCTACTACGAATATAACAGATCGATTGTGAATATGTGGACCACACAATCAATAATCATAGTTGGAAGAGATTGTCGATAAATAAACCTACAAACACATAGTATAAAAAACTTGTAACTGTAATATTTTTGTATTTCGAACCATATTTCAAAATAAACTCCAGAAATTAGTGTGGTACCACATTTTACTGAGCTAAAGGTGTATTATCAATGTAGAAACACCTCTTCAACTTATCGCCATTTTAAAATACATCAAACTTTTAATAAAATAACTATTTAAATAATTGTTTGAAAAGCAATCTTAATAAAAAACTTACTATGATATTAATGTTATTTCATATAAATTGGCACTGTACTTACAAGATTAAACTTAGTTAGTCCAGTTGTGTCTAGTTCTAAAAATACATAAAAATCGACTGTCATAACTTCAAAGATAAAAACAGAACAAGATTGCTTTTCAGAGAGTTACTTATTTTTGTCTCTAATTGATTGAATTTTATGTTAGTAGATGTCGCATCTAGAAGTTCTTCTTAAATATAACTATTTGTAATACTTAAAGGTCTCGTAATTATCACTGTACAGATAAATTAATGTAGTTAAAGTCACACCGCTGTGTGAGGTTTTGTTAAGTAATAATGTATTATTAAATGAATGTGCTCTCGACAGTTTTATGACGAATTTAGAAAAGAATGTATGAAAGGGAAAAGAATTAAATATTTCGTCGTGTCTCGGCTTATTTTCTTTAATATTGCTCTTGTGCTATCCCAAATACATTCCTATTTTTTTTAATGCAAAATATAATCAGATATATAATAAAATTAGTCTTTAGTTTAGCCTAATATTATGTTCAACTAATTTTTAATCTAAATTCATCAATTAAATGATTACTTAAAAGGTAAGCTTTTAGACAGCTTAAAATTGCAAAAGTGATTAGTAGCAAAAAATATGAATTATGTTTAAAAGCTTAAAGCTATTTAAAGTATGACACTTTCATTTTGATTAAAAACATACATGATAAAATATTCATGAATCATCAAACACTGAAATACCTTTCAGATTACCTTTAACATATATGACTGTTATTTAGAAAGCTTTCTTACAGTTGACAAGTCTAATCTTTAATTTTGGTGGTTTTCACACATTTTAAATGAAACTATTTTAACCGGACTACTATAGTGTTCCAAACGTCTGTTTTTTTAAATATAATTTCAAATACCTAAATATGCACGTTTAATCCGTTTACAGTTTGAGTCCATCATGGTTCAGTTTATTATATTTTGAATGTACACGTGATTAGTTGTGGGTTCAATTCCCACTCGGCGTAATCATAATATTAAAAAAAATAATTTCATTTCTTCACTCTGGTACCTATGACAAAGCACGGCGTTGAGCTCCGCTCTCAACACTTAATATCTCGGAAGACAAGGCGAGAACGGAGTGACTGACTGACTGGTTCTCTGACTACCAAGCTAAGAAAAATCTTACGGCTGTAAAAAAATTGGCTTAAAATAATTTCACTAAAAAAGTTTACTTAAATTTATCAATCTTTAAAGAATAGAAATAGTTATGCTACACGATTTGTTAGTTTATGTGATTTTGTTTGAGAATTGAATGAATGAATGAATGAATTTGAGTACGCAGTGGCTTATAACTAGGTTTCAGATCAATAAATATACAAATACCATAACTTTATTCATAATAATATATATTTATATATACTTTCTTACTTAATTTCTAACACAAGTAAAAATTATTACATATAACTATTATTTCAGAAAATCATAGAATATCTTATTAAAAGGATACAAACATAGAAAATAAATAAAAATGAAATTGTAATATAACCGGAGCGTAGCTCTTTTAAATAAACAAGGAAGCTAATTAAAAACAAATTTGAAAAACTATGTCCTTTTACATTTCTTTATATTTTAAATATTTATTAAAAATCTTTTCAAATAAGTCAATATCAGCTTATCATTAATGTGGGTTTTATTCATTTGAATTGCTAATTAACTTATGCAATAACAAAAGTCAATAAGTAGCATATTTTAAATTTAAATAAGTAACATTAGAATTTAAAAAAAGCATCTTCACGTTTTTTCCGCATAGCAAGGTAGTCAGAGAGAACCTAGTGTCTTAGACACCGTCCTTCATTTTTCCAAAGATAGTATTATAACATTAGTAATTCACTGAATTACTGTTACCACTGAAATTTAAAACTTATATTTTCTCTCGAGAATATCATTTCAATATTATTAAATAGTGATTGATTATCTAGAAAATATATACTAAATATTTACTAGAAGTGACAGGTGACAGGTAAAATATGCCTAAGTAGACCTTTGCCTTAGCAACGCCTATCTCACTTAATATAAAAGTTGATTTGATTTATTTCTAAATTTATTATTAAAAACATATATGAAGAAGGATCTTTATAATATATTTTTTTACCAAAATTGTATAGGTACTATGTTTTTTTCAGCTCCACGCCTTTTCCTGCACCATGGTAGGCAGAGAGCACATAGTGTCCAGACATTCTGTTCTCCACTTTCCGCCCGCAATCGAGACATTGCGTGTTGATTGGCGGACCTCAACGCTACACTTTGTCTTGATCACCAGAGCGAAGAAACAAAAATGATTATATTACGATCAATCCACACGTGGGAATCAAACACACAGCAATCGCAATTATAATCATTCGTTGTTTCACTACACCACCATGGCGCCTTTTACTCTAATATTTTTAAAAATAGAAATAATAAAAATACTTTACTTATTAATTTTGATGATAAGCATAGAAGCCATAGTGGCGTTATAGTAAATTTTTCTGTTTGACTATACGTGCAATGGTTATGGGTTCGATTACCAATTAGGGAGCGTTTGAGCGCCTCGAGTTTTATGACAAACAAAATTAATTAGATTTAGTACGAAAATTGTCATACCCTAATTATTAAAAACAAAAACATACGTAAATAACCTCGTCGTCTGTGGCATTATTTAAAAAAAAATTAATATAACAAAATTACAAAAATTAATGCTAAGGCTTTATGACCCAGTTAAGTTATAATAAAGATTATTATTCAAAGTGATTAGAAATGTAAAATATCATCCATTGTCGGTCTTCTACTACAATATATTTTATAGCGCTCTGCTGCGCCCTCTACAGGAAATATGTGATTCATTTTCATATTATAATGTAAAGATTTTCTTTGCTAAGAAAACATTATAATAACATTATTTTCATGTTTTTGTTTATATTTGTTATTTTAAATTCGTACACTTAAATAAGAATAAAAGCGCCATCTAGTAGAGTTTTTTGTATGACGAAAGTTTTCATAAATTAAGCTGCCATACTTTCCAATATACACATATTGGAAAGTATTTTGCTACGTTTTGTTGTATTTTGTTAAAAATATACTTACATTAACGTACAATAATAACATATTACACATATATTACATATTATACATAGCCTAAAGGTTTTTTTGATATATTTATTAAATTATTTTAAATGAAAAAAAAAATTTCTTAAAAGAATTTATTGTTTATGATAGTGTAATATTACTATAACACCACTATGACGATAGTGTAATGTGACAACACTTAGAAATGTTAATTATGAGCTAATATATATATATGATCTTAAGTAATTATTTTTAATAAAAAAAAAATATTCAATTATACAATTTAAAAATATGTTATTGTATCGTATTTAGTAGGTATACAAAATTAATATAAATATATAAATAATAAAAACACAAAACGAATTAAGGAATGTCTTACATTATAAGGAGCTGATATGTCAGCTTTGGCATGCAAATTTAACATTCATTTCTGCAACATTGTAAGATGTATTAATAACGTACTAGCTCTATAGAATCTATCTCTATACAAAATCCTCGCTAATTAGCATTTAAATGAGCTAACCGAGACAACTTTATATAGTCGGCAATCGATGAAAGACCTACCTATTACTAAGAAACGTCCCAGATTACACTCCACTGGCTGTATTTAGTATTTAAATGACGCGGATTGGTTACACAGACCTATCGTGCAGCCAGTACAGGTTTTAATGAAATATAGACAATAACTTAATTTTAAATGAGTTTCGTTCCTGCGATGTGTACGATATTTAATGCAACATTGTATATATGCGCTAAATGTGGATTAATTAAATCACTTATTTAGTATCATTAGAAAGTTGTAGCCTAAGGATGTAGAGTGTGTGTTTATATGAAATTTCGTATAGTATCAGTATAGAAATATTATATGAACAATAATTATTAAACTTATTGCTTATTAGAATCTGGAGATGAATTTACAAACAATTTCTTCTTTTATTTGATCTTATATACGATCAATTTCAGTAGCACTCTCAATTCTTTCTAAATAGTCCTGTTAGTACAAGTATTTATAATTACAATAATTGGCTCAGACCTGAAATTTAGTAGAGACGTGGTGTATAACATTATAAATAAAATACACATGGAGACGATGGAGACTTTTGGTACTTTATTTGGAATAGTGTACACAGAACTTTTTTAGTTGTGTGCGTTTTTTGTTTACTTGCCCACGATGTTTTTACTTAACTTGACTGGAGTAAAAGGCCGATCTAGAAGATAATCTATCCTAGGTTGGATAATCTTAAAGAAGTTGCAATGTCGCAAGCACACTTTCCATAATATTTGGACATCAGCTTGCATGTATACTTTGTTAGTCGAGAAGGGCTTTGTAAACGCTAATCACACTGTCAGTAGCAAAATATTTTCTTGTCGGTCCATATTCAAATGACTTGCATATATATAGTATATATTGATTTGAATAATAATAGAATAGCAGAAAAACATAACGCATATCTTACACTTAACAATGATTATTTTGAAAATTTCAAGAACGAGTTGTAAAAGTTTTAGACGTCTTGTATTATTATTATACATTTAATGCTTGTACACCTGCCAGGTAGTGTGTTATTTCCCGTATATAGATAGCCAGGCATATCTAAGTGTCAAGACACTCTGTTCTCTAATTTCCGCCCAAATTTTAGACAATGCAAGTGAGTGGTCGGACTAAACGCCGCGTTTTGTATGTTACTTAAAATTTTATAGATGCATACATTTATCTTCTTATACGTATATATCCTTATATGTAACACATTTATCAGACAAACAATAATAGGTAAATTAAACCCTATAGTTTATATCGCTACTGCATGTTAGTATCGAATAACAACTATATTCGTACAACGCTACACGGGGACAATTTAGATTTATGTATAGTTCCAATTACTAATGTATAGTTCCAGTTCCAATTAGTGTAATCGTTGCCTATGAGCGCCCATTGCTTGTAAGTAGATAGGTGTAATATATTCTTACTTTGACCCTTTTGACAAATAAGCCGTTCTTATCAGAATGTTTATAATGAAAGCTGACTGACTTAAGACAAAATTTTCTTTTAGTATTGAAAAATCACTAGAAAAACAGGAAAGTGTCTAACAACATGAAAACTATAAATACCACAAAAAATGGAGCAGAAAAAGTAAGTACGATAAAACGGATCTCTAACCGTTTATCAGATAATGTAATTATGTAGTGAGTGCTACGGGACACCTCGGCTCTCTGCGTAATTGAGTGCCTCCCTGCCTGCTATTAGGCAAATCGAATACCGACCCCGCCCTCCCCTGTTGGCTTGGAACCAAGGATTCAATTTGCTTGAATGTAAATAAAGTGCCGGGCTCACTCAAGTGTAACTCAATTTATCACGTACGAGATTTAGGACATACACATGCATACCTATGTGTAATATAAAAGCTTTTAAGTTTATGCGACATTAATTCTTCATGATTTATTTTCAAAATACATATTTTCTTTGTATCACGCAACTTACCTCGACTTTCATTTATATATATATGTGGATATTCTAAAAGCCAGCTTTAATTTCAGAGCGACTATCGAAATACTTTTATGCTTATATTTTAAGTAAAGCAAAATCTACTGATATGCATAGATTATGCTGTCTTATGTCCATTACTATATGACTTTTGAGTATATAAATTTAAAACATAACTGCTTTGCAATCTGAGTAAAAGGTGTGACGTCAGGTTTCATCATACTACCCGTACCTATACGAAGAAATAAAGCTATTAGTGTCAAAGTGTTGTACGTGTGTACCCCTTAAAATACGATACTAATATACATGTTAACAAGTTTCACGTATATTTTCCTCTTTCTACTAGAATTCATTAAGTCAATTTATCACACTAGATTACACCAGAGAGCAAGATACAGTCAACTCATTCTGCAAGAATCCATGGCAGTACGCGAGGCAACTAAGAAATCGTTGGCGGTAGTTTGCTTACAGATGAGCATATTTTAGCAACATGAAAGTAACATAGACTTTAGAAGGCAAGGATATTTGTTTAAATGTAAGGAAACCCCAAGAAAATTAATTTCAAATTTAATGTAAATTTCATATATTCAAATATCGTTTGGTATTTTTTTATTTATAATTGAAAAATATCTTTGAATGGCCATTTGTAATAATTCCTGTATCTTTAATTGGTACCCAGTGCAAGAGCCTTGTTGTATACTATAGCGTATATAGCACAGTATATATGCAAATATTCGATTCAAATGTACAATAACAATAAAATTGGTACAAAAATATCCTTCTCCTTTTTTCGTATAACGCCATCTCCCTCGCCGGCGGCAGCGGCACGTCCGGGGACCATAACGTCGTTTGATGGTCTGCTCTCCAATGCTGGTGGAGGCGATATAAAGGAAGATGTACGACTGCGCTCTGGGCGACGCCTATATTTTCTAAACATTTTTTGGCGTTATATTATCGTGCGGTAGACTCTTGTAAGTACGTATTTTGCGTTTTTTTGTTTCATCTTGTGCTGTAGCTTAATTTTTATTAAGAATTCATTTTACTTATATTGTAATGTATATATTTCAAGAGTGACAAGGTAGAAATGTAGTAGTATATGATTATATTTAATTAAATAAGCATCTGTTCTACTTTTTTGTTTGTCACTGTTAACTTAAATTAAAACATTAAATTTTTAATTATAAAATGTCTTCATAAATAAAATTATAATAAGTTAACAAAACGAAGCATACACGTCGTTACAAAGCTACATCGCATAATACATGCAACACGGCAGCGGTACGCTACGGTGCGGATACCAATTCTATCAACGACCTATAAGCCGCAACCTTTCTTTGTCTCACCCCGTCATATCTTCGTGACGTGGAGTGAGACGGAAATGTACAAGTTTAATGGGCCGTTATGCGAGAAAAAAATCAGTTCGCATTCGCGAGTGTAGATACGCGAGTGATAGTAGCCAGAATCCTTGCGTACCAGTGGCTGGTGGACCGAGTGACATTGACAGGTGAAACTTAGTCACATGTTGCTGGGAAAAGTCATCACGTAAGTTTACCTAATAGTCTATAGACTATAAATCACACATTATTTATGTCATGTCAAAATATAAATAAATAAATATTTAAATCAAAGGCTTTGTTTTAAATAACAATAGTTTTATTATATAAATATTAAGTTTTTAATAAAAATGTTAATTGATTTTACACATGCATGTTGCACTGCCTCGTAGAAATGCGCGTCAAATCACACAGCGTCGGTAAGTGCTACTGAGCTTTGAGGCTGGAGGGACGCATGACAACCGGTTCTTTATGAAAAACACGCTTTATCCATTATACATAAGAAATTTGAAATCGTTTTCAGCAACAAGCCTTGAGAATTTGTGCTATATAATATTTTTTAGTTATGTTCACCATTTCTTTATTTTGCCTAAATATATAAAATTCATAAAATATAAAAGAATGGTCTCTAAAAGGAATTATTAGTCTACAGTATGTCTTTTTTTGCTTATATAACTGTTATAGTATAAACATTTATAATTTAGGCTTTATAAGATGTGTCATTATGTACGGGATTGTGAAGGCTATATACCTGAACCCTTTACCTATATCTGCACTATATCAATTTTAAAGATATGCCTAATTTAAAATAAAATTGAATATTAAATAAACTTATCTACTGGTAAAAAAATTACTTGTCATTTAAATATATTTAGTAGTATAATTTAGTGTGTTAAGTGAATCATTAGTGATGCTTTTTAAACATAATAGATGGTACTATCAGTTATTTCATTTGAGGAAAAATATTGTTAATTGTCCAGCTTCTTTTTCTTTATTCATATTAAGTTTGATTTGCTTTATTGACAAATATAATTTCAAAACAATAACGTTTTTAGTTTTTCCCTTAAACAAACTTGCAGTTGCTGTTATAATCCATTTTTTTTATATTAGTCTCGATTTTTTTAACTGAAACTCAGACAAATTGTACACAGGTAATGCTATGATAGAATATAGCTATAAATTTGTATACGTTTTCTTATTCTGTCTGTCTTTTTCACTCTCAAGTATGATTAACACTTTAAAAATACAAAAAAAATTTTTATAAATAGCATTCTCTCTTACCAAACGATTATCTTAAAGTATTCATCTTTTTGGGTATCAGAAATTTCAAAAAATCTCTTACAGCGATGCTAACAACAATATATTGTAATAAGCATATAAGAATTTCAGAATGCAGCCGGATGTGGTGAAACCTGCATGGCTTAGTTGCTCGGAGCGCCGAACTGGCCAAGAGGCGCGGGTTAAACCTCTGCGTTCAAATTTTTATACCTTTTCTAAATATGTCTGCTATGATAGAAGTTGTATAATAATATACTTATTAAAATAAAGCTACATATATTACCTTTGAACTGTAAACTTTTGATATTTCAAGCAAAATATCTGCAATGCATTAATATTTAACAACAATATGATATTTAATATCTTTACTGTTTATTATCGATGATATTTTGAACGTTATAAGTACGTATCTTGAATTTTATTTTAATTATTTAACAAAATGAACTTCGTGGTAATGAACATTTCCTTAAGTCAACTTTCGAAATTTATATCTTTAAAATTATGGAACCAGATATACTATTACTATATAGTATTTGATACAACTATATATATTATTAGGTACATAGTATTTTCAGGGTAATTAATACTAGCTAAGTAATAATAGCCCCCAAAATAAGAATTACATTGGACTAAACTCCTAAGGACTATTTCTCGTGATGTTCAGCTTCAAAGGAACTAAAGAAATCTATATCCTACTCCAATAAATTAAACATTCTAGCACACATTGGGTGCAGACTTTCTTAATCAACATGTAACAATAAAAACTTAAAAGCAGTTGACGGAAACATTCATTGATAAATTTGTTAAGGGCACTGTGGAGGATTCTTTTCTTTATTACCTAATTTGCATTTGTCACATAAAACTGTGAAGACACGCCAAGTTGAAATGAATAAGTTAATAAGACGATTTTATGCAATAATTATAGCATAATACAGATCAAAAAGTAAAAATCAAATAAGGTATCTAGTATTACCAGTACCTATAGATACTAAAACTACTAACAACATAGTTTCTAAGCAAAGTCAAGCAATATTTTGTATATTTAGCATTAGATATAGGTAAGTACTTACATAATAAACAATAATCGATTAATTGATTAAATATTACAATTCATAGAAGATAAATTCATAGATTTGAATTACATTACACTGATACCCTGAAAGATATTTTATAAGATTTCTGTTTGTCCGTTGTCGGTCTTATAAAAAATATTTATCAGACTTAATATATCGACGATCGAACTTCGTGTAATGTCGGTAAGTTTCTCTCATTTACATAATAAAGGATGTTCGTCGAATTCCTCTACACAAATAAAACTCTACTAGGCGGGCTGACTCATCACTATTCTAGATGTTATTTTTCTCTGGCGATACCCTAATTCTTTTATATTATTTTATTACATTCATGTAGATATATTTTTACTATATAATTTATTGGAATTTTGTTATTATAAGATGAAATGAAATGCCTACTGTACGTATAGACATTTTATCTATATAGAATAAATATAAATAAATATCCCTAATATTAAAAAAAATATGTATATTAAAAAATGTACTTTAATTTTTTTTTAAGAAAATCTAAAATCTATCTAGCATGCAGAGCGCTTGGACGGTTTTCAAGAGGCGCGGGTTCGAATCCCAAAACGTTTCAAAACGTTTATATATATACTAATACATTTATATTATATATATATATTATACGTTTTCTAAAATAGTTTTTCAAATGTACCTATATAGTCAACAGGTTTTCTTTAAAATATCTTTTAGATAATATATTTTACAAATAGGTACTTGAGTAAGAGATTTATTTGTTTCGTTTATTAGAAAATCTCATGTAAAAGACACATCAAGTTTTCCATTGAAATAACATCTATCTACTGGTACTTCGCATGCCAAATCATGTTTAGTAAATGTAACTTCAACGATATGTTAATTGAAGCCAACCAAGTTTGGAAAGACGGTCCCAGTTGTTTTTGTAGACGAGGGCGGGCTTCCATTTTCATGCAAATGATCTCTAAATCGGTGTACCTACTTTTGAACTTTGGGCCAACTTGAGTTTTGTTTCGTGTCGTAACACTAGTGGCTGTGTGTATCGTTACGTGAATATTAGAATATTTGGATATTAAAAATATTTCTTCAAAAAAATATATAAACAATATGAAGGTAAATATATAAATTTTACTTATTTATTAATATTGTTGCGTACTGCCTACTCATTTGTTTTAGTAAGCCATATATTCCTGTATTTATTACATTTTTAACATTTAGCTATATATTTTCTTCTTATTGATTTTTAATAATTCTTTTAATGCTTTCCTTGGGTAGGTACACAATTTTATTGTTATATTAACTAAAAAACCTACAAAAGAGTATTTACATTACTTGCAATTGACCTTTATGCAACTCTGTTGCATTGCTTTAATAATTTATGTAAATTAACGTTCGCTCTTTGTCTCCTTTTATGCAGTACGAGTTACAATTATATTAAAATTTATAACAATTTTCCGCTAAGTTGTAAATAATGAGTATAAACTTATCATGCTTTTTTATTTAATATGATAACTTCCAGTTTTATTTTATAGTGTTGGAAATTTTAACACTAAAAGGACGTTATGTTATGTTAAAATTTTTATTTGCTTGCTATTCCATTTGTAATAAAAAAATAATTACGGCAAACATTGCTTTCGTAAGCCCCAACCAAATGCGTTTGGCCAATTTCATGCAGTTATCCAAATTATTAAAATGCAAACGACCTATAAAATTGAAATAATAAAAATAATACCTATTGCATTCGCCAAGAGATAACGCGTCACTTAAATTTAAGATTAGGAAATCGAAAAGAAGAAGAATTAAATTTTAATTTAATATAATCGTGTACTGTTAAATAGTACGTACGGTACAAAATACATATTTTTTTATAGTAAGTAATTTTGTACATAATTAGTTTCTACCAACCTATAAGCCAAACTTGAGTAGATACTTTTTTTTATATATTATAGGCTTACGTTTGACCATACTGACCATACTTGACCATACTTCTACGCTTACGTAGAAGGTACGTATTGGTACCTAAGGTACCTATACTCTTGGTTTGAATATCCTCGTATTGCACGACTTTAGAAATACAGACGCCTGTTATTTGTTCCATTGTCAAGCTGTAGGAATAATAGATGTAGGATCAAATCACTTTGTCCGTACAATAGGAATTAAATAATTACAAATATAGTTATAAACTATGTAATATAAATATTTCCATTTTTTTTTACAGTTTTGAAAGCTGACTTGAAATATTAATTTTAATATATGAAAACTTTATTCAAAAAAACACATTAACAAAGCAAAATCTAAATTAAGGTGAAATGTAGGCACTTACTTAAGTTGCATTTTCTTAGGTAGGTAAGTTTATAGGCCTAGTATATAGACAAGTGTTGCAACAAAGTTGCAAATATGGTCAGTTCTGACCGGAGTTGTCTCTTAAAGTGTTATTTTAATAGGTCTATTTCCATTCGATTTCATTTAGTCACCTATTTTAAGGCGATGTAAATATTGTACTCCTTTTATTTTATTTTAAACATGGGTAAGTTTTAAGTTGCGTGCATGTTAATGATGTATTTTATTATTGTAACGAAGAACAGAATGTACCGACAATCGATACGGTCACGACATACCTCTTACGTTTCATTGGCATTTTTTCTACATGCTTTCATTCTTTTTACATGATTTCCAGAAGGTCCCCAAGATCTATATGTGACTTTTTATTTATATTAGATAGTCAGCTCTTGATTCTGATAGATTTGTACACTCAAGATCGTACAATATTGCTAATTTTCTTCGTATATTTACCTAATTTACCTCTAATGAATTAGTTCCTAATGACAAATATAACTAAACATTTATCTATGTAAACCAAACATCTAATACTATTTTTATAAATATGCACATTTAAGCTTAGAAAGCTTTATTTTTTGTGTTCAGTATTGATTGGCTGTAATTTAGTACTAGAGTTTCCTATAAACAAGAGTGAGTACAGAAAGTAACACATAAAGATAATACAAATAGTCTTATACTTTATTGTTTTGTTTTTTAACTTGATCAGCATTGCATATAAAATGGAAAATTTAGAACTGAATTTTATTATTCAAACTTTGTACATCCAGACTCACTCTTTATTACATTTTCATAAAGCCAGTTTGCAAAAGACTTGTTAAATAAAAATAATTTGTATGGGTTTTAATAATTTTAAAATATTCGTTTGGATTACTATTTAGTTTTTTTATAACATCAACGACATTTAAAAAAAAACGAATAAACCATTTTATCATTTTAAATGAACCGTAGGCATATTTACTTATGCATATTATTTCATTTATTTTATATTTTATAAAGATTAGTTGAATTAAAATGAAAAATAAAATGATTTACTTCTATACAAATTTCGTTTACATTATGTAAACTATGACTATGAATTCTATGAAATGAGCGTACAAACTCAATTTACCCGTTCTTGTAGATAGTTCGAGAAATCCTCTTTTAGTGCATCTAGCTCCTTAGTAATCTTGCTTACACATCGAATCGAATCGAATCTACATGCCAAATTTTCTACGGCCAGTAAACTATTACTGGTCGTGGAATGTTAAAATTTGAATATTTGGTAACTAAGTTACCGTTTGAAAACTTAGGAAGTTACTGACTTAACTGTTAAATATTATATTTAATTAGATTGTTTAACTATATATTGCAAGATTGTTATTTTGCTATTTTAACTATCTACTGACAATATTAAAATCTGAAAAAGTATATTTATTTTAAACTAATTAATACTATGGAGCAATAAATCAAGCACATATGAAACGTTTTAACTAAACCTTAACTCGCATATAGACACTTTTAATTGACCTTTGTCGCCTCGCGTTTAAGCAATTGATATGCGACGATTTTATGTCACAGGACAATTGTGTAAATCATGAATTATGCGCGATGAAAATTTAATTTTAATAACTTTTATTTGTATATCGATATGTGAATGTATCACATTATAATTTAAGAATAATTTATATATGATGTGTAATATTAATATTTAATTTTATATAATAAATATCTAATATATATATCTAATATCAAATAATCATATTTAAATAATTTTCATTTCTTCGCTCTCGTGAATAAGGAAAAGTGCGGCGTTGAGTTCGTTCGGCGTAAACGTTGATTTGCAATGGAGTGTCTTGACACTAGGTTCACCTTGCTATGCGGGAAGAAAGCGTGAATTTAAAAATATAGACATAATCTCTATAGATAGGTGTAAGTACATATACCTACCTGTACGTAGGTAGATACAACTAAGAAATCAGACGCTATGTAAATAACAATATTTACATAGCGGATACAAATACAACCATCTTATTAGGAAAATGTAACGACATTCGTGTATAGATTGAAAATACAATTTTATTACCTACTCTTTTATCTCTATATATTTAAATATATTAACTGTAGCGAGACGATTATCACTTAAATAAATTTCTTAAATCCGATGTAATTGAAATTAAAATTAAATATTGAATATCACGTATATATGATATGTAAATCTTATATTATACAAAGAGAGCGTCCAGGCGTCATTGGACAGTGGACCTGTCAATAATCTGATGCAAATTCAATGCGGAAGCTGCACAGCGCATGAGCGCAAAATATCCGATCGTAAAACTGTAGTCGTAACTTTCCACCCGTCACCCACCACCTCCTCTTTGTTTCAGCAAGGCAACTAGGACCAACTCTTAAGACCCCTTAATGTAACTGCGGTGAAATTCCACGATGTCTTAAAGGGTTGGTATTCATTCCGTCTACGCCGTTATGTGATACTTAGTCAAAGCAATTTACTAAGTTACATACTTGAAGCCAAAAGATAATTGTGACGCTTGCAATTACTTATCATAAATTTAAGCATTTGAAAGTTTTTCATTTTATGCTATTTAAATGTACGGTTTTAATTACAGTGCTTTAGCACAAATCCATCAATTAAATCAAAGTTTTGGTTGAATAAAATAAAATTTATAGAATATTTTTAACAAAATGAGTTACTTATTACTAACGGTATTTGCCTAACTCGCCGAATGTTGGAGATTTGTGAAGATTAGCAAATATATTTACAGGTAAATACAATCTAGAATAACATTGGTCATAGTGAATAATCTTTACTATCTATACATAAACTTTAAAATAGGTACGGATTCTGTTTAAAATGTATATTTATTTCATTTTGAAACAAAAAATATATACAATACAAATAACTAAATATTTCACAAAGAAACGCGACAATATTAACAAGCAGGTTGGTAGTCTGATCGGTCAGATAAAGGTCATATTCCAATATCTTATTCATATCTAACAATATGTTTCGGTTAATACGAAAGCAGAACGTTGGCGTCCAATCAAACTGGTTATTTACACGGAACAAATTCACTCATTATTTTAATTCTCTATAATTAAATGTATTTCTCTACACCTGTTACGGCACATTTAAATGTAATAATAATATGTTTTAATGTGGTAATATTTTAAAAATGTTATACATATACTTAGAATAATAGAACAATGTATAAAAATGTGAAATGTGATGTGTCAATATTCACGCTTCTATAAAGCCGTCCGTGCTTTATTAATTAAATAATATGTTTATTAATTATGTGCAGGCGAGCTTTGGCAAATACCTAATACTTTTTAGTAATTGTATTTTACAATAAATAATTAAATGTGTACGGTTCGCGTTAAAAATTAATAAATTCATGTAGAAAAACATATCTGTAAAGGTATATTGGGTAACATAAATATTTTTCCCTGTAGCAGACAAGCGTCCGCTGCCACGGTGTGATGCGAATCGAAATGGTCTTAAATCTTCACCGATGGCTGCGGCGATCGATTAGATAGCGTCGACGTGTAAACGTATTTTTACAATTACTTAATTTGCTAGCGAATCAATATTTTATATTTATTTCAAATACATAAACATTTAATAACATTAAAAGCAAATTATATATTATTTTATAATTAATAGTGTTCATTTTAAATAAATGACTGTTTTTAATTTTAAATGATGGCAGGTTGGCTTATATTAGGTATATCTCATGTTTTCTCTCGAATGCAGGCTATTTAAACAACGAGATCCGAAAATTCTTTCACTTAATGCCCAGGCAAGAATTATTTGATAAAAAATATAAGTTAAGTTCCTTATAAAAACATTTAAATTATTAATTTTAGGAACACTTGCCCGATAATTCTTTAAGCATCTATCAGATTACTTGTATGTAGTTACACGATAATAACAAGTTGAATCACCTGGTAGATAAGGCTTTAAATGCCTCCCACACGGATATTTCATAAGTAGTTATGTGTGTACCTAAACAGTTCAACCCACGCTTTGTTCCTTTGTATTTTATTGTAACAATATAAATAAATAGATACTATCTTTACACTTCAGGCATACATTTACAAAACGAAAAGTATTTGCGTCAATTTCTGTAGACCTAGCATATATTTTAAATAATTGTAAACAGTCGGCATTTCACTAAACGTCACGAATCTAAAAGGCATGTGCATTATACAAACATTTTAGTTATATAAAATAATAATAAGTCCAGCGTTCCCCTTCCGTAATTAAGGCAGCCGACAGCCAATTGGTGATGATTAGTGACTAATCCGTCTCATATTCAATCAATACCCAAAACTTTACCCACATACCTCCGCCCGCCTCGCCCCTCGTCGCGCGACATTTAATGACACCCGTGCAACGAGACTTGCGTGCTATTATACTCCTTAACCTCACCACATAAGGAGCACTGTCCCCCGAACACGCCCACCGCGTTATATAGCACCGAGGATCTATAAAAGTTACGTCTGTAATCTAACATAAAACTCGGGCCGTTTAGATGCGAACGCGGCCACGGACGACACATCTCGTTTCGCTCCGCACTTTTACCAAAATTCTTCAGTATTTTTTGTGAAAAACTATATGTGTTTACCGTGCGAACTCGCGCGATTGTCGATTTTGTCGCGTGGTCGCAGCCGCACGGCGGCGGGCGCACGCGATGTGTTTTCCAACAAGTTTGACGTTTGCCAGCCCCAAACAAACGTAAGTACTGGATAATATAATAATATGTATATATTATGAAAACAGATGACAAAAACTCAATTTACATTTACGAGCTTTAAGTGTTTAACATAACAAAAGAACAAATACAGCAATTGCAAATGCAAAGTTTTGAATCTTTAGTCAGCTTTTGTGCCTCAAGAGACTGATAAGATCTCCGTTATTTTTTCTCACAAAATATGTTGTTTTCAACAAATTTGTTACAGTTTGAAATAAATTTTGTTTGATTAAGTTGAATTTTATAATCAACATTTAGAAGTACATATATAATAAAGCAGCTTCACGCTTTTTCCCGCATAGCAGGGTGGTCAGAGAGAACCTAGTCACGACACTCTGTTCGTCGTTCTTCTTCGTTCTCCTATATCTTTAGAGTAGTAAGATTGAGGTTATTTTGTCATATGTATACCTATTTATCTAAACATATTTAAATCACTATCTCAATTGCTGTGAAATGGATATTTTATAACTTGTAGCTATGTGTTGTACTTATATATACACCAAATATATACCTACTTCATAACGAAGATATGGGTATGTCTATGGTTGAAAGTTTGCGCGTAGCATCACAATTCCTGCAGCACGAGGTTACCTATTAAGCAGCACTCTATATTAGCCTTAAATCTTTAGTATTTTTAAATTAAAGGCAAAGCGCATGAAAGTACTTACTTGTCTAATTTTTTGAATCGAGTAGTTATTCAGTTATTCGAGTATAAATATTCGAGTAGTTAAGATATCCTACTTCGTCATGTTAAAGTTTTTGTGGTTAATAGAAATATTGCTACTATACTTTTAATATGTAAATGATTTTTAATTGTTTATTGTTGCAATATTGCATGCAAGAGTTAAATAGCTTAATATTATTAATTAACATAAAAATTAACTTATTAACATTTAAAAATAAAACAAATAATGATAAATATGTATATATAATACATTTATTAATACTGAAAATCGGTGTAATAATATTTTTCTTGCAATATATTTCTACTACTAACGCCATCTTTCATAACTACAGCCAACTTTCGTAGCGCTCCTTGAAAACTTTACTACTCTCATAGTATCCATTTATTTTTCATCCTAGTCCGACTTACGAATATTATATATACCTTATCTCTTCTAACCGGCCACTATAAACTGGTATAATTGCGCAGTTGTGCATTTAAAATAGAACTTTTACTCATACACTATAAGGTTGCAGTTGCATTATCTGCAATTTTACTCAATTCTTCAATTCGTATCATTCAATGCTATACAGAGGTACCTGGAAAGATAGCTATCTCCCTCGCGCATGTATCGTTATCTCCTTCAGATGCATTTAGTTTTTTATACGGATATCTCATTCGGTGAGAGATAAAGAGATATGTGTTAGTTGCGACAGTTTGAGATGCTAAGCTCTACCACCATGATGGAATAGGCGGGGCGCCGTCGTTTTCAGTTCATTACGTTTATAGTGAGATATTGGTATTATTTTTTGAAGCTATTTATTTGAATTTCAATAAATTTCGTGAGATATGTATGTAGATTCATGTTTTGTTATATATGTTTCAGTCGAATATTCTTTTTTAAGCCTTAACATACAATGCATCTTTAATATAATATGTAATACATATCGAGAATAAAATATAGCAATATAGGTATGTAGGTAGACTATTTATTTAATTAAAAACAATATTTTTATTTAATTATTTTAATATGCTCTATTTTATATTGACGTATTTAGTGAATAATAGAGTTTGTTAAAATTTTGATTTATTATAATAAGAATTCCTAAAATCTTGCTATATTTAGTATTAATGGAGCATCTGTAGCTTAACAGTTATTTCTTGATTTATTAAAGATAGCAACTTTCAATTGGAATTTTATTTAAAGTATATCAAATTATAATAGAGTAGATGAAGATTTATTACAGTTGAGGCATGACTAATTGAATATAAAAGTTATATATTGTACCCAAACTCTACTGTGAAAGTACACTTTGATTTCATAACGCGCTGCTTTAAATTCCACCATTTGTAACATAAAAGTCTCCAAATAAATAAAAAGTGTGAAGCGTATTTTTTTTTAACAATGTCTTATGTATCATAAGGGTTTATATATTGAAATTAGTAATCTATTTGAAAGTTTTGTGTACATATTTATATAATATCAAGTCATATTATTAGCTTGTCGACATACCTAAGATTTCTTGCTCTAATATTAGTATAACATGCTTGTGGTATTCTAATATTTTTTTATTTTTTTATATAAAAACAATATGCACGCACATATAGAGCTTCTTTGAATATTTAATTTTTTACTTTTTAAAAATGAAGAAATTTGGGTTACAAAAAATTTGATGAACATTATTTACCTGTTGGTACTGTTAACAATCTTAGTCTGTTTGTTTTATTTATAATAATAAGTAATATTCCATTGCATTCTTTAAATATATTTTTACTTTGGTAGTAGATATAAATATTCTTGTTTATTTACAATAGCTCGATTATATTATATTTAAAAAATATTGCAAATGCCATAGAACATTTTTTTTAATTTCCTACTGTGAGTATAGGATAGCATAAATACAGCATGAACATTAATAACACTGTCTTGTCTCCTTAATTAAAGTATTAAAAATTAAAATACACACAAGAAAATTGAGAATTTATATATTCTATTATTTTTAAGCATTTTTATCACTGTCTAAACTGCTTTTTATGGGTTTTTACTATATTTGTTAATTTAAAAAGGCATTAAGAAAGTTTTCTTTAATTTTCATTATATTATCATTTTTATTTTATTGTGTGTCGATGAGAGTGATATGGGTAATATACCTATTACTTACATATTATAATAAGCTCTAGCTGACTGGAAATCATGCTGAAATATTTGTATCTTTACTATAAATTAATATATTCAAGGTTGGAATTTTAACACTTTACCATCATATATATTTATATGATGCACCGCCATGCTTTTTTAAATCGTTACTGTCATTATTGTTAAATTATATTATTAGCTAGCGACCACACGGCTAAACTATTTATTTTTTTCACCCGCCCGCGTACTCACATTGCTTAAACTTATAATTTAAATGGTTGTAACTTTTTTATTTATGAACCGATTGAAATTAAATAGACACTCAATGTTAAGGGAAGTTTACCAAAATACAATAGTTAAAACTGTATTTAAATCGGTTAAGCCGTTTCAGAGATTAGAGACAAAAAGACAAACAGATAAGAAAATTAATAATCGTTGCTTTGGGTTCTATTACTATTATATTGCTAAATGCCCTTAATAATATATTTTTTCATATATCTTTCATGTACAGACAGCGATCAGTTACATTTTTATTATATGCATAGATAATGGCTCCTTGAAGGACTCCATTTTCCTATAAATAGACAGATTAAGTACGTACATGTACCTTATGTGCCTGTATATATTTACATATTATGATACCTATTTATTTCAAATATTACATATATTATAAAAAATATAACGTGAAAATTGCAAAATTGACGTTGTACAATTGACAGAACTATTATAATTAGTTTTAACTTAGATGTAATAAACATATCAAAAATAAAAATTTCGCCAAGACTTGCTTATAAATTTGTTTATAAAAGCTGCATATCGATATATTACTATACTGTAAACCTTTTTATGTCAAAATGAATATGTACGTTTACTATAATTTATAACTAAATAAGCCTTTTAATTACCACCAAACTACAACTTGAGTAAGCCGCTTCATGTTTAAATGAAATTTAATGTACTTTTTGTACGCATTAACGTATCGTGCTGATGATAATTTATGTATAGTAGCTACTTAGGTATGTAATGTCTTTGCCATTTACAAAGTCTTATTCTCATATTTAATTTAAGTAGCTTATCGGCTATTAAGTATTAAAGTAGTCATCAGTAGTAATTTAAAATTAAGGTAATTAATATAACATATATCATGATAACAGTTGTTGAAATGTTCTTAAAAGCCGTTGTGGGTCAAATTTCATAACAATAATTTTTTTTATCGATTATTTATTAAAATCCGCAACTTTATTTACGTGGTCTTTATGATAATTTCCATATTTCTTCTAAATACATAAGTAGTTGACTGTAAAACGTATATTTATTAATTCTGGGAAATCTTCCCTTAGCCACCTAGATTCCAAATTTCAGATTTGTACGTTCAGATATCTCCGAACGGCATCGGCACGCTGCTCGGCTCTGAGTTGTTGGCTCGTAGTTAGTGTGTAACGGAAGAGTTTTTATACTATAATGTATGTATGTATGTATGTATGTATAGATATCATCACTTGGTCTGTTTCGTTCCTGCTTAATTGGTTATCCCTATTCAGCATGTTAAATCTTTATCTCATTTATTAAGAAGTGGCATAGGTAACTAAATTCTATTATATAGAATATGCTTGAAAATATGCCTATCAATTTTTTATTAATAGCGTTTCTAAATATCGTGATAATATCTAATTTTTTTAATATATCATTATATATAAGGTGATAAGTTATGTGTCTATATGCTTATAAATATTTTACTATATTGTATATATTAACATAAGGTATACGGAGCTTAATGCCCCGTTATTTCAGAGACAAAATAATCTTAAAGGGAAAAATATTTAAACATTTTTAACTCCTTTGGACCTGGGAATACTTTGATGACATTAATTCAAATAAAGCTTTACATATTTAATAGGACGATAGGTGTAGTATAATTTTTTTTTATTTAATTTAGCCTCCATAATAATAATGACTGCCTATACATAGGCAGCTTTACGTAATAATTAGAACAAGTAACTACTAGACCATAAGTTAAATTGACAGTAGAATACTTAAGGAACGCAGAATCTTAACATTCGATTTATATTAACCTCTTCCTATCAATTACACTAACTCCAAGAGATACACATGTTTAGATAAAATTAGTGTTGCTACTACACTTTAATGAGAAAATATTTATATATAATATAACAGGCGCGTGTCTTAAACTAATTATTTAATTGCGGTTGCTAATTAGGTAAGTACTACTAGCTCTAGTAATAAAGGTCTACTAATAAAGATTCATATATTATTGATAAGTATTCCTATGTATTCTACGAGTATTGCACGTCAAACTATATGAAGAAATTCTTTATGATTTTGAGTAAAATAAAGACTAAGAATTTTATTTTTAAATTCTGTGAGTGCGCTTTATGTGACTGTTGACGTTTATGAACTTGTTTCTAATATATATATCTATTTATTTTTAATATTACATAAGCTGTGACATGTATATTTCTCAAAAAAAAAAAATATTTAAACAATAATTTTCCCTTAGAGAGGCCTCTACCTAATCATTGACAGTAACTAAGTCAATGTTATGAATGTACAAATTTCTTATACGAAAAAATAAATAGGGTATAAATGATTTTGGTTAAAGTAGATCCTTAATATGTGAAGTCCGTTTTTATAACCTTATTATATTTTATGAAATTTACATTCCGATTCTTTAGTCTGTGTAAAATCAAATTGAAACTTAATAAAAATTCAAAGAAGACAGCGTTTAGGTACATTACATTTTACTGGTAAGATGCGTTTTTGATAACTCAAATGACAATGCATAGACTTAAAAGAGTTATATGATACAATAGATATTCGGCACTACTGGATGGATTGATGGATGGATGGATGGATGGATTTTACTGTTTTATTATGGTATAGATTTATAACCTTCATGCAAACGAATGAATTAAGATATAAATAATAAATATGCAAATCCTAATTAACATCAATAATTAATAAAGTAGGTATTTCTTTTATTTATTTACTAGGTTTCTGTAAGAGTCATCATTACAATTCAAAATTGATGTAGAATAGTTAAGAAAAGTAGGTAAATATAAATATTCAAAACTAAATGAGAGAATATGTTCTCTAGTGCTGAGACACCCTGTTATAGTTTACACTTTAAAAGTATAAGATAGACATTAAGTTGTTAGATTTTTATTTCCCCTTTAACATTGCTTCCAGTATTTGGTACGTTGAAATCTCGTGTACAAAGTAGTTCTAATAAGATTCTAGAACGTGCATGAGCTTATAAAAAGAGAAATATTCGTTATATCTCAGTAGTATATACTTAAAAACTCAGTAGTATATACTTAAATCTTAGTAAAAACAACACTAATAAACAGTAAGAAACATGTGGATTGAATATACTTACGAAAAAATAATCTAGGGGGATGAATAAGCGGTAATAGAATATAGATCCAAGATTTTTTAATTTTTTATCTAAACCTGAGGTTCTGAGACATTTTTCCTCGTAGACCACTAGTCCCAAAAGATTAAAAATTAATGAACATTGTGGCCATCGTAGCGCAGTCGGGGACAGTGTTTGACTGTAAGCGATTGTTGTAAGTTCGATTTCAACTCGACAGAATAGTTATGTTTTCATTTTTTTTCTGGTAAGATAAAGCCTTCAGTTCTGGGATTAAATATTGAATATCTCGAATTCGGTGAAAAGCTGAGAACGGAGTATCACTGGGTACTTATTGTCTGCCAAAAAAATCATAAAATCTACGCAAACGGAGTTCCGAGCATCAACTAGTAAAATTAAAATTATTGTTATTTTTGTACTTAAAAAATTTAATTTAATGTCATTTTCTGGTAATCCGGGCAAAAATCTCATGTTCATGTTATGAAGATATCATATTGTTATCGGATCCAGATACGTTTACAAATTTTCTAGTAAACATTTTCAAATCATTGTGATTTTTTTAGTTTAACAAAACCATTATTTATTTATTAGTATAAATATCCGTCTAAACATTTTATTACCGATTCTTGATCCTGTATTTTCATATTTGCGTTGGACACATCCTATACATACCTACAAAGGAATACTTGTACATTTAAAACGGTGACCAGCCTCTCTTTCAAAAAATCTATTGGATCCTAAATTACAGTAGATACTGATTTATGTATTTAGAAATTGGAAGTCTAACAGTCTTTTCTATAAAGTTTCATTAAGCTTTTATTTGCTACAGTGTGGAATTTAATTGATAACCATGATATATACACCATGTACACTTGTTAAGTACATGCACATTTAAAGTAAACTACGTGCATCTTAATTTTTCTTCTTATAATGTAAACTACCTTTTTTTTTCACTTGGTCATAACATATAGGTATAAGGTTCTGTTAATTTTACTAAAAGGTACTGTGCTAAGTCTCTTTAACCAGTCTCATATCATCTAAAATCTAATAGGTAAAGATCTATGAGGATAATAAGAAAACTGATAAGAATACATTGATATCTGAACAAAATTGAGGCCACCGAGGTGCAGTGGAATAGTGTTTTACTGTAAATCGCGATGGTTGTGGATTCAATGCTAGTGGAGACACAGGAATCAGGAGAATGATCAGATAATCAAATAATATTTCATTTCCTCGGTTCGATAAGTCAAAATGCAGTGTTGATTCAAAGGGAAGAACGGACTCTCGTCACTAGGCAATCTCCACCTAAGGTAAGCTAGGCGTAAGAAAGTTAGGCGAGAAAACACGTGAAGCTGGTTTTTTTCTTTTTATCTAAACATATATACCTATCTTATATACTACATGTATAAATGTAGTGGTCGATTTTAATTGTTGAACTTCATTTTAATAAGGCTTTGAAGGCAGTTTTGCTAAGTAGTGCCAATTAAAAACTCAATTTACTCAAAACACTTTTTTTCAATATAAAAGTAAAAAAAAAATGATTAGTCATTAAAATAAAAAATGATATAATTAATTTAACTTACTACTATTTTCTTCAAAATTAAAATTATAGATTGGGCAACTATATTATAGTCGTGTTTAAATCAACTTATAATTAAATTGACATTATACGTTTTATTTATTAATTATGTAATAATAAAACTCTTACTTTTACCGTTATATTATTATTATCACTAGACAATATAGCTTTATGATACTATATCTACTAAGGTATAATTTTATAAAGCTTTCAGAAAGATTTACTAGCTGGCGTGCCACAGAAAAACGACGAGATTGCTTACTGAGGCGTGTAGATTTTTCAAATGATAAAACATAATACATATACAATACTTAAAATTCTACAAACGTGCTTTAGATCTTGTTGAAAGTGCATACTTTTGCAGAGCTTATAAGACTTTTCTTGGTGGATACACGCAACAAGGATTCATGGACGAACTGTGCTAAAATTTTAAAGAGTATGAATCCTGTATATATTTTTATTAAACTATATGAAAATTAAAAACGTGGAGAACGAAGTGTCTTGACACAAGGTTCTCTCTGAGTACCCTGCTACGCCGGAAAAAGTGAGAAGCTGCAAAAGACAGATAAAATAACAAGATAAGAAATATGTTAATCCAATCTGTGTTCCATTACCATCATAAAAATCCTGAAAATATAACTACATATAATTCCTTAATATACAAAGATTATAAGTTAAATAATTACAAATTTGAAAAATGAATGTGTATTATGTAATGTAGGGTCCAATTCTTTATTGAAGATAATATTTAAATTACAAGATTTTCTTCTTCTGGTCAACGAGCAGTTGTACGTAGCCACTTATTGTATTTTAAGAATAGCGTATACATTATAACATTATTTTATATAATAATATTAAGATTTGATTTATCGTCAAAGGAATATATATTTATATAATGCCAATTTCATTTGTTACACTTATCAATGAACAAATTATGATTTAGAACACAAAAAATAAATAAATATGAAAATAATCCAGCTGATAGGTATCTAATTTATATTGCTTTTATTTATACTGCACATCGTCATCTTCACAATATTCCTTGCTTTATATAAAAATTAGGAGGGGAACGATTAGATACAATATTTCATTCAAGTGACATAAAATATAAACATCCAACAAGTTTTTTTTCTATGTAGCTTATAACTTGTTATGAAAGTTTGAATTTATCTCTATCTTGTATCATAGCGTTTTGGACCTAAACATGGCACCAAAAGAATTTACTACACCGTAAAAGGAACGAAACATATTAAAATATTTTTGTATCATAACGACGCAACAGTCTAGAGGGTGGTTCCATTGTGATTCTTATTGCGGCTGAAATAAGTTTTACAGCTGCAAATAAAGCCCGAGCGTAAAGCTTTACTGTTATAAGATGTTACTGTTTAGTTCATCTGAAATCCGGCACTAGCAGTGGCAGCATTGGGTATTTAATAAGCTTTCAACAATATTAAAACATAAAATAGCATAATAGTTTGGTAAATACTATTTTGCTAAATCAAATTGAAAATTATTTAGGAACTTGACTTTAGAATTTTTTATAAACAGTAACTGTTTATAATTGGTATTGGTTGTTTAAACCAATTCAAGAACTGAGAATAATTTTCATATATATTTTTTTAATATACCTCACATTTTTCTCTAAATAAGACCAAAAGCGTAAAATAATATAAGAGAACCTCTTTTAATTTAACAATGTACAGCGCCATCTAGTATCGAATGGCGAAACTAACAAGACCATGACACGCACACTACCAAATTCTCTTCTTTTCTTACTAAGCACACTACAAATACAATTTATACATTACATAATGTATGAAATATATATTATAAATATTTTTATGTATGTTTTTTATATATATGTTTAAAGAAAATAAAAAATAAAACTTCTTAAATGTACTAACATTTATAAATAAATATAATATTCAATTTTATTATATTTTATTACATATTGTTTTTTCTATAAATATAAAAAAATACAAAATAAATAGATACAAATAATATTTTTAAATTTATTTTTAAATCATTTTGTGGATAACGTTAACTAAATACATAAATTATTTTCAGATATATATGTTAACGTTTTAATGCAAAATGTGTGCTAGTTAAAATTTAAAGTAAGTAATTAATAATTTAATAACATCTTACATACATACGTAGTCATTAAAATTTCATTAATTTCGTTATTCAAATTTCATTTCGGAAATACCTTTAAGCTACTTTGATTTTTAAATCATATTTCTTAAAAACGTACGTTATAAGTAAAATTTGAATTAATTCAATAACTGGTTCTCATAATATCTTACTTAAAACTAAAAGTTGATTAAAGTACCTATAGAGGTTACTGCGTAGTGGTAATATAAAAATATAAATATATTTTCATAATATTACATACTTAACATGTATAATATATAGGCATGTCGGTATATTTGCTAGGTTTTCATGAACATATATATGATTGGTTATAATGACTCGTATGTTACAGATCTGAAAGCATAATAGATATTTGTGTGATGACCACAAGTATGAGTTGTTTTTGTATTAAAAAATATTTTATATATATTTGAACTTTTTACTTAAAACGAGTTAAAAAACGGATATTAATATTTTTATTTAAATATTGAAGAATATTTTAATACAATAACAACACATATTTAAAGTAAAGCAAATATATAATTTAGACACATTGAAAAGACATAGTATTTTGTTCCGCAAAGTTAAAAAAGTAACTGTTTGTTTATTCCTTTAACTTTTTTATTAAATAGTTAATTGTTATAGGGCTTCTTTATTTTTTGCGTAATACAGATAATGACCACCGCTGTATTTTGTAACTGTGGTTTAGCAAAAACTAGAGCAAAAACCTGTAATAAAAACTAAATTTTCAAAGGGTTTCTATAACATAAAGGGACGAGTGTAAAGGGTAATATAATTTTACAATAGCCATGTGACATTGTATTAATGGTCTATAAAAATAGCTATACGCTCTAACGACAAGCGTTTGTTTAGTTGTGATTTTTGGTTTATGCAGCTAAGTCATGTTAATAAGAGTTCGGATAATTTAAAATAATTAATTTTATCAATACAGAAAATATGTGTGAAGTGAACTAAGTTCATCATATGTGTTATTCGTGAATTTTTTAAATATATGTAAGTAACAAACAATCAAAAATTTAAAATTGAAGCCATTGTATTTCTTTGCTTAATTGGATATTAAGAAATAAACAATAAATATCGAAGACACCAGAACTAATTGGCACTTTATTTCATAAAAATAAAAAGAAATATTAATTCTATGCATTTATTCAGTGTCGTTATCTTCCATCAATGATGAGAATGTATTAAAATTTAATTTTTATTTCACGCTGCTACCTTAATACTATAGTGATTTCTAAAAATAGCCGTAGGTACGTATTGAATAGCTAAAATCCAAGCACCTTAAAGGGAGAACGGAACGCCTACCTCTTTATAGGCATCATTTTTCTCATAACAATTAATCGACTTATTGTATGCCTATCACATTGTAAGCTAACATTGTGAATAAATTATTAAGAATTTTTGACACCGAACAGTTTCTTGGATGTGAGGTTCCGTTAAATATTTGTTTTATAAATTATATTTCTAATTTTATAGTGTAATTCATTTAAAACATATTGTTTACGTATTGATAATATTTTTTACATTCCTTCTGTGTTAAATTAATTATTAATATGTCTCTATGAATTACGAATTGGTTAAAGTTTTCTTGTTTTTATTAACAGAACCCTAACTTAGCCAATTGAAACCAATTATGTTTTTGTATGCAGTACAATGATAACCAGACATGAATAGACTGCCTGTAACGTACCTCACTCCTTTCGTAGTGCGTGGGTCCTCGGTTAAGTATAAAACAATAAATACTTATTACTGAATTTATATGTGTATGGATAAGGATCAATCACCTTGAAGTTATCTCCTCTGCTGATGTTAGTCACAGCTTGTGAACTTACAGATGTCTTGTACTTTGTAGATATTTTGAATTTCAAAATGTAAAATTTATATACCGTCTTTCAATATTATACATTTGTTTTTGTTATTTTTACAATAGGTAGGTACATAAGTTAGTATAGCTTAACGTTTTATGCCTGGTGGAGTAGGTACTAAATTATTATTATTACTTTATTTGCACACTTCATTAAATTGAAAAAAAACAACAGGTACGAAACACATAATACTTATGGCTAAAGTAGCCATCTTTTCCAGACAACCTTTAGGCCGAAAAGAAGCTGTTATAATAATAATAAACGGTTAGAGGGTGGAAAACAAACATAATTAATATATAGATATATAAAACTATTGATTCATATATATAAATACGTACATGCATACACATTTACCTACAATAATAACTATATACAAATGATATATAGTTTATGTTAAATATTCTGAGAAATTAGTCATTTCAGTTCAGTTGATAAATAATTTTATATAACTGTACCTCGATAATAGGTTTTTATTATTGTAGGATTGCAGGGAGTTGTTTTTTTACAGAACTTATTATTCATGTATTTATGATACATACTATAGAATTTGTTAAAAGTGTAAAGTATAGTAAATTTTGTCTTCTCTATGATAGTAAGAAAACGTTCATAATTATAACAGAAAATTAAAATATTTACCCATACTTTGCTTACAATAGTCTTCTAAATTTAATCAATAAACTTAAATATCTATTTCTGTGACCAGTGTAGGTAGATCTGGGAAATTAGTCGACTAACACGTTCCAACCAATTAAATAAAAATTAAGTGCGACAGTTTATTTTCAGCAACTGTGACTACTTTCTAAAAGCTTTACGCTGAAAGCTGTGGTAGTTATTTGTAAACAACTCTCCACATAATTCTGTGATGCAAGGTTTCAGAATTAAAAAACTTTTGGTAAGTTGAGTCTCTAGAATTAAAAAAATATATTAAATGGTTTTTCTTTACATGTGTGGTGAACCTAATTATAAGTACCTGCCAGTGGCGAAGTGTCGATATAACACGATTCCCACCGGCTTACCTTTTGTAAATTATAATAAATAAATAATTAATAAATATAATTATTTAATAATCTAACAAAACCTATTTAATTGATACGAGACAATTTCAACGTAAAATTAAACTGAATATCCAGTGCGAACGTAGATTTTTAATATTTATTTTTAACGCCGTCTTACGTCTACAATCATTTCAGACTTCACCACTGGTACCTACCTACCTATAGATTAAATAATAATTGTACAAAATTAAAAAGCTACACTAAATTCATGTTATACTAGCAAGTATCAAAGAGGAAAATTCTTGCTACTTACTATATATGTATTACTAGCCCGATATTCTGTTAGGAGGTTTATAGAGGTTGAGGGCGTTCCGTCGGTCATGCGAAGTCGCGTGCCGACGGGTGCTTACACCATGTTTCCTTATATCCCAGAAAAGTTTCCATCTAAAAAACTCTAATTATCTCACTACGTCGGCTAATGAAATACAATTTGAATTTAATTTTCACGAACTTTGCGTAAAATGCATAAACTTTGCGCGTTCAGTGGTACAGTGAAAAACGTAGTAACCGATGTTTTTATGTTTACGGTGTATTCTGTGTGAAAAGAAAATGATAATGCCAAAAATAAAGAATAAAAAACATTTTATTTATATTGTGGTCTTTTACTGATTATTACAAAAGTGTGATTTGTTCAAGTTAAAAAATTAAAAAAATAAAGCAAATATTTTATGCATAAGCATTACCTATTGAGGTGTTATATATGATGTTCAAATCTAAGTAAACTTTCATATGTAGGAGGGAAGGTTCCTATGATAGATTTTTTTATTACTGCAATCATATTCTGCTTAAGAATTGGCAAAGGGTCGTTTATTCTAGTTTACTCGTATGAATTCGGGCGGAAAGTGGAGAACGGAGAGATCTTGACACTAGGTTCCCTCTGCCTACTCTGCTTTCTGATAAAAAGGGTAAAGCTGATAAAAAAATACTCTTATGTACAGCTTAGTAGTAAATAGACTTGAGTAAGTTGTAATAGGTACTTGGGTAATTAAAAAGTTGTACTTTATACTTTTAGAATTCGATACTTTTTGCATATATTTTTGCATATATTTCAAATACGTTATGGTCATGTAAAATCATTTCGTATATATTGTGAAAGTGTGGAATGCTTGTTGCTCAATATCATCGTTTATGATAAGTTTAAGACGGTTTTTATATTACTTTTTATTTAAAAAAATATATTACATTGTATCGTGACAGGCAATAGAAGCAGTGTCGAACACAATATTATTTTTTACAATAAGACTGTTTAAACTAATATAAATATAAAGTGTCGTCCACAATGAGCACTTTCAACAAAGATTACACTTAAGGAAAGAATTTAAATGGCTTAAGCCAGTATTCATGTAGAGTAACGTAGCTGTGGCCTTTACATATTTTATCTTGAGAGCGTTTAATTGTCTATCTACTTTGGGTAGGATCTTGACATCTTACTTTTTTTCAAAACAAAATTAGCCTAAAGCCTATTCTAGTTATGCATTTTGTAAGATCGACATAAGTAGTTTTGTTTTCGTGTTAATCTTAAGTACAGATTGATTTATTAACAGAAGGGCACTTAAAGCAAATTACGTCTTATAAGATGCACCAGAGTATGCCCTTATTTCACTTAGCACTTTCTTTTGCCAAAATGTTAAATTTAAAATCACTACATAAAGCCTAAGCGACAACCAATAGAGTTTTATGAGCAGATAGGAATCTTTTCAAGACAATACCTCTTCGCGGGCTTAATTATGTTCTTGTGACGCGGGTATCGTACTTTATATATATTATCAATTACATTAAAATTATATATAAAAGCATTAAAATTATTCCTTTATTTTAAGATAATTATTTAATATATATTTCACGAATAACATACGAAGGATTTACTTAAGTAGTATTATAGTATTGTCTACTGAAGTAAAAAGCTACATTCGAACATTTTCATGCAAAAACATTCTCAAATGTCGTCACGATTTCTGTTCTATATGGATCTCATTTCCACTGGATAAACAATGTTATTTGCATTGACCCGGAAAACCTTTGGTTTATTTAAAAAAAATCAACATTCCAGGGAGTAGTGTTTGTAAATTTTGCCTCTGACCTACTTGAAGTAGCGCGGCCAGAATGAGCTGATATACCGCGCCCTCCTCATTTTCTAGTTGTAGGGCATATTTGGGGTGGATAAAGATAATTTGGAGGGTCTTGTTAGGCTGGTGCGATAGTACTGTGGATCGATAGGACGCTGGCAGGTCGCCCAGCTCTGTTCCGCATTATTGTTATTGCAAACCGTCAGTAGATACTTCCATCTTCCGTCATGCTATTGGTTCTGAGCCTACAAGTAATATCCCAAGATAAGATACGTGAACGTATTTGGAATTTGTCGATCGGAAACTCACAAATATAAGGCTATGATTATAATATTTTATAAGGAAATCGATCGCTCATAAAATGATATATGGCTAAAATATAGTCCTGTTGGAATATAGGGCCTTTGCCCTAAGTATAAATATAATTAAAAATATATATTTATAATATTTATCATACTTTGTTGTAAAAGTTACTAAGGCTGACTTCTATACGAGTCGTCAGGAGTTCAATTAGTAGGATAGGTAAACGTTATCTAAACGGGTCTCGTCATTAAACAAATATTTTTATATTCGACATTTATGAATATATTTAAATAATATACCTTCCTTTAATCTGGTCATAATAATATCTATAATATATTACCTGAAATATTATATTATCAAACTTAATAATCAAATTAACAAAAAACGTTCACTTTCACTATATTTAAGTTAATTATGTAATAAATAAAATGCGTTCTTTTATATTTAATTAAAATGCACATGCACTTAATTTATAGTTTTCTAACCGTCGAATGTAAGTACATTTTCAGTTTAATCCATAATTTTATCACGCAGTTTAAAAGTTTTATAGGGCTCATCAAATAAATTATACATTATGTCTTAATAACACGGCACGTGCTTTCTATTACGCCACTGTGTTCATACTTAAATAGTAAAAAAATACACCAATATTTTTTTTATATATATAAAACTTTTAAAATGTTTATATTACTATTTTTGTTTCAAAGCGTTTACTGTTGCGAAACAATGCCCCCTTCTTTACGTTTTTGACGTTATAAATGTAGATAGCTACACTAAATATCGCATAATATTATTACTGTTTTTATTTTAAATAAAATAACAGTACATTTACTTGACTACGGCCTGAATTGCAAAGCGTACGGTCATGTAAATGATACTTAATGAAATATTGTAAGCGAACCGGTCCGATATGGTGCGTTATATAGGCAATACAGATTCGGGAATCAAAAATAGCCGTCTACGTTGGCTTGTGTATCTCGCAGTCACCCAATTGATAAATACATTGTTGTACGAAGTGGACACTAACTAAAAAAAACTAAGTTTAAAATTGAGCTTTCCTATATATGAAGCATTTTTAATTCTAACTCAAATTGCATATTTTTTTATAATGCGTTGCTTATGGTTTCTTTAAAATGTGCAGTCGATTGGAAGAATTTACAAAGTGGGCGGTTATGCTGGGTTGGGTTCAATGTACAGATTATTAAGAATTGTAGAAAATGTATATTCCTTAAGGTGCAGTCCCATCTAGATAAAATAAGATATTCGTATACATTTATAAAGTCGTATTGCGGGATATAAGATATCTAAATATAGAGATGCTATAAAAAATTCTCGTACCATATAGGTATTTATGTAAAGCACACAGGTATCTTTGCTTACCATACTTTTCTCTTACTGAGGAGTGTTTCATTGTAAAAAAACAGTTATTGGCTTCTAATAGAAAAACAATAACTTTGATACAATTGTCCGCAGCAGAGGCACTTTCAATTTGCGTCTCGCAATAAAGCGACGTGCATCTGGCGCCTCTGCGAATTGTAATTTTATCGTTGCGATGACATTCTAGCGCGATTCAATTAATTTTATACAATTTGATGAGTAACTCTCCTTCGTAGGCTTTTTAAAAAAATATATTATAATAAAATAAAACATTATGCAGTAAATGAAATACAATACGAAGTACCTATAATATTTTTATTTATTTTTTATTTCAGAAATTTTACACAGGATATAAGTGTAAAGTTATATAGTTATAGTTGTGTTGACATCAATTGAAATAATACTTATAATTTGTTTAACACTGAGATCACTGACTGCATATCCGTTTCTTGATTGAACAAAATAGCACCGTCTGCAATTTCTGAGAGCTTTCTTCTCCTTCATTGAGTGTATTTTATTAATATTTTACCAGTTTAATCGAAATATATCGCTATTTCGGCGATAACAGATCTATATCGAATAAAGAAATATACCATAATGTAATAATTATTAAACACCACACAAATAACAAGCTATTTTATTTTATACTTAATAGCTTTATTTATTCAATGTAATAAAATAACGCTGTACAAAAACGTTAAGCTTTTATGTATTTCGGGTAAATATCTATAAATGTAGCATTATATTATTGTTTTGTAAGATATTTATATATTTTTTTCTTTGTTTCAGGTTTCGTAGTGTGATTATAATTCATACAATCGTGCAGGTTGGCCGACCAATATGAATAAAGTTAAAAATATTAAACTAAAGCAACATCAAAGTACCGTAAAGCTCGCGAAATATCACTTAGTAATTAAGATCCATACGGTTCATTAGCAGTGGTCGTTGTATAAAAAGCGAGTTTATATAAGAAGTTAATTTGACATCACACCTGTCGCGGTCGTAACTTCACCCCAGATAGCTTTACAATTAAGCTTGACCCGAAAGCCAGCACTATTATTTCGTCTTTTCCTCGCCCTTAGCGGCGTTTTCAAAGAAAAATATAAAGTATATTAAAATCTTAATAATATCCACATTTGACAGGTCGATTTATTTAAGCTACGCCGATTGGTTGAATTATCGATGTTTTATTTGGATTCAAGGTGTATGAGAAATTAAATCGATTAGAACCGAATGTAAATGGAAATGGTTTGAAACAAATTTATTATATGTGAATATTTTAGTTGTTTATTACTTAATTTTAAAGTCTGTGGTATTTTAATGAATTTTATCTTTTTCTTTTCATTTTAATATGAGAAAATTACATGTAGATTTAGCATAGCATCCATATTTAAGCAATTAAATTGTTTATTTTACCAATATACGACGTATAAGGTTTTAGTGTAGTATACGTATACGCCAACGTTCTTAGAAAAACATAGCAAAAATACAGAAGAACATGCTGCACGGAATATTATTTTATTCCATTCCCTGAAATTGTCTTAAATGGCAGCTAAACGTAAAAGTATGATGGTTGCCCAGAGCTAAGTAAAGCGTAGGATGCAAGAGAATTTTCTCTGAAAGTTTTGCCTCAAAATGATCCAATTCCATTTCGGTAAGAGACTAATAATACTTTTTTTCATCTTTTTACTTCTTACTTCCACCCTTTACTGTTATATACATAACATAAAAGTTGTAGAAGCGATTACGTTTATTTTTTAATTTTCGTGCTACAAAACTTTCGTTTCGGTATCAAATCAGTATCTTTCCATATACATACATATATTTTTTTATAAATTATAGTCAAATTGTAATATAATGTGCAATTTTATTCTCAACGTCATTATACACCACTATAATAGATTTATTTTGATACACAATAAACAGCTAGTTATAATTAAGTTATAAAAGTAAAAGAAAAAATATTTTGTAAATAATACAACTCCACTAGATACCTTATTCCAAGTAAGAAGGAGCGGACAGCAGAGCCCGTCAATTATTTAGATTGGCGTCGGCGACGCACTGCTCGTACCTACCACAGTGGCAAATCAACGTAGCATCTAAAGTTTTAAATAAATTAAAACATTCAGATTTTCTTAAATAGTAAGTTCTTAAGTGCTTTCACCAAATTAATATTTATTAAATACCTTTTTGAATAACGGTAACGATACGAGTTTCTTTATTAATATGTTTTTATTCAATTTGAATTTAAATATGCGTTTAACATGTTAATGAGATTATTTTATATTTATTAAAAGGTAGAACTTGCTAAAGAAAATATTTGCTCCGTACGCCAAAACATAACATACCAACATAACATGGGTCAAATATTTTTGTATTATTGTTTTATTACCACCACGTGTAGGCTCATATCTTGACACCGAAATAAATTTTCTTCTAGCGTAATGCAGTAGACCTTACGTAAAAGTACCACGTATGAAAAGGTACAGCCAATTGGTCTAATTAATAAGAAGAAGCGATCACAATTGTGGATTAAATTAAAGTGTACCGTTTAAATAAATTAAATTTTACGTAGGTATGTAGCTATATATACTTGGTTTTACAAGTTACACTTTTAAACAAGTTTAGGAACATTATATTTTATTATTTATATTATTCCATACGGAGGTTGTCGTGTGGCGTGAGACAACACCTAAATATTTGGTTTGGGAACGCGATTGGTTTTGGGTTCAATCCCCACTAATTTTCTTCGCTCTGGGGCCAAGACAAAGAGCGGCGTTGAGTGACGATACTCAAAATACAATGTGTCGACTTCAGGTGAAAAGAAGAGAACGGAGTTTCTTGATACTAGTTTCTCTCTGACTACCCAGCTATGAAGGAAGCTGAAAAATTGATAAATTATTAAATAGCTTATATTAGGGCTTAATTATTTAATAATAACAAAACGGAATCGCTTCATTCGTAGATTATATTGTTTTTTTATTTCGTACATTGATTATTTTGTTCACAATATATCTAATAAGAGAAAATCTGAAGAAGAAACTGGAGAAGAACAAATATAATTATTAATAAAATAATCTAATTTTAATATTTAAGGTTGAGTGAAGTCGTATTCTTTTTTAAAAATATTGCTTAATGTAAAATAATTAAATGTAATAAAAGATTAGAAAGCTCTACTTCATATTCATCCCACTTCCACCCTTCGAAATCAATTATACAGATTTCAAATTCATAATCAAATCGGTCCAGTTACTACGTAGACGTGTGCATAGAAACAGACAGATAAAATGTTTCGAAATCATTCTATTATTATTTTTACATCCCCCTAAATTGTCCCTCTAAATTTCGTAAATATATTCAATGTTCACAGCTTTTTTACTGTTTTTATAGTATATCTATGCTATAAATTAAATAATATAATAAATAAATTAAAACCTATACGCTTAATATTTCAAAAACATATTAAGTGGCTTATTTATCTATAGAGATAATAACATGATATTTTATAGTTACTGTTTATAAAAAATTAAAAAAAGATTTAATTAAACAATAAAAATAATAGCCTGGGCCAAAATATCTCTATATGGGCGCAAAGTAAGCTGTTCAAATACTCTGAGATGAAATTAAATCTATCTATAGGAACACCTAATATCTAGGAATACGAATAATAACATAATGTAACATATTTTTTATGCGTCGCTTATCATTTAGACCACACGTAAGGCGTATACGTATACCAAAAGTTGTAAGTCAGGACACGTTTGCTCAGCGTATATCATTGGCTGTCGACGCTTGCAAGCTCTCGCTGCCTTATTTGATATCAGGTGTATAACTTTTATTAAATAAAAATGAAAGAAAATTCTTGTCTTTACTTTCTAAGATTTATTAAGTTCTAATAAAAAATAGTTTAAATAAGTTATATATAAACTTATATCATAGGGAAAATGTAATAACAAAGATGAAGATGTTGACTTAGCAAAATCGACTATAAAATGAAAACAAGCAACCCTCAAGTACCCAGTTCCGTTTTTTAACAGAGTCATAGTTTCTCCATAAAATATTTTCCCACGTCAATAGCCATCTCATGAATCATTTAAGAGAACTTAAATCGATTATGAAATCAGATCTTGTTAGTTACTTACACCTACTCGAGTGTCAAATAAACGATAGTTATTTACAAGTAGGAACATAAATCTGTTTGCGTAGACATTCTTATTCGTCTATTTTACAATGCCCTCACATTATTCACTTGGAATTTTAAACTTAATGGGCGTCCAACCAGATTGTGGGATCTATCACGCATATTTCTTTACGATTTAATGTTCATTAAGAGATCCATGTAGATTGACATGAACATTGAATATGTTTATCAAACTTGAGCGTATTTTGAGTATTAAATATTTGGTCTCTTAAATACAATATTTAAAAACACACATACAAAAAAGTATAATATCATCATTTTCGGTATGAACCTTGAAATTGGCATTGATATAGAATACTCGTTCATACGCATGCGGGTCCGTTAAATGAGCTCTGAATAAATAGCAGTGTGATTCGCTCGTTCTTAAAATAAACGTACGCAAACGATGAGGTCCCGTTTCTTAAAATTCATTTGTGGAGGAGCTTAGGTACATTTGCATCGAAATACGTACGAAGAGCTGATTATGCAAAAGAAATGTCGCCAGCGAGTGAGCGCTTCGAATTTGCAGTCTACTTTGCATTATATTGCCGTTGTGTGTAATGAGATACCGCTAACGCTTTGTTATTGCTAAAATATAAGAAGGGTATATTAAAATGTTACTTTATAATTAAATAAATAAATAAAGAGAATATTATTACATTTGAGATTGAGTTTGAAAAAACAAAATATTTTAAGAACATTTCGTAAATTATATCAATTTGTATGCTAAGTGTATATAGAAAACATCATTCTAATAAAGATAGTTGAAATATTAAACGCATTAAATTAAATATTTTATTATGTAATATTTTAAATATTGTGTTACAGAATGAATGCAGTTTTTTGTAAATCACCAATTAATGCTATATATTCAAATGGTATTTTGTTTCCAAAGTTTAAAATATATCAGCTTTAGAATTTAATAATATTATTTATAACAAAATATTATATATACGAAAACATTAGTTATAAAAAGAAAATATAATATCTAAACACTTTGTACAGAATATGCGTAATATTTACATCAACATCAACTATTCACATTGATTAATTGAAGAATGGCGCAGTATTTTTCAAACCACCATTTTCTTTCTTGTTCTTTCTGAATTAACGACACACTGTTTCATGAATTAAAATAAATTAGCCTTCCACCTCGATTTACGTAATGAAATAATGTAAGTAGAAAAGAACAATGTACAGTACACTTTAACGATTCTTTCAGTCCGTCGTGATTAAAATATCGAAAGGTTATGATTTTTGTGAATTTATATTTTATTTATTATTATATTGGAACATTTCGATATATCATAATATACTATTTATTTGTAACGTGTCATCCGACAGATAATATCTTGGCGGTGATCAAAATTTTCATTCCAATTGACGTCAGTGAAACTTTCATCGCGTCGAGAATATTAAAGAATATATGAACACATTTTGAGATATGAAAAACTAAATGTTTTGAAAGAATAATCAGTAAATCTTAGAACATCTGCTTTTAATATTGCTTTAGTTTGAAAGAACTGGTGGGGTACAAGTATATTGCGGGGTGTAACATCGTTATTTATTCCCAATATCGTCGGGATGAGACCTTTACGCGACTCTTATCCTGGTTTGAGAACTTTCAGACCGACCAACCTGCACGACGTAGTAAAACTTGAGTGCAGTGCATTTTTAAAATGGGAACGCCCAGGACCGGTGTCCTAGCTTTTCATTATTTTTAATTATTCAGTGATGTGCAGTGCCGAGCCCGAACTACGTTGCTACACTGAGGTGAGTGTATTTGTATCAATGTTTTTCTTTGTACAATGTGAAGAAATGTATTTTATTTTTAACGGCATGACGTATTTTTACACGAAATCCGTGAATGTTACGAAACAAACACATACATTTTATAAAACAATTAGACAGATGTTTATTGTTCTGCAGAACTTAAATTCGTAAAAAAATAATGTTACATATTATTCAAAACAGAGTTTATGCACATAATTTGAAATAATGAACTTTTAAATAGCCAATATATAACAATTACTTTAACCTTTTATCATAGCCATTAAAATTAATCGTCGAGCCGTCAACAAAGTTAAAGTTATTTCAGCAATATTAACGGAACAACATAAGGGACCCATTGTCTCATTAGCTACCATCAGAGCTTTTACGGAACTCGTTCACGAGATAATTTTGTCCTTGGTCCAGTAAACGATGGACGCCCAAATACCCTTATATTAAGCTCTCCCAAGCTTCGGCATTGTACAATTATTCCCTAAGTGAAACCCTTCGCAGCCGAAAATTATGTTCTACAGCAGGAGCTAATAAAATAAAATTAACGTAGAAAATAAAATACAGTGAGATTCCTGCCAATTACGCGCAAATAGCTACATGCAAATTGCAGGACAACTATATTTACAAATGAATTAAGCTTAACATTATAATATAATATGTGAATAAATTAAGGGCTGGATGCAAAATTCATGTCTCATTATGCGTTTAAAGCTTCAATGTATGTGTTAATTGAGCAACAAAGTTGCATACAGTCTCGTTGTGAACCGATAATTATTGCTTCATCATAATTAACTGTGCCTTTTTATTAGTAATCTGATAAATTAATATTTTATTCAGTTATTTTAGAAACTTCATTATCATATTTCAATTTATATTCACAAAGGTTGCTATAAAATAATACTTATATCTATTTATTTTAGCTCTGACTGAATATCAGTAATAAGTTTTAGCGGTACAAAGGTTGCGGTACAAAATGACATCCCGTTTTTATTTACTTACATGCATACATAAAATGACTATGTGTGACATATAATTAAAATATTTTTTTAACTATTACATGTTGAATACATACACTTACTATTTGATTTAGGATCCAGGTAGGTTTATATGATATAGAAGGTATATATGAAAATATAAAAGGTATATAACTAATTTGGGTCATATTATTATTAAATACTTTAACACTTGTGCGGTTGAGCGTAAAACCAAGCCCACCGAAAATTATTTGATGTACTTCTTTGAGCTTTACTCAGAAATACCAAGACTACATAAGTTTTTCACCGTAAGCTTCTAAAGCATTAAATTTATTCGTGCCCCGAAGCTATGTATTAAGAACCGCCTTTAATCCTTCCGCAGCGAACATAACCTAATATCATAAAGATGGAACCAGCTAACTTGTACCAACAGTAAAGTCAAATAACAGATTTAAGAGTTATTAAATTTATGAGACGATCTGGAGGTACGTCTGTATATTGTTTAAAGAAATATGATTTATTTTAAAGTACTAATTATCCATTTATTTGTTTAATGCCAGCTAATACATAAAGACGCCATTCGCATCCTTTCAATTTAAAGAATACTAAATTTAAATAAATTAGTTTTTAATTTAAATACGGATAATAACTGAGTGTACTTAAACTTAATAAAAATAACATAAATGTATGAAATGATATGAGAAAAAGCTTTAAGCCCGCCTTTAATATAATTAGTATCTAAACGCCACCGCTTCCTTCACGGATCGTTAAACTACATTCAAATCATATTTTACAAAAGAGTATTTTCAATTTTATTAGAAGCATTGATTTTTAAAAATATTTTTTTACTAATAAAATAGAAAATTAACTTGCATTCCTGACAACAAATTGTTTTATAACCAACCCAGTCAGCAGGAATTCTCGCAATCTTCTGAACACAAAACTTAATAGGGGCAAGAATTCAAGAAGGACACGATTCTTACAAAAAGAGTAAGGGCCCATCAGCTGTGCGACGTGGTCGGCCATTTTGAAACGGGCCGGGCCGGGGCGGCGCATGTCCGTGTGACGATTAGAAAGAAATATCGCGTCACTGACATTTTTTTAACATTTTTTTTAAGTGTTCATATACTTTATGTGTAATCTAGCTGTATTATATTCCTTAAGTACCCTGTTTTTCTTGCATATATATGAATTTCATAAATATTTTTTTTTAACATACAAAAATGTAATAAGGTTATTTATATGTTAGCTATAGGTGTATGAACAAATAGAAAAATGATTGAAATGTGAATTATATTTACTAGTGTAGTTTCTGAAACTATTATTAATAGTGAGATAATAAATAATAATATTTTAAATTGTAAATAGTTATTTATTTTATGAAGACGCTGCGGTAGGTAACAAGAAAACTTGTTATTATTCCATAAATTTATGGGCTTATTTAGTTAAATTATAGCTGAGTACGCACAGAAACGAGGACATTTGCAGTTATATCTTGCATTACATTGTAAGAGTCAGCCCGTATAAATAGAATACAATGTTAAAGTGGACTAGAAAATTTATATAGATATATTATTGCTAAAGATAAGGGTGGCAAACAACGGATTCGTTAAAATTCTAGTTTAGAGTGAGTTTAAAAGTAGAAATATCTTTTGATACAATTTGAGTTTCTACTTTATTTTATCACGATAGACGAAATTGAGTTCATCCTTTTCTTATTCAAATAAAGATATTGAATTTTGATAACGCCAACAACTGAGCGAGTAACTTTGGTGCGCATTCAACGAATATTCCTTAGACTTATTAAGATTGAATACTTGAAGGTATTTACAGATACATATTTATATTATTACATAGGTTAATATATTCTATATTATCGACTTAAAAAAAGCTAAATAAATAGTATTTTTATATTTTTTTGTCGTATCTCATTTGGTTCTTTGTAGCATTATAATAGATATCCTAGTAAATTACTAACTTTTCCACTTATGACTCATTGCAAGCTTGGTGGCAGAACCTAACACTGTGTTTTATTTTATATAAAGTATACCTATCTAAAGATATTTTTTTCACATGGGAATTCAAACTACCTCTATCCTTATAGACGCGTGTTTGCTGTACCAGGAGAGACAAAAGACGTTCATTTATAACATAAAACTATATAACAAAGTATAATAATATTCCTACCTACATTTATATATTTACTTTTTATTATAATTAGATTAATATTTAGTTGTCTACAGTTTCGTGCTCTTTTATACATTTAAGCTTCATTTTATCATAATAATGAAGCCTACATAATATAAGAACGGTGATAATGCCGCAGTGAAGACATTTTGTTTTATCTGAGCGACAAAATTTCCAGGCCATGGAGGTCTCAGTATTATCTTACTCTGCGCAAAATGTTTCTCGACCGTTACGAATATTGGAATTTCATTTCATTAAATATTTTTATAAAAAAAATTAAATTATCACATCATATCACATATAATCATTGCCGTCATTTGGTTAAAACATTTTTAATATGTATTTTTTATCTTTACTGTCCCAGTTCATTTTAGGTATACCACAAGGTAGCATAGGTGATGTACCTATATAAACGATTTTTTAAACTTAATAAATAATCTGCATAAATAATTTGAATATTATACACATTTGAAAATTGAACTAACACTTAAGTATAGGGTACGGTACACATATTTCGGTAGAAAGTTTTTAATAACAAACATTTAACCTACTCATTTTTAGAATTCTATAGAAAAGATTATATCTATAATCGCTTATTATAAGTTAGGAACTTAAAAAATCCAATCCAATTAAAACGTTAATGTTTTATGTAAAATTCAAAATTATCAAGACATTATAGAGGTCCTTAAGAGTTGGCCTGGCGCGTCCCGGTAATTTCACAATTTCACGCTGAGGCGGAGATCTCGTTACTCGTCGGGATTTAGTCCGCATTCGACCCGTCGCCAATGTAGTGGAACGAATCACTCGGCATGTGAAAAATAATTATAAAGCCATCCGCTTTTCGTGTGAACTACGCGTTGGTTGGGCGGAAATTGTTTATCGCAAGATACGTTAATTTTAGTTCGCGGTTTGTGAAGAGGGGTCGATGTGGGAGGCAATAACTACACCTGCATAATTATTTTTTATTAATTCTATAATTCTATTAAGAATAGAATTATAAAGGTTTATAATAAATTATCAATTAGCTGAACTAAAAAAAAAGATGGCTGCTTAAAAGCTGTTGGTGGCTTATAATATAGTATATGGAATAAAATTAGAGTATCAATATGATCACCTACTAAATTGGTGGCAAGACGAAGACTGTTAATGCAATTTCGTCCGATAAGTTCTAATTAAAATACAATTATTATATTATTTTACTAGTCATTGTATCGTAACTAAAGGAAAGTAAACATAAAACCAAAATATTTAAGATGTTACAACTCTTTCCCCTGTACAATAAGGAAAGTTAGCGGTTGGCGATTAAATTAGAATTATTTTTTACGTTCCACGACCCACAAAACTCTTGTCGGCGGTGGACGATAATCCAACGCTTACTCGTCTTTTTTCCTGAATAAAGAACTTTTTCCTTTTGAATATCTTCCTTATTTTTTCCGGCCGCGACCCTCTTTATTATAAGCCGATGCCAGGACATGAAGAATCTTTAATGAACGGTTGTTTGTTGTTTTACGCATGTACCTACACCATGCTTACGATAAGTACAATACTTTTTTAATATTAGAATTCCCAAAACTTATATCAATGTTTTTTTTATTAATTTGTATAAGTATTTGTATACTTAGTTAATGTTAGTATTTTGTGGCTGCATTTGGACTTTTAAAAACAATTTCAGCGCATTTTTTTCATTATTTGAAATTGTATAATAAACTCTTAAATTACTATTTTCTTGCATTACAAAGTATTTAATATATACCTAACGTACCGAATAAACAAAACAAGCTTTATGCAAAACACATACGTGCTGTTCACTAAAAATATTTTGCATAAAATATTATTTTCTTAATGAGGAAAATTTACATAATGCAGTTATAAAATCGACTGTATATTTCGATTAAATTAAAACAGCATGCATGAACATATTCGATCCCAATTAAAAAATTAACTTATCGTTATATTTGTGACATTAATGTATGCGTTTTCCTTTTTAAACCATTCTGAATGGCGTAGCTGGTCGTACTTACATACAATGTAAAGTTTAATTAGTCGGTACGTTCAAAGTATACGCGCAAGTAAGTGTAAGCCTTCAGACGTCGACGCTCAATGACATTTTTCTCCTTTAGAACTTCATTATGTTTATCATTTGTGAAGCTATTTTTAATATTTAGTAGTAAGAATTTTAGTATTAAACCAATCGAATTTAAACCAAATAGAACGAATTTAAACTAAAATTCATCTTACTTTATATGAACACTATGACTTAGAGTATATGGATATATAGGTACCACGAAATAGTTGAAGAGAAAAATTTGAATACAGCTATCGCTTAGTATTGGTGAAGGAGATCTTTTGCTTTACGACAGCGCTTAAAATGCTGCTTGCCGAAGAGTGTTTAGTTTATACGAAAAGGAGGCGAAGTATTCGAGAGAGCGAGAGTCAAATGGCCACCTCTCGGGGCAAAAGCTACAGGCGGCCGTTTCTACGGGAATTGATGTGTGGAGTCTATTACGTGTACCTAAGTTGAGAAATATCTTTAAATAAAACCAATTAAAATATAGCATGTTTTTTATCAACGTTTAATAATATATTTATATTTTTAGGTTTAGTATAATTACAACTATTGCACCAATTATTGTAAACATTTTGTCCTATTCGCTGTAGTTTGAATCACACGTTACACTATAGATACTATATCTTAAACTTACAAACAAAATAATAGTAGATTTTCATGCAACGATAGAAATCGTTGACATAATATTAGATTAGAATTATGCAGATGGCTTGTACATTGTTCAGAAATTTTTTGATACATCATGCTTAGATCCGGCGATCGTATCAACGCGCCATTGACGCTGGTCACGCACTTGTTATGCGGCGTATAGAATCAATACGTAGTGAGTACCATTATCGGGCCCGGGAGGAAACTTGCTCAAGTCCGTTACATACAAATGTCTTTCATTAACTTGTCGATGTTTCGTCCAAAATACGGTTGGTACGGAGCCATTGTGTTTTAACTCGTTTTGCGCATCAACCTTAAAAATTTAATACTTGCCGTTGTTTATCTATGTGAATATTTTATTATAATCTCAACTCACTTAAGGAGATTGAGCCACGAAATATTTCATAAATTACATAGGACTTTTAAAAAATATTTATAATTATATAATAGATTTGAAATGTATATTATACAAATATAGGACCATATTTAAGTTATACATATAAATTAAAAACATTTTTACAATTATATAAATAGTATAATACAAAAAATTATCGTACTAAATTTCTCTGTAGATAGATAGATGCTCATCAATATTCTGCGCCAGTTTGTTGTTTATTCCATCATTTTCCGAAGGTCGAAGAAAACAAAAGGAAACAGAATGGCTGTTATTTAACTCGTTTCCGATGGCTCGTATCGACGAATCAAATTTCCTTCTATAGGAATAAGTTTCTGAGATCTCATTCGACACGGGCGCTCCAACGAATGACAATAGGTAAATTTATGTAAATGAGCGCTATGCGTAACAAAAAGGAAATGAAGACGATAGAGTACACGGTTTGATAGGTTCTATGAGATGAAGTATAAAGCTTGGAGAAAAAACATTGTTTGTTTTATATATTTTTGATATTAATGTAAAATGAAGTATATAAGATATATATTTAATATATGGAGCTACACGTTTCTGTGTAACATTGTATGTAAAAGAAAATTTTAATAAAAGTTTGTAAAATGTAGAAAAACTAGTTGTTGATTGTCTTTAGCAATTTGTTTCGCAATTTACCCAGCATGCTAAGCCATACACGTATTATATCTATACAAATAAGCAAAATTGGAGTGTATATTTATAATATTAAAATAACAGCTTTTTACTAATTGCATATGTATCTATATATCCACGGTGCATATACCGAAATAACTAATTTTACAATTTTTGTCTGTCTGTTTCTTCCGGCTAGTTTCTGGAACGACTGGACCGATTTTGACACGGCTGTCACTTGCAGATACCCGATGTAATAAGTAGTAACTTAATCTCCTTTAATTGTAGAATTCCTTGCGAACGCAGTTGTGAGTACAACTATTTACACATAGGTACAACTACGGAGTACTTAAGTTGATATTAACGATGTATGTACATGTGGATACCTATTACTGCTTCATGCAGTGTGAGTTCATAACATAAACAATCAAGTCGCTATTGGAACTTTGAAATTGAACTTAAAGAACAATAAAAAGAGGTTTCTTTATTTAATTTAAATATTATTTCTCATTTATCAAAATATTCTTTATTGGTAAAAAGTTGTACTAAGTAAGTAGTACATACGTTTATAAAATATTCAAGAAAGATATGGAATTTATGGAATGAGGTATGAAATATTAAGAGACATTTGTAATTCGTAATATAAATGCTACATTTATTTACATACAAAAAGTAAAAATTAAAATACTATATTGACTCGAAACATTTCATGAGTATGATTCCTTTATTTAATTTAGCTGTCTGAAAAGGACGTTTATTCGCGAAGTACATGTACATGTGAGATAACTTTAAAATATCTTCTAATTTAATTTCTCGCTCCTCCCTTGTGCGCTGTAAACACCATCTCACCCACCACCCACGCTGTATTTGTCCGACAGATATTCTTTAAGATACACGATTGTATACCAACTTAAGAAGAACCCTTCATCTACTTAACATACAGCTCTATGTATAGTGTAGTCGTAAGAACGCAATTGGTATAAAAGTTCTTTGTTGAATGGTCCCGTTTTCCAACATTGAAGCTGAGTAAACATCATAATGTCTAGAAAGTTTTCAAGAATAGCGCACAGTGGGTGACGTATTAGTGCACATAGTTTTTATTTACTACACGAATTGGACTCCATTTTATATTTCCAGCTGATGTAACTTATATTGTAATATTTTAAGATACATTTATATATATTTTCAAATTAATATCTTCATAAATGAAAGAATGGATAGATGTTTAAATGAAACCTTACAGCAAAATTTACACTTTAATGCTGCGGGTAGAACTATAGTGTAGTATTATGTGATACATAATGGTTTTCCCCACAATAAGATATCATAAGTAAATATAATGTAATATAACTAATCTAAAACAAAAATCTAACATATTTGTCAATTACATAATATAATGTTTGCAGGTTTCATGTCAAGTGTGACAATCGAAGCAAATACACCAAAACGCCCTTGCAAACAATCGGGGCCAGCACAATCCTTATTGGACACAAGGGCTCTTCACATTGCTATGTTTACTCGTTTTCATTAACCGTGTTTGTGCTGAACCTAATTTACGACCTGTTTGTATTTCGCGAGACCTTGTTAATTGACCTACACTAAAACATGTACCTACATGTATATCTTCAGTAACACTTGGTAACTAAGAATTATGCAATGACATTTCAGGTTATAGGTTCAAAATAGTAGTCTATGGCCAGACACAAGAGATATAGGTTTTTTACCGTAATAATCATTTTTCTATAATGTAGTAAATTAAGCAAATTTAGACATCCTCTGTTTGTAACTTCAATGGAAATACCGCCGAGCAATACAGTGAAATTAAACTATACACTGCATTTATTATTAAAAAATAATACGATAAAAGTATTAATTTTACGCCTCTCGATCTATAAGAACTTTCACAAATAAAAGAAGAAAGAAATAAGTAAGGATCTTTGATCCAGAGTCCCATTTCTAACTTTGGTGGTAAAAATGCTATTAGATAAATTCATGCAACTGAGCCTACAAACTTCTGAAGAAGAAAAAACAAGTCCTTCTTATCATCAATAAATTTTATTGATACACTTTATTTGGTACTAAAATCTTACAAGTCTATCGATGTCAGAGTCGCCTCTGCTTTTTTAGCACATACAAATCACTTGGCAAGCGAACAAGTTATCACAATATATATTTTAGAAGGTTATAAAACAGGAGATTGGCATTAATTTAAAAGACCGCGTATTTCCATCCTCGCTTGCGTTTAACAAGTGTATTTGACCCAAATACATCTGTTGACAATAGATTCGCCCGCAAGCTTATGTAAATAAGTATTTCCAGCATATACATCGATAATAATAACAGATATAGTCTATGGGGACCGCCAAGTATTATAAAAATTGTATTTATGGTGGCATTACGCTGTTTTCCTTGTTTCTGTATATATTACATAAGATTAAGAGGAATGCCAAATTTGCATTTTGCTATAATGGCTATAATAAAATAAATAAATTATTATATACTTATTAAAGTATGCTTAAAATAATTAAAGTTACGACCGGTTTATAAATTATAATAATTAAATCTGTCTCTCATAATAGTACATTGAAATCAAATAATCCTGGGTCTTGATTTCAGCTGCAGACCTAATGTAATGAGATTTCCTACATAATTTCCGGGTCGTCGTTAGTTAATTGCTATATTCAGTCACAAGTGTTATTTATAAATTACGGCTTCTTTCCTTATATAAATAATAAAATACAATAAGTATATGTGTATATGTATGTGATTATTGTTAAAAAGCTTGCTATGTTATAAAAATCATAAAAGTTATCCTAATTTGAGGTATTTGCTATGCTATGCTATTCCGATTTGAAAAAAACTAGAAACTACCTAAATAGGTAATTGCTCAGTTTATAAAAAAATGCGTTTTCCAAAATCTCGTAATATTAATTGGGGCAAAACGGGCATTGGTATATATAGAGTTTATAAGTCACGTTTACTTTATAGTACGAATGTGTTATAAAAAAAAATGTAAGAACATTATGAAGAATATGTTTTCTTACTGCGCTGTTCGGCAATCGTCGTAATTCGAAGATTAACTGAAAGAGAGCTTAAGTCAACATTAACTTTAACGAGAACCTTCTTTTTATTTGTTCTTAAGGATGTATTTTTATAAGTACAACAGGTAAAGTAAATAAATATATGTTTTTATTTATTTACATATAAAACCATATTAGCTTATCAATACACTTCAAGTCATAGTCAAATAATATAGTTTTGTAATAATATGCCTTTTCTTATTTTCCTTTTCATTATTATTAAATACATATATTATAAAGGCATTGCCCAATAAATGACTAACGACATATAACCCAAACCACTGACGATTAAAATTTGAAGTGGGTTTTAATTTGATTTTAAATTGAGCGTCGTGTAAGTGGCATATAGTAATTAAAGTATTAAAGAAATGAAATGTGTTAATATCATTTGAAAATTAAAGTATTTTGTTTTTTATTACAAATATGGTGAACAAACCTGTTAGAGAACGAAAAATATATAAATATAATTATTTTTCTACGCTAAGCATATGTGAATCAATTTACAAAAAATATGTAAATATAGATTCGTGTTTTGTTATATCGTATCGATATCGTTGCGTCGCCTTAGAGGAGCTGCTACGGTAATGGCGGACGTAATCGGATAGAGGCTCGGTTGACAATTCATATATTTTATAAAATATGAAGTCGATATGGACGGTATAAAATAGTCTATTACATACTTAAATGTCTGATAAAAGCATTTCCCTCATATAAGCTACTCTACCTGGAAGTAAACTCAAGCGCAAATAAGATATTAAAAAATTATATATTTTAATACATTTTTTTTGTCTATTCACTGAAAATATAATTAAAAAAATCTAGCAATAAGGTTATGTAAAATTAAAAGAAATGAAATAATTCCAAATAACTAAAATCTCACAACTATACCTTCTGTTATATAATAAGTACTTCTTTAACTCTAAACGCCCTTGAGAGTTTTTTGTTCTAAGAACACAAAATAAAAGATCGATCGACATAGTCTAGACGTGAGCTTTGAAAATGTGAAATTTCAAGCACAATGCAAAATAAATTACTTTTATATTTATATATTCACAATATAAACAATATTTGTTCAACAATAAACGCTTTTTATATTTCGATCATATAAAACTGGTAATAATATATATAAATATAATATCATACACAGTAGTAGGTAGCTAGTTAGACATGACCGGTTTTATCTGAGACTGATATAATAAAGTAGTTTGTAAACGGCGTTTTACTTTTATTCTACTTCTATTTAGTTCATTTTGATACATATTATATTCAATCGTTGGTATTAAAATTCTTTTGTTGATTGAAAATTAACGATGTTAAAATAGATAAAAGCCACATGTTTTTTTTTAATAACGAGCCTCTATTTTACTTACTACTTTGTGTTCTTGAGAAGCATAATATTTTGTGTCAACTGTATACGCGTGATAGACAAATACGTCACGAATATGGCACATTTAGGTTACACCTCTACGCATACCCGTGTTATATATACCTCATACGACCAAATGAGACCATCACTCCACTTCAAATTCACAAATTTCATAAATCAACCTTATTTCTTCTTTAATAAAAGTCAAAATCAGTCAAACGCTTAACAAAACTAAAGTGCTGATGCCACCACTTTGGAATATGATTGGGATTAGAAACCATTTTACCATGTTATTCCTTGAGTTTATATGAAAATATTAGGTTTAATACCACTTTGTAGGGTTAAAATTTTAGAGGTGCGGCTCAAGTCAGTAATTCTATTGAGGTACTATTGTACCTACCTACTCGTATATAAGAATAAATTTTAAGCTTTATAATTTTTGTTTACGGAGGTCATCGTGTCGCTGTGGGATAGCGTCTAACTGTAAGCGCAATTGGTTGTGGGTTCAATTCTCATTCGGGGGAACGATTATATATTTTAAAATATTTTAATTTCTTCGCTCCAGTAGGTACCTAAGTCAAATCGCGGGGTTGAGTTCCGCCACTCAACACGAAATTTCTCGATTACGGGCAGAAAGTGGAGAGAGGAATGTCTTAATATTAGGTTCTCTATGAACTTGCTATGCGGGAAAAAGTATGAAGCCAAAAATAATAAATACCTTCTTAGATGTTACATTTTTTGATAGTTTGATTTTGATATATTTGCATAATGAGATGCCTATTTTAGATATATTACGATTAGCTACAGAAGATATATGTTGCCAATATATTTACTATCAAAGTTTAATGAAATATATAATCTATTTAATTAAATCAAATCTTCGCTAGATTTCACTTGTTGTCTTGGAATAATCCTCATTCTAATTAAAGTTCAACAGACTACATTAAGCTTTAATCATTTAACTATACACTAGTAGGTATATTGGAGCTCGGATGAAGTCATGAATAATCTGAAGTTGAACAAACTGTCATTACGAGTGTCTTACGTCTGTATGTGCTTCATAAATATCCATCCTGCAACGACGGGTCATGGCCGCTTAAAGCCCTTGACGGCTTTTGAGATGAGCTTTCACTGCATAAATAACAGCGTTTCATATATACGAAGCGACATTTGAGTTTTTATACTATCTTCAATTGACAGTTTAGACATTGAGTGTAAAATATTTTGTATTATGAGTATTTATATTTAAATTGTACTTATGTGATGTTTTTTGACGTTCTTTTGCTATGAGATTACTTACATGGTAGTTAATTCTTGTGTTAAAATACATACGAGTATATAGGTATATAATAAAAATAAAAATTTTGTGAACTTTGTAGTACGAACACCTTTTTACATAAGTGTAATATGCCGGGCGACTATTTCAATTTATAATTTAAAATATACTTACACCTTTTTATACATACATATAATAAAAAAATATATCAAAACAAGAAAAGGTTACTTATAGTTTAATTATCATATTGCTAGAATATTGTGCTGTAAGATTACTATAACTAAAAAAATCGCTTAAGCTTATCACGATATAGTTGAGCTAAGCCCATCGTTATACAAACCCGAAACTAAAGCTCCAATCTGTGCACTCGGCCGAGTCCATAAATCGTAACGACTTCATGATTTATATTCCTACTACTCTCTGCATATTTTTAGACTAGATAAAAATGACTGGGCAGTCAATAGTAGGGCAGAATAATGGAAAACAATACGGGAAATATATACGGGAAGATGGTAGCTTTAATATAAAGCATAATTACAATTTAAGCTTAATATTTTCTATAATGTATATAGTACGTACTTTTTTATTTCGTCTTTGAAAATGATTAAAGTTGCCAATTTATTCTATAATCTAGACATTGGAGGTAAACTAACAGTAGGCAGGCACCTTCCCTTTAAACATTGTGTTATTGTTTAACATTTTTAACACTTAAGCTAATATTAACATTGAATACGTTTTCTAAAAATGCTGTTCATATCCTTACTGTACTATTAAGTTTAACAATTTACATTTAACGTATTCTTTTTTGAGTAAAAATCATACAATATAAAATATATTTTTCTTAGAATCATTATTATCTAGACGTCCAATTTTCTTACTTTATAGCCAATTATATACAAATGCACATTGTTTCCGTTTTGGAAATGCTTCCTCCTCTTCGGCTTTTAGTGCCTTGTTAGTTGACTTGCGTCGTGAATAACGAGCGCATAAAATATATACTTAATAGGAATTTTCTTTCTTGTTTGTTTGTAATTATTGTTTCATGATAATATAGAATCGAAAAGTTTACAATGCCTTTGAAGTAAAGTACCTATATGTATGTAAAACTTGACCATTTAAAATTATGCTTGGCATTGAAATAAGCGCGCACGTTGCATAGAATTTAGTTACGGCATTCAAAGGAAATCAGAGAATGCAACTAATTCCGGCATCTTTGTTCAAAACAATTTTAACCCTTTTTTGCATATTGCGCAACTTAACGATGTAAACGTCAAAAATTTAAATAAAATTTACGAAACTGGAGCAAAAAGTGCACCTCGCATTGTTCAAATCCCCGTTACCTAGAAAGGATTTAAACATTGCGGTTAACTGTTAAACAATCGGCACAGTTATTGTATGGGTTTATGACTGGGCTGTAAATTATTTGAAGAAAAGAGTGTGACGTCACAAGCCATAAAGGTTTAACGGCGACGATCAGCTGAGGTGAGGTCGCTGGCTCCGACGACCCTCAGTTGTGGTTGCACATTTTTATTAAATATTATAAAGTAATAAAGTTACTAATACGTTTTAATTTTAAAAAAATATATTAAAAGGAAAACTAATTTAGTTACTATTTATATATCTATACGTACCTATTTTTTTATACACAATACTCTCGTACAAGTGATAAGTGAAGTTATATAAATTGTCATATATTGTAAGTTTAATTCACAATGGTTAAGTACTATCATAATTATCTTACAATATCTTTTAGCTTGTATATAAGTTTATATGTATCTTATATCAAATATTCTCTAATAATAAAAGGAAATATAGTAAATATTATCCCATAAATTAAAGAAAGGTATTTTTGAAAACTGAATTTTGATTATTTTTTCCAAGTCCTATCAATGAAAAATTAATCTGCAATATTTAACATTACTCAATAACATGAAATGCTGCGAAATAAAATTGCAATACCTACTTACGTAATATAAAATGCGCGTTATATAGGTATTATTGTTTCAATTTTATTACAAATACATTCTTACATTATGTGCTATGCAAATTATGTTAAATTAATAGGAAGATCTTAAGAACACGAAATAGCCTTTCTATTTTGTGTTCATAGTTTCTTTTAAATCATAAATATATATGTATGAATTTTATATTAAAAATAAGGTGCTGCGACTTGATTTATGAGGCCTTTATGGCCCTTGCTATGCCTTTCCTTCCGGATTTATGAGAATTTCTTGTAACATATTTTTAATTGTTATCCTCACACTTAGTTTATAAATACCATTAGTATCACTGCGCTTGGACGGTTTCCAAGAAGGGTAGGTTAGAATCCTGCTACGTAAAAATGTTTAAGTATACGTATGCTAAAAATGTTGTATGGGAAGTTTTCTCATAATGCTTCCACATCATATTTTTCTACGCCCAGTACTTACGGCTGTGCATTATCCTATTTATATTGATTATTTTTTTTAGTATATAACGGCATTATTTAATAATGTTAAACAATAACGTTACTTGAAATAATTTAAGTATATTCGCTACTTGTTCCTTTTTTAGTAAAGCAAACTTCATTTAAAGATTTTATATATGAATACAATTAGTATAAATCAGTATAAAGAAAGCTCTTAATGTCCAACATTCATATTAAATTAAATCTTACGATTATATTATAACTTAATTATTACTAATAATACACATATTCATTCTATTATTATTTTTTATCTTTAAACACTTTTGTGTCAAAGACTGTCAATCAATATTTGCTGAGTTATTTTAAATACTAATATGAACTAAATGAATACCGACTAAAACCAACTATTTTCAATTACAATACATTAATTTAGCCATTATAGATTATCTTAATTATATAATTTTACTTTGTAGATGCACCACACCAGAGACACCAGAGCAATAGAATTATACAAATCTTTTGTTAAAATGAAATTGTAAAGTTAAAAAATGTAGCTTAAATAGTTAAAATACGGCATTAAGTAACGTAGAAAGGTTTAATCTCCACAGACCGTATACGAAACACAATAACAGTTTCTACGCAACCTGCGCGATAATAAAATGGAACGCGTCCCTGATAACGAATGCGACTTTCCACGCATATTAAACTCGATAAACAGCGATAAGAGCTCTATTGTTGTAAAATAGCTAATCAAAAGATCACGATTGAAAATCCTTCGAGAACTTTAAGATAATGAAAATGGATTTTTATTTAAAGTATATCAAATGTTACATTCTTAGTCAGTGTATTGCTCTACTGTTTGTGTTTAGGAATATATCCTGAAATATTTTATAATTTCATTTAAGTATAAGAATTTTATTATATAACAATATATTAAAAACTAAAACCGTGATTACTACATCAGATGATGATGATATTGTAAGTTGTTTCTTAGTTTTGTGGTAAGCATATTGTGTAGAAAATCCAGTAATAGAGTGACTGGTTACGCACTACTAACCTAGTGAGTGTAATTTAAATCTACTTTTACCATATATCGCCATTAAAATCTGACTATAAAACCCATTATGACTGTTTTTATCGGTAATGCTTCAATAAAAGGCGTAAGTGTAAGAGCCGTATAAATCGGCAAACTAAACAATGACCAGAGCAGTTTCGCTCCACATTTCTACGCGGCATGTTTTTTATTTAGTGAAAAAAAGTCTACGCTTTTTATCACAGTTATTAGAACACCACGCGTTGGACAGCACGTCTTCCTTTTAATTAATGCTGAAACAGTGCCAGTGAACCTAAATTTATTGTTCATGTATTTATGTAATGCCTCGACCCGAATACTATCCAGAGATGTTTTACTAGTAACATGTGTGAAAAACGCGTTATCAGCCTGCCTTCATTTGGTGAGTCTAACTTTTTATGCTATAAAATTGAGTCAGCCGTCTACCGATACAGCCACTGCCATCTACATTGGCTGTAAACAACGTAAGGGCTTCAGCGATAGAGCAATTGTACATGGCTCTTCACAACACATAAAAATATTTACTACACGCACATTTTGGGACGTGTTTTATTTATTAGTGTGCGTTATACGTTTCTACGCACACAATCGTGAGCACGATCGTAAAAAACCGTTGAAAAGATTCAGCTGTTCGTCGCTAGGTGGCGTTGTTACGAAGGTTTGTATCTGAGTTGATTGACAGCATTACACTTATATATAGTTAACCGTAATATTATTATCATTTTATATTTTATAGTAATATAAAAGGAATTAACTTAATACTTATTACAAACTACCTTATACCTTTTATGGTTTATAATGGTATATATATATATATATACGCTATTATAATTCAAGGATCAATAAAATCTCACTGGCATTAATTACAATTAGGCTGTAAACACCTATTTGTTAAATTATTATGAAAATAAATAATTTTTATTTTAATTTTCTACTAATTGTTCACTTTTATTAATGTTTCTCTAACGCTCTCTAAAGCTCTTTATCTAATATAAATATATCAGGTCAAACATAGTGTTGAAAGATAAGATAAATATCACGACTAGTATCAATTAGAATTACAGAAATCTAACTAGAATCGAACGTTGAACATTATATAGGGATATAATCTTATACGAACAGAAATAAAATCGATTCCGCCGTGGATCTGATAGAAAGTTCATTCACAACAATTTCATATTGTTGTGGGTTGGAGACCAAAGCGAATTTTTTTTTGGTTTTTCTGTTTTTTCAGGTAATTAATACTCAGGTAATTTTAAAGTTCCGTTAAGTAAAGCGTAACGTCTCTATATAAAAAGAATATAGAAAACAAATCGATTTATTATTAGGTACATATCTTAAATAATTTGTGATATGCACGAGATGCATCTATATAACAATAGTTAAAAAAAACCTAAAGCGCTTTCAAAATACATTATTTTTAACAACGAATTTTCAGATACGAAGTTGAGTCTTTTTCATTATTTTAAAATGACCGTAGTCGGTGAATTTAGTCAAAGTTCAAGTTTTACTCCGGGGGGGACTACCCGCTTTGCCACCTCTCATCTAACTTCAGCCATTACTGGGGTCTTCCGTTCGTTCCAATTTCAAATTTGAAGCTGATGCCACGATATATGGCACCGCGGCTTTGGAAGGCGGCATTGAGTGGGACCATAAAATGGATGAGGCAAAGGCAGCGTTATATACAGCCTATATTGTGATATCAATACTTTTTATGTCTCCTAACACAAAAACTACTCATATTTTATTGGGCTCGCGAAATATATTTTAGTTACGTTTTCTGTATCTATCTATATGGACAGAGTATTTATTATAAATGCGTATTATTATTTTATTAAGAATATTTTATTTAAAAAATATTATTAGGTATTTAATTAACTATAAACTAGAAATTCATATTACTTCTACTTTAAAGATTAACATTTTCAACATAAGAATTTTTATTATTAAAAAGGTAACAATAGTAAGAAGGTAATTGCATACATTCAATTTATCTGAAGTAGGTATGCACCACGTCTATGTAGCTTCAAAATAATTTCTTAGAGTTGCAAGGCACGTCCGTTTGTTATACCAGTCCGGCCAATTCCACCGTCTACACTCGAAGCTAAAATCTGAAATCATTATTTTCAAGCACGAAGAGAAATAAAACTATATTGAAGCAAAGTAAATATATAGCTTTTTGTAAATTTACCGTATGATAAGACAAAAATATAAATTAATATTAGTGTATGAAAAAATGTAAAGCTAATATTGAAAACAATTGATTATAATTAAACTACTGAACTATTATTTTTTATTTATTTAAATAGATTATAAATACATATATATATATGACTAGCTGTGCCCTCGATTTTGTCCGCGTGGAGATCTTACATCAGCTATTTGCCAGTGAAAGCCCCGTCAAAATCGGTGTAGCCGTTCTAGAGATTAGCCGGAACAAACAGACTGACAGACACAAAAATAGCAAAAAATAACATTCTGGTATATGTAGCCTGTATACATATGCATTTAGCATATATATATATACCATAATATTAATTTATTGACTACAATGGTTTATTATTTTGGCTTTAATGGCTTGAACATAAGATACTTACTTGATATTTTGGTCAATTCACATAATGTCTTTATAACTGTATATTGTATGTAGCCTATGTGTTATTCTGATGTAAAAGCTATATTATTGTAAAGTTTCATTAAAATCCATAAAGTAGTTTTTACGTGAAAGAGTAACAAACATCTTTACAAACTTTCGCGTTTATAATAATAGTAGGATATATATGTAAAAGTATATTATTCTTTTTCATCGGTATATATAAATATTAAAAATCGGGGGAATGATTATATTTAAGTTATTACAACAAACACAAAGGTAACACAAAGTTTGAGTTCCGTTAGTTAATGTATTCATTTCAGGCGGAAAGCGAAGAATGGAGCGTGACACTAGGTTCTCTCTGCTATGCGAGAGAAAGCTTTTAGGTTATTTGTTTATATGAGGTACCTATATTATAATTTGATTAATGTTTCGTAATTGTTTCTAATTTAAATTTTAATTCCGTAATTGTTTCTAATTTTAATTTAATTTCCGTAATTGTTTTTAATTCTTAAATAATAGTTACTACATCCACTTTAATGTAGTTAGATACTATTATCACGAAACAAGTTAAGTTGAATAGCGAGGAAACGTTAACTACTTCTGATACGTTATATGTATAATGTCTTTATTGAACCGACAAAATGTAAAAACACACTATATATATACGTTCTTTTATATACCATTTTCCAGGTAAATTTTTCAAAACGGAAATAAAAAAAACGACATTGAAGGTGTAAAAGCTGTATTTGAAGTTTTCATCCTCTATAGTATACCTCCTACTCTAATATATTTTCTTCTATTTTTTGTGTTTATACTTTCTTTTTTGTCGTAGTAATTGGTAGTCAAAAGATGCTCGATCAGATCTATCGCGAAGAATCAGGCATATATCGAATGCTATTAGACAGTGTGAATATTTTATATTTTCTTCAATAATATTACCATAATAATATATAAATATTTAGTATTTAAATATACTAAAGTTAGTTGTAGTAGGTATAGTTATTTGTAATTTATTTTACTCAAAATTATACGAAGCCATTTTCTATTTACGATATACATACGATCATAACTCTAAATGTTAGTCAACAATTGATGGCCCATAACACAAGTAAATATGTGACATATCATAACACTGAAAATGTAAGGACTGTTGCCAAATATCACTGAGTGATCTCCCTGAAATGTATCTATAAACTTCTTAATTTAATTCAACCAAATCCTTTCAAGAGTTTAAATCAAATATACTAATGGCATGTCAAGATACAATGTTTTCGTAGAATTTTCGTTTTCGCATACATTCAGTCATTCAGAATTACATTTGTTCAGTATAAAATAGAATAAAATTTATTCTAAAACTTGAATTATATATTCTAAGCTTTATTAATTTTTCTTTATTATTTTTATCTACACAAATATTTACATCAAAATAAGTCACATTTATATAATTATTGTATATAAACTTTACATTTACGTTATCGACAAGTAAAAAATATAAAAAAACATTGTCTTGTCCAAAATCTTTATATTTGTATTGAAAAATTGATCTTTTTAAAAACTATAATACGCACTGTCAATGTGAATTTTGTCACAAAAGTAGGGATGCTAATATCCACAGCAGTAATGCCGCTACCTTACCGCATTACGTACAAATATATTTCACTCGATAAGTGACCGCGCATATCGTTGTAACATTATTTATTCTTCGTTATAACCCGTCAACGGAATATCTTAAAATAAATCTTCTGGCTTAAGCGACTGAGATTCTTGTTCGGGTGAATAAATGTAATACTTTTGGCTTTATATTGAAGAGCTTTTACTTTAATAAGTATGAGAAGGTTCTTGAATAAAGTATGTTTGAGATGACACATGTATTACGTGATTCATCAAGATTTACTACGAGTAAATGAGTATTGTCCTGCAAAATATTCAATAGTTTATATATTTTTTAGTTAACTATTATATATATTACTGTCTGAGAAATCTTAAAATTTGAAGAAGATAAGTCGAAGTTCACTTTATAGTGTTTCGTAGGAATAAATATTGGCTACACTAAACTTATTTGTACATTATAATTCGTCTTCTTAAAATTATTTAACATTTTTTTTTTATTTAGGTAACAAATAGTTACATTTTAATAACTATAAGTATCTTCACAAGCTAGCATTTTAAAATCAAAAATATTACTCAATCTACTCAAAATGTGAGTTACCTTTTATGAAAATATATGTAATGCGTCAAAGGTTATATGATAACAATATTAAATAAAATAGAATATATAATTCATAAGTTTGAATACAGCAAAAATATTCGCTTACTGGAATATTACATAGAATCTGTAGCTTTTTCCTCGAGGGTCGTGTTTACGAAGCTTTCCGTGGCTCGGAACACTCATGCAAAATGTATTTGCTCGCTTTCGTAAAATTTGTATCAGACGGGAATAGTTTGTTTGTCCCTCCTTGAACATACACGTATTTCTTCATACTTTCTTGAAGATACACGTTTGAGAATTCAGTCTCGACTTAGTGGGGCGGGCAAATGACACGCAATCAACAACACAATATTTTATTTACCAGTACAAATATGCTTATATTTACACACATCTTTCTTACAAATAAAATGACGTATTATATATACATATATTTTAACTATTGGCTTGTATTGCTTCTGAATACAAGTAATAAATTAATATTAGTTTATTTAATAAACAATTAATTAATGCAGCTTCTTAGATTACAGATACAGGTTCATATCTAAAAATATAAATGTGTATGCTACACAAATTTTTTTTTTTAATTCGATTGTTACTTTTAAATGTTATTAAAATTTTACAATAGGTACTTTGTTTTCGGAAGTTTCACTTTCGTAAAATAAAAAATACATAAATCCAACATAAAAGTTTCAATAGTATTCAATAAAAAAATCAAGACCCAATTTTTTTGAATTGCTACCTGATTACCTTGTATCAATGGCACCAGATTTTTAGATACGATTTTATTATCCTAGTTAAAAACACAGTTTTTGTTAAAAGTGAAAGTTGAAATAACGTAAGTCTATTGTACAAATGTACTGGCAACAAAATGTGAATTTAACTAAATCTTCTTTTACAGCGAACCTTTACTCGGGAATATTTTTATTTCACGTACGCAGTTGTAATTTGACTTGAGAGGTAAAAGTTAGATGAACACACATTATTTTACCTTTTCGTTTTATCTCGGACTAGCAAAATGGCTAAAACATACGAGCAACGAGAAAAGTTGTTTAACGTGTTTAGTACTAACACAATAATTGCCTTACCTTGATAGAACCTTTCTACTCTAGCCTGCAGGTGAATGCAAATACTGAAACCAAAGTGTTATTTAGATAAAAGTTTGTATAAGGTTGCATACTTCGTACAAAGGTGTATCTATTACATGACGTTCTATTGAAAGTTCAAGTTATTCATATTTAATAATACATATCCTCTATTTTTTTATATTGACTTTTAAAAGAGGGTTTCTGAAAAAAAGATTTAATTACATAATGTGTATCGTAAATAAATATTTTAATAGCTCAGCTACGATAAGATCAACACATAAATAAAACTTTACCGTTTAATATTTATATATCTATAATTAATATCAAGGCGTCTATATGTCTGTATCATTATGTAAATGCTCCTTTTTAATCTTCGCAATACAATCGAAGCCATCACAAATAAATCCAATTCAATGCAAGTCACGAACGTCCCCATATCAGTATGTAAATCGGAAAATCTTGCAACCCCATAGAGCGGAACCCTGAAAGAAAAGAAATTGGTTTCATGAGCATGTTTGCGTTACTCAACGTTTTCCTTAATGATTGTTTATCTCACAAGATTCAATAGAGCACGCAAGTTGTATGGAACATGGCTGGAAGTTGCCCGCTTGTTAAGATAAACAGTGTTCTTATATATTTTTTTATGAATGATATATATCATTAAATAAAATGCAATAATACATAGTAAAGTGATAGATATATAATAGGTAACCTATACATAATTACATAATTTACTAAAAACTGGTTTTTTGTTTAGCGTGGCGTTGCGCTCCGCCACTCCGCAACACACGATGTCGCAAATTTAAGCGGAAAGTAAAGAACGCAGTGTCTTGACAAAATGCTTATTGTAAAACCAGATAACTCAGAAAAAATCAAGATATTTGTTTAAAATAATGGTATAAGATTGATCTAGCGGGTTAAATTATATATTCTAAGCTTTCCTAGCTTTCTTTGCGTCCTCTAATCATTGATGATAAGAATCTTATTTTCTTCAATCTTGTTTAGGTAGTGCCACCCATTATATTGTCTTAATATAAAGGAATAAAAGAGCGATCGATCACTATTTTCACTCGTCTACTTGCTTAAAAATTTCTTTGCATAGCGGGGTAGGCAGACAGAACCTGGTGTTAAGACACTCCGTCTTCCATTTTCCGCCTGAACTCGAGACATTTAGTGCTGAGTGGCGGAAGTCAATGCCGTGCTTTGTCTCTGTCCTTAGCAGTGAGAGAGTGGGGATCGAACCCACGAATAATCTGGGACAAATTATTCTCTGCCACAATGATCTCTACATGAGTAAATATTACATTTCTATAAAAAATATTCATACAAATTTATTATAAATCAATAAATTTGGATACATTCAGCCGAACAGTACTGCCTGACTGTAGGCAGTTACTAATACACGAAATGTACGAATAATAAATAGTCTGTCTATTCGTGGATCGTGACAGAGTCAATAAGATCGTATTATATACTTCACATATAGAAGCTTCATATTTAGATTTTTGTTTATAATAATATTTTATTTGGAATATCTAAAATATTAAAATATTGCTTTGGGAATAGGTAATATTGTAATCAGAACTGGATTAGTTAGCAAATTTTCAGGCATATCGGACGATAAGAAAGTCAAAATAGCGTTGCAATTTTTTTGCATTGATAAAGAAATAGATATATACAGCAGAAACTGATAAGAGCGTAATCAAAAACATAATTAATTTGTACAGTTATATGAATTTTCTTAAGGTAACATGTATTATAAGCAATATAATGTAAATTAGAAAAGGGTATTTCAAATTTTATCCTCAGGTAATAATACAAAGGTTTTGTAAATGTTAAATACAAAATGTACTGAAGTTACTCAATTCCTATGTTAATTTTACAACACTTCACTCTACGAATTATAATATTTCGGCGCTTATCAACTAATTTGGATAATTGAGAGAATTGAACCTCTTGTTTCATTTATTATGTTTTCGAAGCGCTTTACGAGTTGATGTAATTAAACCCGTGTTATAAAATTCATCTCTTGACTTCTATTTTGTTTATTAAGCATAATAATTAATAATTATTTGTATAAGTGGCGTGGCGCAGTAGCTACAAGTCTACTTAAGGTGCAATGGTTGGGAGTTTAAAAGTCAGACTAGGGACCTGTCCTAAAAAAAAATGTACTTAGATTAGATACCTATAAGTATTTATACCGTTATATTAGACAAATTGTGGCGTTGAGTTACACATTACCTCATAAATGTGAAGCGTTAGACGAAGTGATTTGTCATTAAGCTGTCTCTAGCTACTAGGCTAGATGTCAGAGATTCGTGAATATGGAAATTTCCTACCTATCTTTATAAATATCTAGTATTTATATGAAGAATAGCATTATAAATTTAAACGTTAACATATAGAATAAAACCTAAGAAATCTCAATTTAAATTATTTTGGAAAGCATTTTGTCTTTTCTACAGTGACCTCATTTTATGTGGGGAATTCAAGGTCTCATTTAAGCGCGTCTATTGTTTTGCCTATGCGAATGAACCTCTCGTAAAGGAGATATATACTTGCGATAGTAGAAATTCAAATTCACTATAATAGTTGAGCTTAGCAAAATATTATGTTATAGATACCTCCGTTATATGTATATAATGAAATATATAATGGCACAACATACTCGTACATTGTCATTGTCTAGTAGTAGCTGATTTTCCTTTTTCTTTAATTAGGTCTTTATTTTTTGAACAATAGATTATTTAGTAACGTAAATTAATTAGTAAGGCAGTTGCAACTAGTCGGACTAAATGTCCTAGTGTCCTAAATCCTTTAGATTGAATATTTATATTCATCAATGTATGGGATTTTCGTCAATCTGTTATTTACTGATAGGTATATTTTGTCTTTGAGTTTCGCCAGTTAGTGTGTAATATTTCTAAAATTAGTGAAAGTCAAGTGCAGTAACTCACCAGTAAATGTTTTTTGTCCTATAAAATGCAGGACATTATACGTGAAAAGTACCCAATATAATGTAAATGTAAATTAGATTCACAATAACTTAATTAATTATATCCTAAAAAGCATCACTTCCACATGGTTTTATTTTTTACTTACCTTAAAAATATTTTAAAATATTAAAAATTAAATATTAAAGAAGCTTAACACTTTTTATAGCAGGGCAGTCATAGAGAACCTAGTGTCTTTTGTCTTGTCACCGGAGCGGAGAAATGAAAATAAGTTAAATATAATCATTCCCCCGAATGGGAATCGAACCCACAACCGTCGCATACACAGCCAGACGCTGTCACACTACGTCACAATGGCTTCAGGTGCTAAGAAAACCGGAAACAAAAGAAAAAAAATTAATAAAGAAAATTAAGGTCGCAAGTCTACACAATACTTGTAAGGGTAGAGCTACGTACAATTACAAGGGTATATAGAAGGAGATAATTATGCCCCGCGGCCCGCGCCCCTCTGGCCCTTGTTCTGAGTTTAATCCGTTTAAACTTTTATTTGCTTTACCCACTTGGATTAATGTGATTAGTACAAAACCACTCCTTACAGACCTTTATTTAACACCTTTAAGAATATAATCCTATATAGCTTGCAAAATTTTTATACCACAAGGTATATATACCTATAGGAATTCCGTTAATACAATGTTACCAATTCCCATGCAATAATCACAGCATTAACTATATATTTAATGTGAAGTGTCGCTTCGAATATGTAATTTTGCATAACACGCAATTTACATGTACTTTCACTGCGCCACACACATATGATAGTAAGTTTAAAGATATATTCAAGAGTCTCATAATTTCATTGTTCTTATATACAATACAACGAATTTTACTAGAAAAAAATACAGCAGTAAATTAATTTTAACTGTTTATTGTTAGTTAATTAACTGTAATTCTTAGTTAAGTTTAATAATTATCATATAATTACTATAATACTCGTGGTAAAGTGAATGAAGATCTTTAAATTACTACAAAATATAAACATGCATGTATATATTACTATTGTATCAAGAGGATAAAGTCAGTGTTAAAAACCGGATATTTTCAATATGCAGCTGCATTTGCCGTCGGCCATGTTGCTGACCCGTCTTCAAATACGCGTGCAATGTATCCGTCCCTTTTCCTCTTATGTAAACTTTAGTCTCATCTCTTTTACTCTCTATCGGCGGCCCCTGCACCCAATTAGAGTAATACGCATGCGTATCGTGTCAATGTCAAATCAATCTTATGCTGATGCAACCGACTCTATGTATCACATTTCTATAACTATTTTACAAACTAAATATATTATATAACTCATATACTTTGTTTTAGATCATTGCACTAACAATATATCGACCTTACCATAACAAAAGAATATAAAAATTCCACCCCTTTAAAAAAAGGAAAATGTTTTAAGCGTGGAATTAATTAAAACAATTGATCTACTCTCAAAATAAACGCAATTTATTAAGGCAAAAGATTTATTTCAAGTAAATAGTTACAATATATTTCACCCAACTAATAAAAAAAAACATAAACTATACATATACAGTTTGTATTTTGGAATTAGTATACTTTATTATTACACATACTTTCTTTATTATACTTACTGAAATAACAGACAAATATAATTTAATTACAATTTCAAAATAATCTTCAAATTAATTTGTTATAACTTGCCATTCTCATAATATCATTTTATTTGAATATTTACAATAAAAATTATATAGAAACAGCATGTTATTTCTATCTCTTTGTATTTTCAGAGTGTGCTGTTAAATATTTAGCCATAGTTTGGGAGCCAACATATTTTTACGAGTAGCGAGATCAGCTCATTACTATCTTATTACGAACAGTGTCGGCTCAAGCCTCGATGAGCCGAAACACATCCAATTTCCAACTTCCCATTTATTGATATTGACTCGGAGAGGACGCTCCGTAAATGATCCCCGATAAGACTCAGCTGGATGTGTCTTAATTAAAATATCCATGGTTAATGATTTGTAATAATTTGTTTGTATATTGTTTATTTTCCCTTCCTTTTAAGTTTTTACTGTGGTAGCTTATTATTGTTCATTGATTTCATATAATGTTAGTTTTGTAATTTTTAGAAGGTCTTTCAGTAGAAAGACTAACGCATAACCAGTAGGTTCTGCGTAAATGCACGCCACAGGCTTCGTTCTAGTGTTGCACAATTTTAATATTTAAAATTAGCATATGTTTTGAAACCGCTTCAGAGTTACATTATATGTTTAGTATTACTGGTTTTTATCTGTATTTTTTAATTAAGTTAGAGATACTTCTCCTTCCTTCCTTTACTTCTCCGTTCTTTATTAAAAATATTTGAAATATTTTATTTTAAATAAAATTAAATGACACTAATGTTTGTCAAGTCATTAAGTCATCTATTAGGTTTTGGAACATTTTGTTACATATAGTTACTTTGTTTTACTTTAAGTTCTAATAACGTTAAGTTTTTTTATTAGTGTATTATACAAATTCAAGTATAGTATATATATATATTTATATCTCAATAAATAATATTTAGTATTATACTTAGGTATATAGCTACTGCTTTAATTTTTAATATTGATAATTATATTATTTTTGAAACGCCTTTTAAGACATGCTTGTAAATAAGACGATAATCTAAATTAAATTGAAATAAACAATAAAGTGTGTAGTATTATCAAGCCCATTCTAGTTTAACTAAATCGTGTGTCTATATTTCGCGGTATCACTTATTATCATCAAACCTCGAATCAAGCTCGAGGTGATACGTGACTTGAGAAAAATAGTAATTTTGCTTCCACATTCCGATTTGTAACCACGGCGCGTAAGAGATCGGTGCATATATATACATAGGTACCTATATGTGTCGTTTTCTTTAATAATGAAGTTCGGTGTCATGTTTACCTATATAAAATGTATTTCTTATAGAACTTATGTTAAGAAATAAATATTGCTGCAGTGATTGATTCGTCATATTATATTATTTACTAGTGACCAGGTCGCGGTTTCGCCTGCGTATACTACACGACTAAACTATTTCGCTTTTTCACCCACCCGCGTTCTCACTTAAATCACAGCCTTTGCTTTAATTTATATTGTTGTACCTTTTTTATTTATGAACCAATTGTCATAAAATAAACAGAAAATGTTAAGGGTATTTTACCAAATTACAATAGTTACAAACTGCATTTAAGTCAGTTTAGTTTAAGTTTTTGAGATAGGCGTGCACAAACGTACAGACAAACAGATAAGAAGAAAATAAAGGAAAATCATTGTTTTGGGTTCTATTACATTAATAAATGCACCCAATAATATTATTTTATGTATAGAAAATTCGAAATATATATATATATACATATATATATATATATATATATATATATATATATATTTTTTTTTTTTTTTTTTTTTTTTTTTTTTTTTTTTTTTTTTTTTTTTTTTTTTTTTTTTTTTTTTTTTTTTTTTTTTTTTTTTTTTTTTTTTTTTTTTTTATATATATATAATTCTTTTTACCTACATAATTTGTTATACAATTATTATCGACAAATTGTCCCTCCGATGCCATTATGGCAAAATAATATGAAAGTAAAAATAAACAATCATTACGGAGAATATCATCACAAAAAATATTTATCTTATGAATAAAAATATGAGAGATTCCTAATATGGTAATACGATCCGATATTTTATCCCAAACAAACTCAATATTGGTTTCAGAATGAGATTCGTTGCGACAAAATGGAACAAACAAGCCTCCTTCATTTTGCTATATTTGCAACAGTACGGAAAAACTTATGGCTCTAAATTAGAATTTGTATTTATGTATTAACATATATACTTTTTTCTAAATATCCTGCACAAAAATTGTCAAATGAAATTAAACAATCGTGTTTTACGCTTTGATGGCTACGTTCTTATATATAAGCTAATAAAATACCTAAATTATTGTATTGATAAGAGTAAAAATGTGGGTGGAAATAAGCATGGTAATTTCACCTGCTTGTTTAGATTAGACTCATTGCCTAGCATGTAGATAGGTATTAATTGGGCAGATAATAAACGCTTTAGGTACAAGTAGTAATCGAGTAGGAGCTAATAACAGCCAATACTACCTTACCACATTTTTGTTTTATAAAAACAACAATTCTTAACTATACAAAATTTATGTCAAGGTAAAGCTTGAATAACAAGTAAAAAAATTGTTTACTGAAAATAAATAATTTCTAAATGAATTCATCATTTCAAATAAAAAAAAAAAGTTTTAATCAGTTCGACTCCGAGTAAGGCGTCCTCATTCCAGAGAAGCAGTGCCTTTGTTTCTATTGATTAAAGTGAACGTGCAAGTTAGAAAATTTCTGGTTCTCTCGTTCTATTAAAAATCTAGGTTAGATATGAGGTAGCTTGTTACAATTTGATTGGACCACGTCTTTGCGGCCACTACTAGAGCTTATGTTGAATATTTTTAGTGTAAATAAACTTTATAAACAGGAGCAAGTACTAAAAGCTTAAAAAACATCACGAATTTAATTAAACTGAAAGAAATACTTTGCGTAGGTATAGCTAATTAAAGTAAACGTACGCTGATTTAATTCCGAATCAGACTTGTCTTCAAAATTGGAATAAATGAAGCCAATCAGAGATAAATAACGTTTAGTCCACGAACCGCTAGCGTGGGCTGTTACATTTACATATGCCGGTATAATGGCGGCTTGATTTCAAATACATATAAAATTAGCCTATCGCGTGCTTATTTCGTTCATCAACGTATTGACACGGCCTTAAGTGATATACCAACATGGTGACATATTAAGCGAGAAGCTATAAGTTAAAGTTTTATAAAACATTACTTTAATAAGATATGAGTTATACGAATAATTGAAATTTGCTTGCAAAAATTCTCTTTAGCTTTGAAATATTTTAGTAATATATTTTAAGTTAACACAAAAGGAGGTCCCTGACCTTGGTATGTTGGAACTAGAATATATAAAACTAAAACCTATTACTTTCGCTCGATGATTAATGAAATGAAAAGAATCTCTGAACCATTTTTCTTAAATATAGTTTGAAATTTACTTTGTGTTATGTATGTTATTCAGAAACATATCTGAATGTTAAGAATTATTTATACAGTCATTAAACAGTAGTAAATGCTGAAAAGGTACTTACTTAAAACGAAATAAATACTTTATAACTGCTTGTTTCCATTTATATTTTTTACATGTTGTTCACAAATGGGTCGTTGAGAGTCATCTTCGATAAATGTAGTAAAAAATATTTGTAGTCAATCTACTGGTATACATATCATGTCGGGTCCAGTCTGTTTAGATATATTGTAGGTAGAGTGGCTGTATACATTTTTTTCTAATAATAGAAGTAAGCCGCTGTTTACTAAGAGTCAAGTGAAATTTTAACTCAATACGTTTAACGAGGGTCTGCCGTCAAACTTAAAACTCCTCCACCTTGCATGATCTTTGACATCCTCAGTGGTTAGTCCATAGGCTTTCTATCCTGCTTCACGACATCCAGCCCTCGCTTGCTTGGGTGTCCGGGAGGTCTAACTCTAAGGACATCCTTCCGACCTAGCAATACCTAGATATATCAAGCCATACCCCTTCCGACCTAGTTCCCAGGCCGGCGCGGTGCGGTGACGGTGTACATTTAAGTTAAATAAATTATTTGAATTTCATTTTTTTTAAAAGCCATCTTTTATTGTGTTCTCTGTTGTATCTTTTAGAAAATCACAAAAGCATAATAATATTGAAATTTATTTAACCTAAAAATCAACTTAAGCCCAGAATGTATGAATATCTATATGCATTAACTCACATTGGCGGATGCAAGATAACAGTGTGCCGTACCGTCAAGGACAAGCTGTAATTGTAAAGAAAATATCTAGTAATATGTATTATTTGTTTCATAAATAATATGTGACAAGCACTATTATGCCTTTAAATAATGATTTAACTATAAATACTATTTCAATTGCAGAATTTTATTCTAATTAAAAACTTAGACGGAAAATAAACGTATTATTAGATATATATCTTATAGAAATATATAGTTACTCTCATATAAATATATCAATAAGCTAAAAGTATTCTGGTCGTGTACGTGACCATCCCTCGTGTCAGCAATTCGTTCCTAAACCGTTTTCGTCGATTCAGCTGAATATAATACAATCAGATATAATATATCTTTTACCTCCTAAAACGGCATGCCTACGCATTTAAATAAAATACTGCCTTTTACAAATTAATTAACGAGTAAGCGTTTTATTTCCTTTTACAAACCTTCAATTTTAAGATAATTGAAAGTAATATTATTAACATTAAGTTAATATAAAACAAAAGTGAAATTTATGTGACTCTTTATGCATCATATTTCGATAGATTTTTTGAAAAATACATTTATATTTTTTTGTACGTTAATAGGTACACTCGAATGAATGTACCTATATATATAAAACACCTAATTAAATATTGCTCATAAACTCAGTAAATTGGTAGCATATTTACGTCTTGATACGTTATCAGGATACCTATATATATATTTTATGAAATAAATTCAATCATGTTGTAAAATATGACGTCGAATCGAAAGCTATTTTTTATGTTTCCACCCTTTAAGATATTGGTGGGACATTGTTCAAAACGAAGCGACTTCCAATTGTTTATACTAAAAATAGTTTGTATATGTCACATGAAGTTCGATACTGACATGCCTATAGCGCAGGTGGGCGAGGGTGGATACAAATATAGGTGGGGGCAATATGGGCGCATGTTTTATATTATTGAAGCTCCGGACGCCCGAATGTTTACCTTGTTTACAGAAATGCGAGCAAAACCTGCTATATAGGGATAGCCACTATTACTTTGAACAGTTTCACCAACTGCGTTGCGAAATTCATTTTATATTTTAAGCAAAAACGCTCGCTTTATATTTTCCATAGTGTCATTTCGTGTCTCGTAATCCAGCTTTATCCTTTTAAAACATGATCCAATCACGTATTTTATACAAAGTTATATTGTATCGGAAATTTGCCTCGTACCAATATGATGTTGACATTTGCATTTCGTCCGACAGCGCGTCGTTCCCATCTATCTAAATATATAATGTAATATAGGATAAAAACGGGAAACTTATTTGGACGTAACTCGCATCCCTGATTATATTTGGACAAATATTTCTTGTATCTCGTGTACACAGTATAATAAGTCTCTTGGGTCGGCAAATGATGCCTAAAGAAAAACCATCGTGCCTCATTCTTACGTTTACGTGATACGTACAGGATATAGGTAGGAGGAAAATCTTTTGAGCTGTATTAAGGCACAAAGGTACCAATTCCCAAATGGCTTGTTGGTTATTTTCTTGTATTGTGTCGGGATATTCGCTGCATGAAACTCGGAAATTGAAAATAGATGACAAAATAGAAATAAGGCATTTCTTTGAGTAAAATATACTATATATTTTTGCGAAGGTAACGCTAACTCTATTTCTTTATATACGAAACGTTTTGGTAAGTTAAGAAAATTATAATGCATGAAGTTTCTCATAATATTTAATTTAAAAAGGACTTATATAACTAAAGGTATATTATTGAATCCAGGCACTTTATTTATTTATAAAAAATTTGTTAAGTTCAAAGACTTTAAACATCCTTTGTTTAACTAGTCTTCTTGAACATCTACGAAATTTATTAATCTAAGTTGTACCAAAAACTGATGCCGTGACAGTGAGTTTTGCAAAGAAATTTTGTTTGAGTATTTCCCTTAAGGCCGACTTTGTTTACCCAAATTAGTCCTTCTTAGGGTATACTCAGGGTCCATTATCTTTTATTAATGTACATAAACGATGCTTGTACTATTGCCAAGGAAAAATATACTCTATAATAATTCATATTAAACTCAATTTTATATATGTCATATGTAAGTAAAATTGAGCACAGTATACCCACCGACTGTTGAGATGGGACCGCCAAATATTTCGGCCTTTATTTATGTCCACTTGAAGTTTCACGTAACTATAACGAGGACGGTTTTTCGTAAAAAAGAACAAAGTACGTCAAGCTCGAATAATTTTATGCGTATAGGTATTTAAACCCATCTGCATGCAAATCTCTATTTAGGCCTGAACAAGTTTTTTTTACTTGTTCTTAATATTATGCTTAAAAATCTTTTTATATTTGGTATTTTTTAAATTTCTCATCCGAAAATAATAAAAAAGTTTAGTTCATCAACTTGCTACATAGCTTATTTACACTTACATTCACATATATATCGAATATATGTTTTTTTTTAATATTTTGTTGATGCCTATTATAATATATCTATGATATTTGGCAATATAAAATGGGGCAAATCTTGTTATACCAAAAATTATCCGACCGAAAGTCATTGCGTAAGCTTCCTTTATAGGACACATGGATTACGGCGACAATGCAACTAACAAAAGTAGGTAAATACAGTAAAACAATTTTCTGTAATATTATATTAAATATAAAAAGTAAAGCGACAGTGTTAATTTACATAACTCGGTTAAATTATTTCTTGCCAAGATAATTTTTTTTATGCACAAATGAGCCAAGGCTTTTACGCCAAGATCCGTCGGTATTAGTAGGAAGCTGCTCCGCGCATGCTTTGATTACCATACATGCCTATATGACATGGATCTACTAAATTGAGTACGGATTGTTTCATCCGTTAATGTATGAAATTTGTTCCGCTTAAAAAATTGTTGAAAGAAATATGCTACATAAATGTACTTGTGAACTAGTCTGTCATATTAGTTGGCAATTTAGAATATACCCTAGATATTATTTGTGGCCAATGCCAATGCATTTTCATTTATATCATTCATATTTTATTTCGATAAAACATTACAATATCTGTCTGAGAAATCTATATCTTGTAATATACATCAGTGCAGCAAACAGTATAGATAGTCAAAATGTTGTGATTGTACATACTTAGGTATAAATAAAATTAATGACTGATAAAAAAACGCATATTATTATACTTTTAGTTAGATATTTGATTAGCTTTATTCTTGGCTCGATGTAAATATAACTAAATTCATATCTATATGCAAACCGGCAGAGATTAAAACAATATTTGCTTTAAAATACTGAGGGCGTCGCGAATTTCCTACCTTTTAAATTATATTAACTTTAATCAACTGTATATTGCGCTAATATAACCTATTCTGTAGATAAAGGGGTTACAATTTAAAACTGTGAGACAGGTGAATATTTGTTTCACTAAGTGCCGCTCTTAAATGTTTATTTAATTTCAACGCTCTCTTGCCATTTTTATTTAATAGGTATTAGGTACGTACCTGTTAGTATCGCCTTTTTGTTAAATATTCTTATGGTGCCGTTTATAAATAGCTTATCTTTTTACACAAAGCTATATTTGGCATTTAAATTATTAATTTACTTTAAAAGTGGCGTTAGTTTTTCTATAAATATGTAATCGTAATATGTAAGTTAAAATGCCGTTAAAGCTAGGTCATATATAAAGAAAAGTGTTGTGTATTACAAAGATAAAAAAGACTCATATAAAAATAATATTTAAAGCTTAAAATCTATTATGTAAATTATGAATATTACTTATAAAAACTTCTTAAGCTATGCTTTCCCCCATAGCAGGACTATAGAGTTATCTCGTTTTCTACTTTATGCTCGAAATGCGTGGCGGATCTGAACGCCGCTTTAGCGCTACAAAAGCGGGGAATTGAAAATAGTTTAAATATAATCAATACCCTGAGTGTACCTGAGTTTATTGTGAGACGCTATCCAAATGCGCCGCAATGAACTCAATTATAAAATAATAGCAAATTTTTAAATATTTAATATGTTAGATATTTTTAGAAGACGTATAATTTTTTGAAAGCAGCGGTATTCGAGCTCGCCACTTCTGGAAACCGTTCAAGCTTATAACAACCTTTTGTTCATAAATGTTGTAAGCATCCCTGTAGAGAGATTTTTACAATATTCTGCTACCACAAGCATATTCTACGTATCATATAAGTGTAATTTTTTTAAATATATAATTTGTTACCTGTTTAATACCAAGCGATGGCGATGGCGTGTCTTAAGTCACTTCATATTCGAACCGTCCATTAAGTGCACTGTATCGCTCTCCGATAAACTGACGGTAATGCATAGCACTCAGTATGCACCTACTACGAAATGCATCCATTGCATTGTAGTAACTATACCTATATAGTTGACCCTGTCCATAGAAATATTCTACTTAAATAAAGTTGTTATTATAAAGGTATTTCTTATGAAAAAGGTCAAGGAATTGATTCCTAGTATCTATTCATATTTAAAGTGTAGATATTATATGTTATTATAATGTATTCTCTAGACGGGAATTCTTATTTTTTTCATAAATTTAAATGATTGTAAAATATAGATTTATTTAAAGAGTACTGTGCCTATAAGTAATATTAAATATTTTTTTTATAATAAACTACAAGTTAGGCAAATAATTTGCTGTATTAATAAAAATGAATCATATCAAAAATACAAATTATTCAAGTTCTTCTTTTTAATTAGTACCTACATTATTTTTAATTATTAAACCTACATTTGAATATTACAAAAAGATACCATTGAATGTGAATATAAATAAGATTTTACTCTTTTATCTTAAGACCTTATCGTACGTGTCGTTTTATAGTATGTAGTAAGTGGTGTGCCGCATGTGTATTAAATGACGTATCATAGGGCTGTATGGTTAGTTAGTAAAAAAAAAAAACAGCTTTATGCTTTTTTCTGCATAACAGAGAGAACCTAGTTTCAATAAACTCCATTCTCAACGCCACAGTTTGTTTTAGGTACCAGACTGGAGAAATGGAAATGTTTTAAATATAATCATTCCCCGAATGGAAATCGAACCCACAAGCAATCACATTTACAGACAGACGCTGTCCCACTGAGCCACCATATCTCCTATATAGTAAATACAATGATTATAAACGTGACGTGTATTTATAATAGAAACTTGTACTCTAGAATTTTTATTTTGATGTTTAGTAAATTTGAACTAAAACATACACACTTCTTTTAATTTGGTAAATTATATTATACGATTTATTATTGGGCTTAAAATAATACAAAAATAAATGTTACGTTAAAGTTATGAGACTCGTAAATCCCTAAATTTAAACAAATTTATTAATATCAGCGAGTTACAGTAACAAAATTTATAAAAATCACCCTAATTTTTTTTGGTTGAATCAAGAAAATGTACCTATCTTTATATTTTTTCTATATATCATGCTACTATAAACAAAAAGTTATTCTATAGTAATTGCCTGTACAGCTTACATTTTATACTGAAGAAGAACAGTTCCACTGCGACCCTTTATTAGTTTCCTAATGCCTGTACTCATGGTCGTTGAGACGGCGCGCTATGCAACTGCACTATACGCCGGACATAGCTGACGGAGTTGAGTCGTAAAGTGGATATTTACTTATATATATATATATAAACATATAACAAACACTATAAGTATGTAACTTATACTCTTATAAATGATTCCTTTTACATTTTCTTATAATTTAATTGTTCTTGGCGACCATTAAATAGTTTTGATCAGTAAACTATTGGTAAAATTATTTTTAATTGTAATCATTCGTTCGCTAAATCAATATTATATTTATAGTACATACCCTATATAAGTTTCGATACCTAAACATGTGAAATGGAATGGTTCTTTCAATAATGTTCAGTTATAAATTAAATAAAAACATTAAAATTATGTACATATGAGTTATATTCTCATAAGAAATATATACGTATTTTATTTTACTTTTATTACATTAAGTAGTTCCAATACTCCAAATAAATTTATATCATTGAGTTCAGTTATTCAGAAAAGATTGTTACTAGTAGGTATAAAAAGAAATAGAGATACACGATAAATATAAACAAAAGAAGATATCATACCATATGTATATATATGGTATGATATCTTCTATCATATTTGTATAAATATGATGTATAAAGTGGGTTTAAATACTATATTAAAATTACTTTTGTAAGGAATATAAATGAGCTTACCAGTTATAGGTAACTGCCTACATGAAAAGAACACAATTATATGTCCAGTTTATTCTACAGACTAAAAAGTGCAAAATAAATATTCTGTTAGGAAATTTGTCTACGTGTGCGCGATTAAACTCAAAGAATTTTTATTTAAAAGGGTCTTGTGGCAAAAAGTAGGGAAAGCAATGCGCCCCATTGTGTCGCCCTCATTTAAAATCTGGGCCAATAGGGAATGGGTATTGTTGAACAATTGATTTTTTCCTACCAATCGATATACTTTCACAAAATGGCCGTATTTTTTTTGTATTAAATAATGTCAGCAAATGTGCAATTTGGTATACAGAATTAAATTTAAATATGAATTTAAAAAAACTGTATAAAAAAAATTTTTGAAAAATATATCAGTCGTTATATTTTGACACATAATACCTATTCAATAATTGATTAATATATTCCTTTTATGTTATAGGACCTACCGACTTCGTTCTAAATAATATAGATAGGTATGTTAATAAAACCAGAAATCAGATATGTGATTATTGAACACTGCTAAAGATAAGCTAAAAGTTTTATCCCAAGTGAATTTTAAAACATTATAATAATTGAAAAAGACATATTTAGATAATGATTTTCAAGAGGCGTGGGTTCAAACCCCGCTGCGTTAAAAAAATTTTACGTTTTCTAAATATGTCTTTTTTAATTTCCTAAGTGTGCGAATAAACCATTAAAATGTTAAAAAAATATTATAATAATGACTTGCCGCCTATGAGAATCCTATAACATATATGAAAACCTAAATATACAAACGGAGAACAGTTACGCCATCTGTTGGCGTTACTACGGAGTTTCCATTTGCATTTGCTCTAAGTGTATTATATCGTACCGCACACAAGTCCACTATATACTGTTACAGTACTGTACAGCAAATGACATTGTCTATGTGTGAGTAATTCCGACGGTAATACGACGCGTATAAAAATTATCTTTGTATTGAGCGTGTGTATACGGTGTAGAGCTACTAACTCACACATGCGCGCTTCATTTCACGAAACAAGTGAAAAACTTACTACAAACCTACCAGCAACGACATCTAGGGTAAGCAGCTGGAACTATAGCTTAGGGACCTCTAGGATAAGATTGTACGTGAATTTCATTTCATCATACATATTATAATTAGGGCTTATACTAATATGATATAGATAAAAAAATAATTTGATTTTATGCTATAATAAAAAAAATATTAATATAATTTTAATTTGAATCCTAGTTTTTTTATACTTGTGTTCGCTCACTACTTTGTTTAAGTGGACTTTTACCCCTCTATCTTCTTCGGTTTCAAACGTAGTTCTCAAATATATTAATTAGATCTCTTATACCATGGTAATAAATATTTTAATTAGTTATTTATACATGCATTTTAAAATACATGGCAATTAAAGAAAAACAGTTCGCCTCCAAGATGTGTCGAATATGTCATTTTTAAACAGATATTAAAAAATACCGCAATAAACGCTTTGCCTTAGCAACGTGTGTGTCAATGTATTTGTTATATTTATTTTATTAATTTAATGTATGTATAAATAATTATTTAAATAAAATATCACACTTCTTCTCCATGTCGACTTTAGGTCGAAAACGAAAGCTTTTTCTTACCCTATAGATACATAATAGTGGTTCAGTTGAAATATATCTAATTTTACATACATGATGATTGCTACAATTTTTACTTATATTGTTATTTTCACGATCTAGCTCGATTATATTGTGTGGTAATTCACTGCTCAGCCCGTAATCTTTGTAAATAAGTGTCAAATAGAGAATGAAATATGTTAGGTTGGTTATATTTCATGGTGTTACAGCTTCCTGCTCTGCAAAATGTCAAGATTTCCTAACCACATCTGAACCAAATTTAATCACAAATATTTTGTGAACATGTTGAGTTTTATTATAAGCCACTACATTTCCCTTCTAACACAAAAATATACTGCGTTAACCGCAAAAACCTCTCGTAATATTTATTTTTACCTTAAAAATATTTTTAATTGTACGTTCAAATTATCACGAGCAACCTTATCCACGACAACTGTCACTTAAAATAGAACTTTATCAAGACTACTCAGCGAAGAGTGAGATTGGACTGATTTAAATATCATAATTTGATGTCAATTATTAATTTGGTAATATTGAAAATCGATTTAGATGATTTTTATCATAATTGTTTTTTATTAATACAATTTGTATATCTATTTTGGTATGAATGCGGATTTATAAAATTACATTTTGTTTAGATAGAAGTAATTTGTTCATACAGAATATATAACTTATAACCACTTATCGTCATCGGTAAGGGACGCTGACTCTCCACATATTCCGCAAAATTGTGTGAGGACAAAAGACAATCAATATTTAGGTACACGAGTAAATGTTATGGTAATCATATACTTTAAGAATACAACAATATTACGAAAATCAATATACAATTTCACATAAACCCTGTGTTGGTATGTAGCCATCGATATATTCAATTATTTATTGAGCTTATCTCATTGTAAACGAGCTTGACTTGTCTAATATAGTTTGAACATAATTCTTCTACAGAACTCAGGCGGTCGATAGTGTGGGTTCGTTATACTTTACATATTTTCCTTCAACCGTATTATATAGTGGGTGTATTTATCGAATATGAAGGCAAAACGTTGAAAAGTAATGGATCTTTTTGAAATGTATTCACAATTTGTTTATCTTTATTCTCTACCACGTCACCTCTTGTCAGGCGAGCGTTGCGTAAGTTGTATTTTATGGCTCTATGACGTTTCGTTTGGACAAGTAGACGCATTAGTACCAACGCTAGCTATCGAATATATAACAAATCTTTGTTATTTATTAATGTTTCGTCTAGCCAAATGAACTATTTAGAACGTCCCGAATTTAGACTCATTATTTTCGCTGTCCAACTACACAGATTAGTTCATTGACATTCGATATAACAGAGGGGTGGAAAAATCATTCCTACTCATTCATCGCATGTACATTAGAAAGAGAGAAAGAAGAAATTGTCGCCTGCTTTCGTGGCAGCAGGTGGCAATTATTGGCGTTAGTCGGTCCGCGTTTGAACTTTTGAAGGTCGAAAAATAAACAGGATTTTTTTTCTTTTTGTACAAGTTTTTAACGTTAGTAATTGTAATCCATAGCTGGTTGTTACGTTCCGTTGAGCTCAAGGCTACACGTGTTCACGCGTAATAACTAACAATGTATCTATGCAACTGAGAACTTATATTATAAATATTTCATATTTTGATATAAATTTTATAAGTACATCATATTTTATACAAAATTAAGACGATTGTGGGTTCAAATTTCAACATATTTTTTATAAATATATGTATATAACTGTTTCTGAATAGTTGTTATCTATTTCGTATAGTATTTTTTTCGTTTCACCCTTTTTTAGACGTATTGAGGCGTATGGTTCTCTCACCTAACACAATTTCTCTAAAATATACAAATCGGAGTGATTTTACATTAAGCTTCTCCGTCGATCCCACATGATGTGGGAGATAAATAGCGAGGCGTGGAGATACAAAAACCAGTTATACCTTGTTCAATTTATGAACCGATGTTGGTATTGATCATCAATGTATTTCAATTTTTATAAAACAAAATGTGACTCTACACAAAAGAACGCTGCGCCAAAGAAATTGACCCAAAATAGTAATACGAAGTTTTTTATAAATTCACAACATCCTTTTTTTATACTGGTTGCCCACAATTTCGTTTGCATGGACTTTGTAATCCTTGCCATGCAAAATTTGAAAAGCCCCTATTTTCCGCATCTTAATTCCGCTTACATTTCTCAAAGATCTAAGTCCAATAGTTTCGACTGTGTGTAACAAAATAATTTTATAAAAATATATTGATTGGTCATCTCTAACAAAATCAAAACTCAAAATATTCTTTATTCAAATTGGCTATTACAAGCACTTTTGAATCGTCAATTAACATAAAATGGCAGTATTATCAGTCCAACCGGAAGCTGCCACCGGCCCGGAAGGCAGTTTAGCTGAGATGGGCTGGCGAGCAACTCAATGGTTGCTATTATCAAATATAATTTTATAATAATGACACAACTATGATAAGCCTCCTGATTTGAGACATTTGATTCAACAGCATTTAATTCCTCATATACAGAGTATAATATTCTATGACAGAATAATGTACTTTCTTCAATAATAGTTTTTAATTTAAGCTTTAAATTGTTCAAGCGGCATAATATTGATTTACAATACAGCCATCGATTATAGTAACGGGATACAGCAAAATTGTACTACTTATAAAGGCCTTCTTAACACGGACGCGGATATTGATTGCGGTTAATAATTTTTATTTAACATACCTATATTATTTAACCTAGAACTTTTAGGCAACTTAACACGATTTTTTGCTATCCTATAGTTATCAAGGAGGTGATTAAAAAATATAGTTAAAAATTATATCTATACACTTTCAGATATTAACTTAATAATTTGATATTAAATATATTTTTAATTATTTTTTCTGGTTAGTAATGGAAGCCACGACCTCCGGTTAAGTAGTCCCTAACCATCAGGTAGGTCCTCATAAAGATAAAAGTAAGTTAAATTAATTTAAACAGATAGTAAAATGTATTTTAATATTTCATTATCAAATGATCTACTATTATAACTAATCCTTATTTCCTTTAAATTTCTTATAGTAATTAAAGAGTAATTGTATAAATTACCATTTGAATTTCAATAACTTGTAATTACTTAACACCTTATAGGCTGATTTAAGTAGTTTTATATGTATTTATTCGCAACATTAAAAATGTAAATGGAAATAGGTATTCAATAAAACACCTTCGTAAGAAACCTTTAAAAGGTGTCGTGTACGTAAACACATTTTCATTACATATTTCGTCTCTTTTTCTCATTAATTTCCTTCTACACGCTGAAAAGAGACGAATAGAAAGTGATATTGCACGTCCTTAAAAAGGTTTCGTTAGGAAAACTGGCTTTCGTCGAAGGCTTCGGGATGCTTAAAAATACAATAATAGATGTTATATGTACCTTCTCATAATCTAATTAATAAAGTCAATGCATTTTATATAAAATCTTTTAAGTTAATAATTTTTATTTATATTAATTAATTAATAATTGTAACTTTTTTACTAATTAAAAGAATATTTAATAATTTTATATGATGTAATCAAAAATTTGAATAGTCGACGTAATAAAAAAAACTTTTATACCTGATATAATTTATTAATATAAAATTAAATAATCATTCAGTTTAATATTTTTTTAATTAACAAAACTTTTCAACGTAAAGAAATACGTATAAAAACTGAACAAAGATAAATATTTTGCGTAAAATTCTCATAATTTTTCAACTGTGAAGTAAAAAAACTCTTAGTTAAGTATTATAATTGCTTGTTCCGTTTAATTTAAACATTCAGTCTAATCTAAAATATATTGTTAAATTCAACGCAAGTTCTAAAAAAAAAACGTTTGCTACGTCCCGAAGCTTTCGGTGGAGTTCTGAAGAACCTCCAAGGATTTTGGATAGATGGCGTTACGCTCCATCTAATAAGACCCTCTAATTATAAATATTTCCTTTTTAAATATCTAATAAACAAACAAAAAAAATAATTTAATATGAATATGTTAAACCTATTGTATGACAAATTACATTCGGAAATGCGCCTTTGTTATACTCCAACGAGACTTTGGCTTGAATAAATTTGAATAATTGCCGTGCCTAATTTAACAATACCTTAGCGTCTAGTAAACTTGGGGTCGTTATGAAACTAGCACGTCTAGTAAAACTAGAATTTTTGTGTATTTGTTAGGTTACAGAAATATTGAGATATAAAAGTAACTTTGATAAATAAATAAATTAGAAACACACTGCTGGTGTTCCTATTTCTCATAAGTTTTATGTGATAGAAATTAAAATCTTACAAGATAATCTCTGCAATTTAATTATTGTTTATTAAATATAAGTAAAATCTACAAGGAATTGTGTTATTTAAAATGTTTTCGACTAGTGTTACATTTTGCTATATTTATGTGACATTAGATTATACTATGTTTTTGTTTTACTACAAATTATAAGGATGTTTCTGGATCAAACGGTGTTGGGTAACAGCGGACGCCAGTACAGACACCATATTTATAGATAGGGGCGCTAGTATTCCGGCGCATGCGTAATACGATTTTGGTCCTATTTGTTGGTAAACACTAGTAGTTTAGTCGATAATATTTCTCTAGGAAATAATAGAGATAGGCTTGGCAGAGGGCGCTTGGCACTTTAATTACCATAGTCAACGGTTTCTAATTAGGAATCGCTTAATCGTCGGCTGCGTCGGCGAATGTAATTGAATTAATCAATTCTGTATAGTAATAACATTTTCTCACTCGATTACATGAAATAGGTCCACTAGTAGATAACTGTTCTATATGGATATGTAATATTTGTAATATAAGCCAGTTATGTAATTTGACACTTGCATAGATAAGCGTTGAGTTTATTTATTTTAACAAACCACGTCTACTTATATAAGTTTAAATATTATATATTAATTACGATTATATAACAAACATACCATAGACATTAATTTTATGTTATTGTATATGTTTTATGTTTATAATATTTATTACCTATTTTTTATTCATATTAGATATATATATGCACATTTAAATTTTTACTAAAAAAAATAATGATAATTGACAATAAAAGCATTACAATTTGCTAAATATTGAAACTTCTTACTGTTTGGTATAATAAGAGAACATTTACACCTACGGTCTATAAACAAATAAGTCACCATCTACTAAACTAGGCGGACCCAAAATTCTTTACCTTTCCTATGTAGGTATACAACTGGGCGACATTTCTTCTTATTAAAATTGTTTCGGGTTAGAAAGCCAAGTAGATTTCCCACCGGGCAACGTTAGCGCGAGGCCAACATTTAATAAAGAATACCTACCGGAAATGTATTTAATATACTACACGGAAATGTATTTAGTATACTTTCTATTTAAAATTGGACTAAAAACAACATTTATTAGGTAATTATATATTTATATAAACTCTGATTGTTTTATATATTTCTTCAAATCAGGTCGAAAAATCTTAAAATTATGTGATGCATATTTTAATTATAAAATAACTGGTTATCTAGATTTTACGTCCGTTCATTATCAAAAACAAGGCTAAGTACAAGGTTGTAAATGGAATCAACATATTATAAGCCCATTGCAATATTTAATTTCAGGAGTGGAGATAAATACATTATTTAAAATAAAATTTATTATATTAATTATTTTCATACTTCCGCCCTGGTAATGTAAAAGTGGAAAGAAAAGAACGGTGAGTCTTGACTCTAGAATGTTCTGTCTGATTACTCTGCCATGCGGGAAAAAGCGTGAAGCTGCTTTAATATAAAATTGTAAAAAAAAAAATATAATATATAAAAAATATATAATTTTAAATTTCGCAAATGAAACGAAATAGAAATTAGCATATTAAATTAAGTAAAAAAACTGCATACAGACTACATAATTAATAAATACAAGAAAATGTAAATAACATATCTTTTTTTTGTTGATATTTATTGTGGGTCCGTATTTTTTTTTATATTATCGTGAACATAATTTACTTGTTATATATTCCTTAATATTAATTTTCAGCAAACTATAATAATGGTTGTTTTAGCTTCACCGCTTCACTTTATCCGCTATCGCAAGGCATACAGAGAACCAAGTATTATTCACACTCAGTTCTTCGCTTTCTGCCCGAAGACTTGGCATTCGACGCTCAGAGCACGGTAATGAAAACAATTTAAATATAATAATTTCCCCGAGTGAGCCTCGAACACACAACTGTTGCGTCTATATTCAAACGCTATCCCACTACGCCATAATGGACTAATTATTTTATAGTTATTAAGATAAATAAACGAATAGATAACTAAACGATTAAGGCAAATGTAGCGACAGCGTTATCATTGCTATTATAGAATATAAATTTTAATTGAATACTTAAGTCAAATTATATAATATACTTAGTTCAATTCGAATTAGTTTTGGCTTTCAAAAGTGTTGTTGAACGAGTTGAAAGAATATTTAATGTCAATACGTCAAGGTTCTATTTTAGAAAAGAGTTTTTAATTAATAATAAACATAAAAGTATCTACTAATTACAAATAAACTTATAGCGTGACGGAATATAACATTACTACATGAAAGCTTAAGTTATGATTTGTGAAACTTAGACTCTATTAGAGCTTGTGCTTGCAATAAGACATTACAATAATACATTTTAATTTGCGAGTCAGATTATTTGCCTATGAAAATAATATTATATAAGTATTTATATGTAAAAGAAAATGCGTCCAAAAAAGTCATACGAATCGAAAACCGTATGAAAATTGTATATTATTGATAGAATACAAATAGATGAATTAACTTAGGAAATAAGAACAAATGTCAACATGAGAATTCCTTTTTGTTTTATATCCGCATCTATCAACAAAGTTGGGTATTCAGCTTTCGAATATGTCATCACAGGGTCCCGAAAGTTTGTTCCATTTCGCGATCGGATCTAGGAGGGGGGTTGCCACCTAAGGGAGTCACGGTCTTATTACAGAAGGCTCCGTTGCATTCGCAATGATCTGCATACGAATAACCGAATTTGCGAACTTCAATATTCGATCATCTGATAGCCGAGGCGAGGTTTCACAATGCTAACGGTATTCGATACCCGCTGATACTCGTCTATATTTTAATATAGTTAGAAAGTATAGTTGCAGTGTCCTATTTAAAGGACATCAAGTAGAATATTCTCACTGCAATAATAAAATAATATTCTAAATATATATCCTATTGCCATATCTTGAAAAATTTAGCTTTTAGAACAAGAAAAAAGCTGACAACGTATTAAATATAAAGATTAGTTCAGATCATGAAATTATTTCATTAATTGAAACGCTTTATCTTATTGTCATCAAAATGAGAGTTTATTAAGTATTTTAAATATTTTAATCAGCACAACCTTTCCAATGTCAGACATTGAACGTTGTGTTTATCAAATACTTTACGAACGGTTTAAAAATATCGCATTTTTTAAATTATACCTACGATTGGATTGGGTGAAATCCGGTTAGGCGCTCTTATCATTCTTTTTACCAATTTAATATGTGCCGTAACTTAAATTCTTTAAGAGCCGATGAGCGTTTTTTTATGTTTATATGCATGTGTGTATCTATATAATTCGTCAGGAAGGAGTTTTATTTACTTTCCACAATCTAAATGCTCTTTTCCGTAGGTATATTGCGTTTAATATGCGGTAGGTAAACAATAATAGACCATACCGTAGACGAGACGCTATTGCCAGGAAACCCTTTTTGTAATTAATACTAGTCTTTAGCTGTCGGACGGTTGAATAGGTCTGAGTGCTGTGTTGAACACGCTGAAGTCATAGAAGAACGGCGATTTGTTATCTTTTTTAATTGAGACTTTTTGTTAGCTTATTAAGGCACAATATATATATATATAGATATATAAACCAAAGTCACTTAAGTTACTTGCATTTTATAAAAAAAATATACTACTATATTTATTATTACTCTTTTCTTTAAAAATTATAATACTTTACAAAATTATGTATTGTTTTCATACATGCTTAGTTTGCTATTGATGTAAGATTGTTATTATTTATTTGCTTTAGACCACTATACTATACGTTTACACAAGCTGTACTCTTTACCTAGATGCTGCCGTCTCGACCGTGTTAGAAGGCATAAACATCGTAGAGACCACTTCAGTTTTTCTACTAAAATATTTGCGAGTTGAGACGAAATTTTAATCTAAAATAAGCAACCACTCATTTTTGTTAAAAATATCCTTTCAACGCTAGATTAAAGAATCTTTATATTTAATAAACTTAAAAACAGCAAAAACAAGAAACGGTTTAAGAGTTTTAAAAAAAAACTTGTAGAGTATCTATTGTTATTTAAATATTGTAAGGCATTTTAATTAATAAATCATAACAAGTCTAATTAAATTTGCAACATAATTCAAAGTAATCACACGATCTGAGAATTAAAAGGAAATAAACAAAATAATCTTCTGATAATATCAAGACAATTCCTCAAAAACAACGCCGGGGGCATCTGTTTTTAGCTATAGGTACTCGTACTAATACTAACCTAACTTAGATTTGCCATCCAGTAACAAGTACTTAGTCTCTATGTCAAAGGCATGAAGTGTATATTTATGTTATGGAGCGTTCGGACTGAAATGTAATTCAATGTTTGCTTGATTCAGTGTTGCTCTGTTCTTTAAATTAATTTAGGCCTCTTGAGACCGTGGCTGCTTTGGCTTGAGATTAAATCTATCCCGACGAAATTATGTTATCTGCAGCTACTCAAAGTATCTAATTAAGTTAATTAAGACCAATGTTTAAAAATGTTATAATTAAAAATACCAATACATTTTTCTTTATATCCAAAATATAAATATTATTCATTTGGCTACTTTAATAAATACAAACTTTTCTTAAAATCAATAAATACATGTATAAGTCGTACAAAAACGACGTAAAGAGCTTGTACTTTTTGAAGGCAATATTGTAAACTGTAAATCAGGCTTAATGCAATGTGTAGTTATTAAGTTCCGTAAGTCAGTGCAGGTATCTTTTATCTGTCATAAAATACCAATTTTATTACAAATTCATTTATCGTACGGAGCCTACTGTAAATTGTCACGGACATTCGTTAACTTACACAACCTTGCCAAATGCAGTGAGACCAGATTCTCAATGTAGCCTATCGGTACGTAAGTACGTAGGTATTTAAAAAAAATGGCAAGTTTATTTTGAATATGATATTATAAACCCTTCATAAAGTAAGTGTTTGTATGTTCATGTGTCAAGCAGGTGGTCCTGAAACGCGCTTAAGAGATTAGTATCAAATGATTTTCGTTTCACGCTGGGAGCCTTTTAGCGATATTTTAAGCCGCAATGCATTTAAATGCAAGATTATTGGATGGGTTTTATTGAATTTTACCTAATAAGATTCAGTTAGTTATGTGCCGAAAAGTCACCTCACGGCATCGTTTAGATAACAAAATTTAGCATTTTTACCTCGAACCGTAAAATACTTAATATAATGGAACTTAAAACTAATTAGCATTGAAGATAAATAAAATTCATTATGCAGTAAGTGGTAAGTAGCGTCATCTATCGAGATCTGTGAGAACCGGCTAAAAATGCCAAAATTTTGTTATCCTAATATATTTACGACTTCTTATGAAATAAAACATTCTTTGAGCGTTCATAGTAAAATTTTAGAAAAATAACCCAAAAAAAATAACCAAAATTTAAAAATTAACTTAAATTAACACATAAATAATATAAGACCCAAAGAATATATTTCTATGTTTCATATTTCTGAGCAACACGCCATTTTGAAGTTGTATTCCATTAGAGATCGAGTTTAAATATGGTGCTGAGTGCACCGAACCCCATTTCGATATTCGATACAACTGTCCAAGAAGACTAGACCTGCGAATTCAATGCACGTTGCATGATTTAGGAGGACCTTGTTACAGTGGTCGCTCCGCTGCCCAGCCCTCGAGAGTGGGGACGCAACGGTACCAAGCAAGGGCTGTCTACATCCATCATGCATTTTATGGGAAAGGCTTGAAAGCTAACCGATTACATACATGCGAGGTTTCATCAATACCTGTTAGCATATTTTTGTATTATGATTTCTGTATTTAAATGTATGATCGTTTAAAAACAGTCGTTATAAATCAATATAAGTTATTTGTAATTAAAATTGCGTCTTATATAGTCTACTTTATAATTAGGTACATATATGTAGTGGATTTACACTAAAACTTGAACTAATGTTTGTTAATATCATTCATTAAACTTGATTGATTTACTTATATTATTGTAATAAAATTAGAAGCAATAAAATTGTAATTACCATTGTGTTAATTGGTATATTATTTGTTTTTATAGTACAAATATCTAATAAAGGCGTAAAGTTTCGTCATAACTGTAGTTGTGATATTTAAAGTCGCTCATGTTAATAAGATTTGGCGATAAAAAATATAAAGTTAAATTTTATAAGTCGAGTTTGAGAACTTTCCTCAATTTTGGTTATTTCTCACGCCAGCTAACCGCCTGCGATCTGTGAAATTGGACCATTTATAAACTTCTTCTTGGTCGTTTGGCCATTAAATTTAGTTAGTGTCATCAAACTTTCACACTTAATGTCTAACCTTCGGAATAAGAGCTTATCTTTTCTGATCACAAATATGAATAGTATTTTATATGAAAATGGAATTGACAACTCTATATGGTGCTCACCTTCCTTCCACATACAACCCCTAAAAAGAAATTATGCTATATTTTACAGCAATCGAAAAACTTTTTACGAATAAATATTAGTATGGTTGCACTCTAAATTCGACTCAACGGTGCCAATTTTAAAATCTTAAATCTAACGTCACATATCTTGCTATTTTCAACATGGTAAAGAGCATAGATATTCCGTCCCGCTATTTTGTTTAGTAGAGTCCCTCTTGAATTTCGAAAGGGAACGTATTTGCATTCCGTAAGTATTAACTAAACATGATTCATAGAAGAAAAAAGTGTTTCCCTTTGCATTTAAAATTCTGTCGTGCTTTATTTTATGTTAATGGAAATCTGTTGGTAGGCTTATGCGGTAGGTAAAGCATGACGCATCGCTCCACAAATAATGTTTATTTAAATATGGATGCGCGCTACAGCCAAATGTACAAACAGGTTGCCATATTATACGTAATATACCTCTTTTGATACTGTAATAAGTTATCGGCACCCTGCAGCTCTTATTTCGCTCTTATTTCGTCTCCTAACAATTGGTGAATGTCTAACGTTAAGGCAGTGTAATCAACGCTTTATTGCAGCGAAAAGAAAAGCCGACGAGATAATAACAGATGTAATAACAGAAAATGTCGTTTAGTGCAACGTGTCACGCCTGGATATGTCGTGTCATGTATCGGTAGACACGTTCGGCAAATATTGTGTTACAGACTCGGCAAATACGCGGTAAATAGTATACTCTAGTATAAAACAAACGCTAGGCCATAACGGAACAAATTGTGCACGTCGATATGAAATTACGTCTCGTTTACTTCCATCGTCTTTGTTGTTTTCACACGTTTGAATGATATGATACAAAACTATAATAGTAAAATCCTATATTCGATTCTTCATTTTTAGTTTTATATTACTAAGTTATGTTTAGATGTATTGTAGGTATAAAATAAAAGAAAACGTGGCTAGTCCGATAGATATTATGGTTTAAATTGTACAAACCGTAGTTGTGGCATTGAAGAGCGGCCTTTCTCCATGGTAATAAATCAATTATTACGTATAAAAGAAAGTAACTAAGATTCCACTGAAGACAATGAGATACATTACGACAATAAGAATCAGCCACCTTCACTAGTTCACCTGTAATTTAAAACTGATGTGTACCTTACAAATTTGACAATTGTCGAAATGCGGAAGAGTGCGGGTTTTTGTTTATGCTCTACATTTTATGATGCCACTAAAAGTGGCAACAAAAAATAAAAATGGCCAGGAATATAACAATACACTCTCAATTTCTTTATAAAAATATTACAATAGGCGGAAGAACAAGAACGGGTTGAGGTGTTTTTTGATACGCCAAAAGACAATAGGAGGTTGTACAAGTTTTGAAAAGTTATAATTTTTTTCGTGTAACATGTGTCCAATGTTCTTAGAATGTGGGATTTTAAGTAAAAAGTAAAACCATTCTGTGTAAGAAAAAAGTTAACATTCAAACTATATGTATACCTACTAAGAAAATAAAATAAAACTGAAATAATATATATTATTTACATTTATTTATTTATCTGAATGATATATAAATATATGAATTATTTATAAAGTACGTTTACTTTAACAATAGCATGCTGTAAAAAAATAAATCCGGCCTTATTCGTGATTCGACTTTTGTCTATAGTAAATTAACAAATGCATACCAATTTCAATTAATATTACTTGCAGGTACCCATGAGAACTCTGTATTTTATATGTTTAGGTGAGTATTCGTGGTCACACGGTCAACGGGCTTCGTGACATTCATACCCTCCCTTTTTGTAAATTAATTTGATTTAATTAAAAGAACGCTTATTGCAACCTTATTTTCATAGTTTTCTCGCATATGCAAACAAAAGAACATTAGTTTAATAAGCTTATAACTTTCCTAATTGTATTATTAATTTATTTAAAAAAATAACTGTACTCATCAATATAAATAAGAGTAACAGGTAGAATATGTAATAATAAATTACTTCATTAAAACCGTCATTTTTAAACATTATGCATTTCATCAATATGTATCAGCTTTTCTACTTTGTTAATTTGTCAATTCGATACGAATGTAAATTACCTTACTACTACAACGAAATTAAAATTATTAGATATGTATCACAATGTTAAACGTTATGCATAGCTTCTTTATAATTGTCTGTATCAAATGTTATGACATAAACAATTTTGTTTCTAATTGCATACCCACGGTGGTATATTTCATATTAACTGAATACATATTAAATGGCAGTTTGTAAAAAAACGGAAAAACAAAATTCCGACGACTTTATAAGGTAGCTCAATTTTATTATTCATGAGCGAAATTATCTCATTAGGAATGTGAAATTTGCAAAGTTTGCATATATATTTTTTAAATATGATATCTATATATCATATTTACAAAATATATATGTGTTTATACGTATTAGTACGGTAATGGTTATATTATTAATAGGTATAATTTTAGCAAAATATTATAAATTATTATTTTTGACTCTATACTATTTATAGAGGACGCATCGATTAATTAATATTAATATATTAACAGATGCATATCTTGTAAAGCAACTTTTATTTTAAATACAGTTAATTTATATATTATAGTATTTGTCCGTAGGCAGGGCAGGGCTACTAATAGTTTATTTTAACTGCTTAAAGAATAATTTTATTCATAAATTTTGACATGTTAACGTAGGTATATTATTAAATGAGTCCATATACTACAAAATTTATTAGTCTCTTTGTACAAATTATAATAAATTATAATTATTTACCTATTTATTACCTAAATCACTATATATGCTGATTTACCTAATTCTATATTCAAAGTATAACTGTTCGTTCATACAAAAAGTTCAATACACCTTGTACTTTTATAAATTACGATGTTTGTAGACTATGGTTCTTAAAAAATAACATAGTTGGTAAAAATGCACGCCTTGAAAATAAAAAACTTTGTACTTGCTTTGGGTTTATTCCACCAAATAAACATTTTTGTTTAATGGGAAGAAATACAAAATATTATTTTCTTTATATATGTAGTTATAAATCTTATTATGGTATTTTAAAAAAAAAAATCGCGCGCCGCGATTTATATAGTTACCAGAGCGGAGAAATTCATATAATTTTAATAAAGCATTCTTTCGAGTTAGAATTGAACCCACAACGATTCTGCATACATTTATATATTATATTATGTACTTACTTGTTAAAAATTGTATTCTTCCGTGTTGAATCTGCTACTTCGCAGTTCGACTTGCATTAAGGAATCTTTTGTTAGAAACAAATTATTTTATGCAGAAAATATCTACTTTAGGACGATTTATTTTCAACTATAAATATACTAAAATGAATCAAAGGGCAAAAATCTGAATTTATTATCCATATACATTTACTTAAGAAATGAGCAATTTCATTATATATACCGAAGTCTAGTCGGTCTCTTATACACGATAATAAATATCGGGATTATAGGCTATGTATGGCCGAATACGTAAGCCTCAGTGAATATGAGATTTCACAATTTTTCCACCATCCATTTGAATACCTATAATGTAATACTGTCCCTTTACCTTGAAGTTATTGCAAAATTAATAGAGATATTTTAACATTTTTTGAAGTGTTATCCGTTGCGTTCAAAATTTTATACGTTCTATAATTTTTTTTCAATTAATATACATTTTATTTCAGTTATAAAAATAAACTAATCTCTTAATAGGTGCCATAAAATGCCTTTTAAGTTTTTATAAAAAAAGAAAGATTTAAACTAGAAAATAAATAGAAATTTTAGTTGTAGCTTACAATAAACTAATAAATAATTACGAAACCAAACAAATATAATATACTTTTATTCCGTAAAATTACATTATTTTGTAAAAATAAATTAAATCTTACTTAAATTCAATATTATCATAATGTATATGCTGTAAAACAAATAGCTTTATAATTAATGTACCATATTATTTATATAATTTAGCACCTAGTTTATGACAATGTCTTATAGGTGCTGTTCCAATAAAAGAGAATTATTATAATTAAATTATTTTTATTTCCCCTGTCTGGTACAGGGAATAGCCGCAGCGTTGTAATTTGCCATCTCGAAATTAGGCAGAATGTGTTGAACGGATAGTCTTGTTGCATATCATGCATTATACGGAAGAATAGTTAAGCTAATAATAGTTTTTTTATAGGATTATCTATTATTCTATGTTATGTTTGTTTGTTTGTTAAGGTACCTATATGTTTTGGGCATTGAAAGTTACACTTTACACTTACACTTAGTTACACTTTACACTAAAGTTACAGTAAAGTTACAATTACCTGTAAAGTTACAATTACTTTTCAATATGATGAAGTACCTAAATGTATTTTATCCGTACATATTTTCATACAATAAAGTTAAATCTATTTGTTTTACATAATAATTTAGAAGAAAATAGAAATTGTTAGGACCTACCTACGTAAATCTTAAATTCCAATAACCTTATAATACGGAACTGGCCGTCCGCCAAGCGGCGCTTTATTTAAATTTTAATATAGAAACGTTAACGTTCTCGTTACTCTATTTTCAATGAAGCTCTTTTGTTTTAGAACAGTAAAAGCGCGTCTTTGAAATATTTAAACCTCATTAACGGCTTGTATCGATATAATAATCGTAAAATGGTATTACTTAACAATATAGGTACATGAAATGGTTTGTAGGAACAAATTTAGTATTAAATTGTATTCGGGCTTCAGATACCATTAAAATCCAATATAATATGCATAAAATATTTACAAACAAATTATATAGCACTTACATTAAAATATTTAAAATATATATTTAGATATATAATAGAAAATATACAATTGTTTATATAATAGTCGTTAAAATATTGTTAAGGAAATATTAATAGTTAATACAAGATTTAGTAGTTCTCTTGAAAATTATACCTATTAGTTCCTCTTGCGCCAAACTCACCGACCCTCTTGCTCTCGTTGGCGAAATGGTTTCTATTTACTTTAGCTCAACCTGCGCATACGAATGGCTTTTCCTGACGAGAGACGAGGTGCATTTCCTGCATCTTGCCTTTTAGTGTAGGGTCAGCAAAAATATATTTTATATAAACTATTATATAAATGTTAAGAAATATGTACGTGACTTTTAACGATAAAATAAGTTTATATATAAATATATATATTATACAATTTTGAAAAACATATATAACTTTCAACAAATATGATTTTTAGTAAACTGCGTGCAGGGGGCACAGTGCAGTAGGTGCCGGTGAAACATTAGGTGCCTTGACTTACCTATGTTAATTCATAGTCTATTTTTTTTTCTATAAATAATACATTTAATATATATTAATAATAACAGCGAATCGTTTTGTTTGTTTACATTGAACATATTGAAAACAAATAAAGCAGTATTCTTATGTGAAAATATTTGATATCATATTGAAATCACAGGAAAAGCTAGAAGGCAAATAAAATTACAGAATATATGATACTATCTTATTTCTTAAGGTTACATTTTAAATAAAGTTTCTCGTTACAAGATACGCCTTCCAATTATTTGAACAAATTTATGGATTGACGTAAATAAAAATTCCGTTTGCAATTTGCAAGCTGTCGTTACTCCGCCACTCAACGCCTGCAATCTCAGCACCCTATCTTGTAAGATAAAAACATGTATCGACTCAGCTAAAAAAAAAACGACGCAAACAAGCGACGGTAATGAATGTGAAATTTTATAGAGGCGTCGTCCGACTTGGAAGTGAGATCGCGGTGCTCTGTCACATAATATTACACATTTTATCTGCCCATTGGAACCATTTTCGGTGAATCCGTAATGCAGAAACAGTGTTAATATAATATTCAAACTCCGATCGACTGATTAAGAATTAAATACCTTTGGATTTCTTGTTCGGTATCAGTTTCGTAAAAGAAATATGCTTATGTGGGCAGTTATTTATACGAAGTAATGAGGGTTGGGTCGGATTTCATTTAAGTTTGTACGACCGTAGGTACTTAAATGGATACATTACAGGACTGCCTAAAATCGTTCTACTGAAGTTACTGTAGGTAGATATGTTTGTTGGTAATAGAAAAAGTATTAAAAGGAAAAGTATGTAGTAAGTTTAATATTAAACAAAATTGTATGTACCTGTATAATATAATAACCTGAAATATAAACCTAATATTAGCACTCACTATGAATATTTTCCCGAAAATGGTAAAAAAATATGTGTCTTCCAATTTTCTATCGTATTGACCTTACCCTTTTGGATATACTCTTATTGCAAACATATCGGAACCCCTGCGAAAACACAAGATAATAACAAAATTGTTTACCGAAGCTCAAAAGAAATAAAAAGATGTCCCTTAATACGGACGCAGATGTATTATAGTTATTATTTGTTCTTCAAGAGAGGTTACCTTTCCAAAGAAGGATAAATGCAAATTATATTTTCTCGGGCAGAAAATTCAATGCTTTGTCTTATAAATAATAAATAAAAAGACAAAATATTATAAAAAACAAACAATTTAGATAAATATTTAAGTACGTAACATTTTATAGACAATTTTTCTTTTGAAATCAACCAAATAATCATATATGCATCGCATAAATATGATGTTACTAAAAAAAGCTAGAGTCTTGGCAAGCATTCTGGAGTGAATTAGAAATGGAAAGTTATGCGTATGAAATGAGACATGAGTCATCCGGCGTACGTTACAGACTTATATTAGCCACGTCACAGGTTACGCCACGGTCGTAAAATTCGTCCGTCCATTGAGCAAAACAATAAAACGCGATGTGGATCAAACGGTGTCACTAGCTCGGCAAGTTCAAGAGCAATATTAAGTTGCACTAAAGACAATAAACACTTGAAATAAAAACGTGAATCCATTCGTCGCGGAGGCGATATCATTTATAATGGTAGCGTGCAAGTAGTTTTATACGACGTTTATTTTTATAGGCTTCGGTGGATCGTAAAAGCAGTAGACTAGACGCAGACGGGTTTTACGGTGTGAAGCGCTGGTAACGGATCGGCCCAGGTGATGAGATGCGGTAACGACCACGTATGGCTGCAACCTGGTACAAGGACGTTAGTTATGTCACTTGAGTGTTTCGCTATATCTAATCTAATGCTGCATTTTTAAATTGCATTGTACATTGAAACACGTGTGAAGCAATTTTTTTTTTAATATTAACTGTATTTAGTTAGTTGTAAGTGTTTAGGCCTTAATTCACTATTATTCTTTTATTTTTAAATTTGTTTTTTTTTGCAGGTTCAAGCCCAATCCATAACATGGTGACAGCGGCAATATTATAAGGTAGGTTACATAAGTAATATTTAAATATATATTTACGTGACTTTATATCCTTATAATAATTAGGTATATATAATTTATAGTAATAAAATAATGCCAACTGACAATGACTTTATAATTATTCTGTTTACATAAGAATTCTATCTTCTTAATTAATAATAAAATGCACTCAATTAAATACAGGCAGATTTATTACTCACAAGAATAAATGTCTTTATTATAAAAGTAAATATGTCAATTATAATTCCTGCACAGAAAAATATTTTTATTGTATTTAATATATCATTCTCTAGTATTTCAATTTTGCTCTACGTATTTTTGTGTTGTTAATTAAAAATGTTTACATAGCTTGTATTACTGAAACAGTTATTCACGCTATTTAAGGTAAAAATAAATAAACTCCACATTCGTGAGGTTAAATCGACTTGGCATGATATCACGCTGTTATTAAACAATAACTCTAAAAAATACTGTTTCTAAAAAATACAAATTGATGTTTTCACACTTAATTTGTAAGAATGTATGGTCATGAATTGCTTCTATTTTAACTCATATGTAAGATCTTTGTCATTGCTACTGTTAAGTGGTTATTCAGATTGTGTTAAAACCATAGAGTGAATAAGGTGTGCTTGAATAAAATGTGGAAAATAAACAATTCGATTTTGTTACAAAGTAGCTACTTATTTTGTACTGTACATTTTTTAATTAAAACTTATTTTGTATGCAAGTATATATGCACGTTAGTCCTATTAAATAAGATAGAATCATCATTTCCATTCTAATAATAACATAGTTAGTGAAATTATGACTCTATCTTATTATATATTATATACTTTTTTTACTGAAACAAATGGTCAAGTGAAGCATCAAACCATTTAACACCATCTTGTCTGCTCCAATGAAAGCAGATGTCAGCAAAAATATAATAAGGGACCATAGCTCCAGGGCAGTGATTCTCAGCCTGTAGATAACGAGACAATTTGTGATGACACTTCATCACAAATTGTGAAGTGTTACTTCTAAAATATTAGTTTATAATTTGCTCATTTCTACGAAATGGAAAATTTACTTTAAATCATGTTAACTAATCCAAAATTTCACTTGATAAATAGATATTCAAGCATTTATTCTTGATGGCGTTCAGTTATTTTTTTTTTCAGTTATTTCTTGATGGCGTTCAGTTATTTTTTCTTCACACGTTGTCCCCCATAGTCAGAAGGAACCTAGTATCAAGACACTCCATTCTGCATTTTCCGTTGCTACCAGAAATTGAAACATTGCGTGTTGACTAGCGGAACTCAACGCCGCGCTTTGTCTTAGGTACCAGGGCGGATAAAATGAAAATATTTTGTTTTCAAATATATCCATGGGTGGTGATTGAACCCACAAACACTGCGCCATGATGGCCTTTCGGTTATGTCATTTTCATTAAATATTCGTGCTCCGTACGTAAATTATATCTTGAAAGTTACATGAAATTAATAAGTAGACTTTTTGATATTTGTAATTCATTGAGCACCTATAGATTTCCCTTTAACCTGTAATCGAACCGGTTTATAACTAAGTTATTTACGACATATAGTAAAGTAATACTTTATATTAAAATAATACTTTATATTAAAATAATACTTTATATTAAAATAATACTTTATATTAAAATAATACTTTATATTAAAATAATACTTTATATTGAAATAATACTTTATATTAAAATAATACTTCATAATAAAGTACTGAAATGGGAAACCACTAACAAGCACAAGGTATTCATTTTCAATTTCAGAACATAAAATGTAAAATAGATTTTTAAAATACGTTCTTAACTTCTAGCGAGTTATGTAACAAAGCCATGTATTTCTTAATTATTTTTTTTACGTTATGTATATGTTATAGTAAAGTAAAGGGTAGGTCCTAGGTCTTTACTGTTCGTTTTATAAAATACATTACAGCTAGGTTCAAAGTTATAATTTGATTTCAAATTAAAATTTACTTTGTATTTGCCTTCTACCTGATCTCTCACTCGCTTTTAAATATATAATCGGGTATGAAAAAGGTTGTCTATTATATTACATAAAATAATAATTTAATTTACTTATTAGGCTTGTCCAAATATGTAAAATTTGTATTTTCGTTAAATAGTCTTATACAATTCAAGTAGCCAATAATCGTAAAATACATTACTAATTGTAAATAAATTTCTATATTTTAATATCTAAGAGTCTTTAACTTGTCACCTGATTTATTTAAATACCGAACATCTGCCTGTTTTATAATTATATACTTTACCTCATTAACATATATATAAAATATAAATTAATGTTACTTATATTAAATAAATACCTAGATATAAGGCCTATCAATTGGAAACATCAGCATAGTTAAATTTAATTCAACAGTATGATAAAGGTATAAAATGCTGTCTTAATTCTCATACAAAACTAAGCGATTTGTTTTAATATTCTAGTGATTTGAATGATTTTACGACTTCTCGGCACGCGTCGGTCGTAAACCTGCGGTCACCTGTTTTATGTTCATATTGAGGTAGGATTTTGTCAATACATATTTAAACGCACATAATGCTACATTTAAAGTAGGTCAGAATTTATTATCCTTAAAATACAATCCCAATTTGTTTGTACTATTAAAAGTAAGTCAAAATTTTTTGGACATATATAGTTATGTTGCTATGCGCATATGTAAATATTAATAGATAATTTTTTTATTAGAATTATATTTGACCTTCATATTTGTTATAAGAGGTATACCTACTTTTATGTATTGATATGGAAATATATTATTTATAATATTAAAATATTAAAGCAGTGTAATAAATTTCCAATACCTATAGTTTTCCTGTGTAATATGTAAATGTAATAAAATAAGCCTACTTAACCCAGATTTGGCACATATTTCACTAGAAATATTGGAACGTAAGCAAAAGTCAGCAGTTTTCTTAAAATACGCGCAGCACCAACTCATGACGCCATGATCCATAACTCAAATGAGTGCGTACGTAAGGAATATAAAGGAGGATCTTAAGGCTGGCACCGCCCAAAGTATTATGGCGGACGGATTTGTAAGCCATTTCTTCTTTCCGATTGGTGCATTTAGCCGATTCAGCTCTACTATCTTTGTTTTCACCAATCAGCGCCAAATTGATATTTTAAATCTTGTTTGTTGAGACGAACTCTATCTTGCGTCTCCCTCTTTCATTTAGTAAGAGTGTGTAGAGTAAGGAGATAAGCCTCAAACGTAGAGATGGCACCGTTGTGGTAGTGTACGTTACGTAGGATAGATGGCGCTGTTTGTATAGCAGTTTATCCTCTATTCAATAGGTGGCGCTAGTTATAAATGGAATTATGCTGTAATTATCTACTTATATAAATTTGTAATTTCTTATAATAAATGCAATATATTTTTAAATTACCACAATAAATGCAAGAAATTAATACAAAATTACCTTATAAATAGTTTAGGCATACTATTATCCATTTACTATGTAACATTCAGGACTTAGTATGTGGAATGTAAGTACTTACAGTTATATTGTATAACAAGCTTACTAAATACTTATTAGGAATAAAAGTATTTAATATGTCATGCCTCTTATAAAAATATTTGATATGTCATCTATAACCTCCACAGTACATACTCAATTTTATTTAAACATGATAATATATTAAGTAAATTGTAGAGTTAAATCTTATTGGAAAATAGCACCTACCATATAAAATACAATTACTTAATAGTTCTATAAAATATGTAAGTGTATTTTTTAACATTTTTTAAAGTGTTAATCGCACACTTAGGAAGTTGAAAAACCGTTCAAGAACGGTTTTCAAGAGGCGCGGGTTCAAATCCCGCTGTGTTTAAATTTTTATACGTTTTCTAAATATGTCTTTATCAATTTATTTACACTTTATTTATTTATAATTAACACTTTCAAACATGTAAAAAAATATTCTTACATATTTTGTAGAACTATTAAGTAATTGTATTTTATATGGTAGATGCTATTTTCCAACAAGACTTAACTCTACAATTTATGTAAGTGTATTTTTAAAATTCAATAACTTTAAAACTTATCGAAAATAAATTAAATCACCCAATATACCTTAATCATGCCGAAAGCCTTTCTTATTTACAAATTATATGGAATTGTGAATAAAACTTCAAAGTGTTTTAAAACGAATATTATTACAAAATCAATTCTTAGCTAATTCTTTAGCAAGATACTTCATATAGGTATGTTGCTAATCTATATTAAATTAGGCTAATGATTTTACATTCCTTTATCATTAGAAATATCCAATAGACACGTCTGATTGACAATGTGAAGCCAACTTGCCTAACATTTTATTGTGATGTAATAGGTAATGTTTACTATAATTATTTAATAACATTTTAAAGATTCTGTAGTTATAATTAAAATTTTAAAAGAAATAAAGAAGATGAGTAATATAAAATGCATGATTTCAGCCAGTTTAAAACATTGGTGCTATATTCAAGATGTAAAGTATTATTACGGTAAAGTATCAAATTTTCTATTTGTATATGTTTTATATTTTTGATAAAACTCATTATATTATCATTGAAAACTATACTTGAAAATATTAGCCGTTAAATTTATACTTGCTAGGATATCCCGTCGGTAAACCGGAAGCTACACAGTGGCATATACGATACATGCAAATCGATATTAACTCTATATTTATATTATTTATTGCAGGATATTGAACTATGATATCTATTATAGATAAATTATGAATTTGTTATTACAGGTTACGATGAACTTTTAGTATTTAGATATAAGTAGATAATAATGACTTAGCCCTACATTTACACGGTAATTTATAAAGCTGGTACCAGAATAAATTGAAATATCTATTTAGAACTATTTAGGTATATCTCTTTATTTTATTAAAAAACACATTTATTTGTTATTATTTCATAGACAGGTATTAAAATATTAATTTTCTATAAAGCTATAAAATTATTAGGATTTTTTTATGCCATTATTTATAAATCATATGGTTCGTATTTCCTTGAAATGTTAAACCAATTTAAAAAATAAGTTTGTAGGATGTAATTTAATAAATATAGTTTCAATAAGTAGGTATATATGTAACATTATATAGTAATATTCACACCTACTTATTTGTAATGCGGAATTCTTTAGTTTAGTAATATTTATAATTCTTTTTATTATCATTTGATATTTATTAGTTTACATTTAAATAAATACATTTTAAAAAACATCACATTTCTAGTATTTTAAATGTATTTTTTTATTTTAAAGAACTGCAAAGTATACGCAAATATATATCTATGATATAGCATATGTATATTTTATAACTTTAAAACAAAAACCTTACAGATTAATTCATGGAAAGCCAAGATTAGTCCGAATTCGTTGACAGGCAAAGTTGCAATCAATATGTATTTCAAACTATAGTATTTATTGTAGTACGTATTTAAGTGATAAAATTATAATAATTGATAATTCATATATACAACAATGAAATTTATGAAATCATACATATTGGGAACGTTATTTATTATTCTGTTTATTCATATACAGATATGTAGAAGTGGAAAATAAAAGACTATATGCGTAATTTATTTATTATAGATTATAATAATTTATATCATGCACTTATCGCACGCATACAAATTATGTAAATTAATATATAAATTGCAACCAAATTGAATTTAAATCAATTTATTAGTTTTGCAATAATTTACATTATCAAAACACATAGTTCCATATTGAGTTAGGGTTATTATTGTAGAACTTTAAAGTAAAAGAATTCAGAATTTCAGATTCAGAATATTTTTATATAGGCAGGTATATATTTTATTATCCTACATACAATTCACTCATTATACATTTTCTTTTCATATATTATAATATAAAATAATCGAAAACAAAATTACAAGGACTTAAGTTTCTAAAACAGCGATTTAATCTAATTTAATTAAAATTTATACAAATGGTTGCTAATATTTATGATATTAACAATTTTATTACTGTATAATAGTTTACTATGTACAAACAAAGTATTAGGCCACGGCTTTTTAAAGAGTCGTGAAATTTTCTTAAATATCTGTTAATTACATTGTAATATACAATATTATGAGCGTATAAAATATATTGAGCTTTAAATATATTCTACATATTAAAAAAACAATAATAAATCTCCTTATAATTCATGTAAAATAAAGAAAACCGCACAAAGGAAATACAAAAGATAAACACAAATAGAATAGAAACTTCTTAGGACTTTTTTAAATCTTTTTTTTAAAGTGTTAATAACATTTAGGAAACTGAAAAACATATTTTTAGAAAACGTATAAAAATCTGAATCTGGCAGTGGAAACCGTCCAAGGTGGATGGTTTTCAAAAGGTGCAGGTTCAATTCACGCTGCGTTCAGATTTTTATACTATTTCTAAAAATATGTCACTCCTTAGCATTTCATAAATTTGCTGAACCTTCGGGAAACGTCGGTACTTCTTGCTCGGACTGGTGACTCGGACTTGCAATCCAAGTGTAGCCTTAAGCTAGTGTAATACTAAAAAATATACATTAATTATATTATGTATCTGTTTTAGATCAAGGTTAAATCCCTATGTAGAAATCTATTTATATATTAAAAAGATTAACATTACATTCACAGCACTAATTATTAATTACTACTAAATGCTAATATATTTTTTTAATTTATATAAACCTGCTTAATAAAGTCCTATTTCTCTGTTGTAGAATAATTTATAACGGAATATATTTTAATCTTCACCCATTTACTGTATTTTTCGGGTACGGCAAGTTAAGGCTTGTTAATAAAATATATGTGTAGCCCATACCTCACCCGTTTAGAATCCTAATTCGTCGCAATTGCTGTTATATGAGAAATAATAAACAAATAATATGTGCTTATTTTTCTAATTACCTAAAACATGAATTTAATTCGTACCATTTGTGATGTTACAACCACTGCTCCTTTAAGAGCTTACAAACACATTAACCGCCGACTCATGTCCCATTCAATTATTTTGCCTGTGTGATACCTATCCAATTAATTTTTACGACGGTGCAATACAATAGCAAATTATGTACATAAATGTAATGCTCGTGATCGGCATTCGATTATCATTTAAATCAAATTAATATGGAAAACAAAGTCTTATATTTTACATTAATCTTAATTGACTAACACTGTGTAGATCTACTGGCATAGTAATAGTTACTTTTAAAACTATCTCAATGGATTGTTTTCATTTTATATATAATAATAATACTTTGTTGCACACAAATATTACAAATTACATTAATTTACATGGTGCACTTAAAGTACATGTGCAATGGACATTTGACTTGGACGACAGATACTTTGTTCTGTCTGGTTTAAAAAACTGCGACGTTTACTTGATTCCTTGCCTGAAATAAAAAAAATATAATATATATATTGTTTTTATAGTCAATCAGTTGATACAATACTATTTATGTTCCAGCATAATATGCGTATAATAAATTGTTCACAAGAATTATCTAGTCATATAAAATAACAGAGTGACTTGACACTTTTCCCCTCATTTTTCTTTCACGTCTTGACAATTTGTTTTTTTGCAATTATTTGGTTTAATTTACATTACTTAATGATAACGTAGTAAAAATTTACAATTATAAATTTAATTAATTTTGTTTTGCGTATATATTTTTCAACTCTGCGTAGATATTATTAAATTTCTAGACATTTGTTATGGTTATAAGTATAACTGTGAATTAAAACTGTATTAGAATCAGAATCCCGTATACATAAACATACATGTAGAGGTATTACTATTTCAATTCATTAAGCACTATATCTTGATATTTGGACATAATGATAATAAAAATGTCTAACAACCATTATATAATTCTTTTTAAGTAGCTATAAATATTTTTAAGTTTACCAGAATTATCGTTTAAAGTGTTGATATTATACAATAAAACGAATTTAAAGATAAAATTATTTTATTAAATATAAAATAGCATAGATCGTTTTGATTTAAGTATGTGCCGCCATAACGGGAGTGTTTCTTGTTATGGTTATAACGATATATAGATACATAGAAATTACTTGATATATGATAATAAAAACAAAAATTAGTATAATTTTAATATCAAGATATGTGAAGTAGCTACTTTTTAATTAGTAATAGTTTTGATTTATTTTCTGGACGGTGAGAATCTGTTTGAAGCACCTAAACAGATAACAAATCTCTATAAATAAATATTTTTCGAAATTCGAATCCATTACCATCGTGTTTGAGAATTCCACGTAAAGTTAATTAGTTATTGCAAAAAGAGTACGTACACCTATCGCTATATTCTTCAAAGCACAATATCAAGGTTCTCTTGATGTATATTTAATAGACTTTGAAACTGCCTAAAAAGGGGTGAAATTCACAGGTATAAAGTATTTTGTATGCATGTATCGGTGCGTGTTTGTACATATGTAGTATTACCGGTCGGAGCGCTGAGGTGCAGTTTGGGAATACCGCACCGGCTGATACGCCGTAAAGTATGGGGCACGATGCGAGGGACGAAACAAGTGGGATCAATGTGAAGATATTTATACCTTCATATATATGTCAGCTTTAGTTATATTATATTAAATTAATAATTTATTGCTCATTGGTACATATATATATTGTGGAAAAATAAATAAGAAATAGGCATATTATCTATATTATCTAAAAAAAATATAAATACATTTTGCTATTACTTAAGAATATTTTTTGTTTGTGTTTTATTACAAGATATTAGTAAGCTTAATGTAGGTACCTACCGCATAAATATAAATACAATTTATTGATTCTAAAAATAATGAAATGTAGAAGGTTTTGTATTTTAGTAATTTTCGGTTCACATATCTTCAGACGCATCGTATATTCATTCCGTCGGCTGTGTCGGGCGGTCCAATAAAATATGTAGGCATCCTCGACGTGCCCGAGCTCTCTCCCTATCCTATAACAAGAAAGAATTTTTCTATGTATCCATTTATATTGGTAAGAATATTTAAAAGCTTTCCACTATCGTGTAACATATTTGACTAGTTCAATCGAGATCCATATACAATAATACTCAATAATAGTAATTTAAATCGACAAAGGCGTAAGTTAATATTAAAATAATATACAAACTGTACATATATGAATATGTCCGTCCGTCCGTCCGTAAAAAATCAACTACGAAATTCTTGACAGTTTACGTATTTATAAGGTCAATAATATCATTTAGAATATTAGCATATTACGAAACAGTTTATTATTACAAAACTAGACAAATTAATTTGCTTTCACATATCTTTCATAAGTATGTCATAAATACCATCAAAATATTAATAAATTCCTTATCTTTTACTTGTTGATAGCTCATAAAGAATCTAATGTCTTCGTAGTTTATAAGTGGACATAGACAATTACTAAAGACACAGCGTCAATATACGGTTATTTATAACGTCTGGAATATGAAGTGGTGACCACATTCTCGATTAGACTCAGATCACCAATGAGTTTCAATTGATTTAGGGCTCCGACCACTCTGACGTATAGATATACTTATAATTTGGAACATCAGAAGCTACGACTTGTGTAATGTAGTAATGAGTGATAATTACTTATGTTTTAATGTCATTAAATTATTAATTAATAAATTAATAAATAAATTTAATGTTATTGCACAAGTATTTTTAATTTAACTAAATATTGATCTGAAATTGATTTAAAATATATAAGTTGCAAACTATCTTGTAAATAAGTTATATCTATGTATGAAAAAAAAAATCAAAACGAGTTACTTAATACCTACACCTTAAATACCTACATTTATATATACAATCCAAATACTTTTGTAGGATCTCTAATGATTGTCTACGAACGTATAATATTTTGGATGCCTAAATCCAATTAACACACCAGGCGGTCTTACAGGCCATTAAGTTACTATTTTATTATATACCTGTTGTATTCATAAATTATTCTTTGCATATTGTAACCAAAATATCGGATGCAAATTAAGCAATTTAAATTGAAAATTACAAAAAAAATAAACGTTCCACATAACGAGCATCGACCGGAGATAATCCTGGCCATAAACAACTATTTGGTAGATTTAAGATTCTGGGAAAATCGTGAACAATTTGCGTCGGTACATTGAAAATAACCACACGTGCTACAATATATAGCAAATTTTCTAACGCTAGCTTTAGTATTTTGTTTAATTCAATTCCCACTAACTCTGTACCGGAATGCTTGCGACACTAAAACGATGCTGTCTCATTAAGCGGGAGCGAGGGCTCGTTGTGGTAAGTTATTGTCGGGTGCAGCCGTAAAGTACACCATTTGATGGCTTACAAACATGGGCCGTGGTAACCATAGAGTATATACTCGTACCAGCGATATCGATTCTTTTCTCACTTACCGACTCTACCGTTACGCTAACGATCAATTTTTGCGACTTATTGATACTGAATTACTTAAAATATTCAATTACTTAATTCGAGCAGCTGTATGTAACGATAAAAGGCTTTTAAATGCTTACTCATTTCAACCATGCTTATAAAAATACTTCGCGGTCCTTTGAACATTTAGATTTCGATTTGTTTAATATAGTTTAATAAAATTTGAGTAGTTGTGACCAATATGAATATTCAATAGTAAATTTATACGTGATATTAATATAAAGTTTATTTTATCTTAAAGTATTTACATACTACTTAATTTTCACAAAAGTTATTAGAATATGGCCACGATTCCAATTTACAAATATTTATTGAAAACCTAAATTGCATTATAAATTTATGTAATTAGCAACAAATGTTGGTCTTAACATAATTGTTATAAACATAGCTTTAAGTCGTTCAGGACCTCTCTTAGGGTGCATTTGCCTAATTTTTATAAACAAAATAATGCCTATACATTGGCGCAAATTTATCGGAATGCATTAAGTTACCATTTCCCGTAGTATATTAACATTAGCTGTTTAGAACATTTAATGCATATTGCATCGTTGTTGTTAATTAAGAAAAAATAAGTATAATTATTTATAAGAACAAGACAACTTACTTAAAGGTAGAATGCTAATTAATTGAATATAATTGGATTAAAAATATTCAGTTATTATTATAGCAAATGCGCCTACCCAATATATGAATGTATAAACGTCCTTTCGATGCCGCAATCGTTGGATTCCTGTATTTCTACCTAAGCTAATGAGGTGTCAAGCGTAATCTTGAGCCGTTTTAAAACGTACCTATAGGCCTTGTGTGAGTTCGGCTCGGTTTGAAACAGGTCCGATAATATTCACAAGCACTTAGATACTAATTTTATGAGACATCTGAGAATAACTACCTTTCGGCCTTACAACGCGAATTGTATACATAACGTGGGTATACGGTATACGGTAGGTAGATATAAAGATACATAACACGACTAAAAATAAATCGACCTCCCGCACCATTTTATCTTTGTTCAGACGCTGTAACGCTGAAAATTCTATAGCGTTAATGATATTGGTAGATATAATAATAATATATTATATATTATAAGTATGGCGCTGAAGTTTTTTTTTACTTTCACTCAGGCATAGTGATGTTGCCGAACGGTTTACCACAAATTATTGCCCATATTTATGATTGAAATATGTAAACAAAGTATTCATTAAATTTACAAAAGACGTTTCATGTTTTAATAATAAGAAACACTGCTTTGCCAATATAATGTCGTAAGATTAAGAGATTTCAAAAATAACTTTCATGTTAAAGTGCAGCATTAATCTTAAGCATTACTGTTATTTTATAAAATCATTTAACTTTTGACCTTAATCATAAGTCAAATATTTAAATATGAATACACAGCTAATTAGGGAAGTTTAATTAATATCCGCCGATTTAAACAAAAAACATACAGGTACATACATACGTACCTAATTACTTACTTTATTTACCTACTGTACTGTGTCAATACACTCTTCATAATTTCAAATTAACTTATCTATTATAATCTTATATTATAAAGAATAATTTCTAAGAAATATTTGATTAATAATATTTCCTTAATCCATGAGCATTTTGAATGTAAAATGTTATTTTTTAAAGACCGAATTTGAAAACTCGTTAATACTCTATATTGTAAAGCTTAATTACAACCTATGGAGTATCAAATAGGTACCTGCAATCACCATATATTATACCATCATATTCACTATATAACTAAAAGAGGGGAAAGAAGATGATTTTTTTAATTTGTCATGTCGGAAACTAAGAAGTCATTCTTTCTCTTGAAATTATTAACACATAATAATGTAATTTTATCGTTTCTTTTAATGGAACGCTGGGGCTATCGGCATGGCTTGGGGCTCGAGATATGGCCTCCATAATGCTTGATGTTAATGGGCTTGCCAGATTGAACGGATACATTCGGTGTACGTGTGTTTACTCATTTACATATGCCTTTACGATATGCCTACCTATAAAAGTCATACGAATAAAATATAAACCTACGTACGATGGCAATATACGTATTGACCATTGAAAAAAATTGTTTAAATAGAAAATTTAAATTTCAACTATATCTGTATATGCAAATACGTAGATACTTAAGCTTATAATCAATGAACTTTACGTCTTATATATAAAACGAAGCAGTAAAATCTGCACTTTAAATTGTTTTTGCCATTTAAATAAGATATTATCGTTGTTTATCAACAATATGATATCAATTTTGTTTATTTCGTTGTCAGTTTCATGCTTTTCCTGCAAAGTAAGAGACAGTATAGTGTCAGGATACTTTAATCTCTAGTTTCCGCCCGAAATCGAGACATTGCCTTTTGACTGGCGCAACGCCGCGACATGACAAATCTTAGGACCACCCGGAGCAGAGTAAAAAGAAAGTATATTTTTCAATATAATCATACCCCCGACTGGGATTTAAACCTTCTACCAATCGCATATACAGTTAGACGCTGCCCCACTGTGCCACGAAGGTCTTTAGTTTTATACATTTTTTACAAAAATAGCATTATCTATTTTTTGAAAAGGTATAAAGGTTTGTAAATGTTTTTCAATTTCCGAAATGTGTGAATAACGCTTTAAAACTCTAAAAATATAACATTATCTTTAATATTACATAATTTACCTAATTTATATTATCGTCAATGCATATATTAAAACAGTAACTGGATGCGAAGATATTATATGAAAAAAAATATGATTGATCGATTGAATGATTTTTAATTTTCTCCTCAGTCTGTTTGTAGACAACCGTTTTAATTATAAATTTAAGCAAAATTTTTGATTTAAGTTTTATAATAGTTTAGTCGTGTAGTTTACGCACGCGACGTCGCGAGCGGGTTACTATTTGTTAATATAATTCCAAGCTGTATATACCAACATACGAGTAGATACTATTATTACAATAACAAATAAAAAATACTTATAAAGCAATGTACAACAAATTAAATATATTCTCAGCAGCAGCAGCAGAAATCAATTGTGTCTCAGAGCCAAATTCCATAACGAAAAGAATTTTTTAACACAATTCAAAATGTATTTAGTATATAAAATGGTCTATTACGCAACTCTACCCACTATATGTAGATGGCTATTAACGCTTTATCTAATATAACTAAAATACGAGATGATTCAGCTTTGGGTTAGCCCACCACGCAAATGGATCTTGAAAAACAACCACTTATTTTGACAAGTGATCTTTTGAAACAAGCCGTAAAATATGTACAATGATAGACAAAAATTACCTTTCTAACGTCACAGTAGAATTTCTTTTACATTGACGTCTAGCGCAATATTATTAGATTCATTTCATTAGTTACGCTAGAGACCTTAATTTTAATTTAGAATGAGCTTTTTATAGAGAATTCTTTAAAGAGAAACAATTTTTCATAAGTAATGAGGCGGCACCGATTGGATAAATATTTTTAAGAAAAACTAAGTTCGGAAAAATGTAGGGCTTGTGTAACTAATCGTTCGATTATGCATGTTTACTATGAATTAGTTAGTCACGAATTAAATTAGTTCAGAGGCCGGAGTATGGGCGGAAATAAATTTAAAAACCATTACTGGAATAGAGAAAAGTTTAAATAGATACCTATATAGGTAGGTATACTGACATATAGATATCTATTAGTAGAGATGTATCTATGATATTTTGAAACTCGAACATAATACCTAATCGATATTATTACAAAACACTGTACATAAGTAAATATCAATAAAGGTTAAATCTGTAGAAACCTTGGAACCTAATTGAGGCAAAGTTGAAGGAAGCTACAAGCGAAACGCAGGTGTGTGTAACGATTTAATTTCGGCTCAATCGTGTACTTTCGACGCAATATTAGCTCTTGATACGTAAATGAAATTTAAATCGCAAAAGCCACTTGTGTGATTAATTAATGGCAAGAATGTAGCTTTTAATATACTGGATATGTATGTATTCGTTTCATATAAACGATTTTTATATGTTAATGAAAATTTATAACATTTATAAATGTTTCTAACATTTTTCTAAAGTGTTATTCTCTTCTTTGTAAATTAAAAAACGTTCAAAAACGGACAGTTCTCAAGAGGCGCGGGTTCGAGTCCGTTCAAATGCGTTCAAATTTTTATACGTTTTTTAAAAATGTTTTTAATTTATAAATGTGTTATAATAAAGAAAAGCCTTGTTTCGCATTGTTAGCGTTAAAATCTGATATATGCAATTGTTGTAATAAATGGTATTTATATAATGAATTTTGTTTCAATTAGCATATTAATAGCTCTGGGTACTTCACACGCATATTTCGCTAGAATATATGAAACGGATTGTCAACCGAAAGCAATTGGAATATCATAAAAATGCTATAAAAGTAGAATCGTAAAAGAATTGTAATTTTAGCACGTTTTTTGCTCTTTTATAATACGTTCAAAGTAGTTATTTTTGCTGTTTATAGAACTATTTAATAGCTATTAACCTTTACATATGTATGTATTGTAAAAAAGCATCAAATCAAAATAAATACAAAGTATATTTTTTGAGGTAAAAAATAGTTGTTTGGCTGAAGTTGCCCAAACCTTTTCATTTTAATATTAAATAATGGCATTGGCCTCTCTATTTTCAAGAATTGTTAAAGAAGTATCAAAGAGTTTCCATTTGAAAAATTTATACAAGTAGGATAGAAAGTTTGGAAATTTTATTCGCAGCTCGACCCCATTTTGCGAAAACTTTACCCATAACGACCCCGGATTACGAAATCGTATCTCTCTTGAAGAAACAAAAGTCTTAAATGTTAAATAAGGTTATTAAATTCGAAAAATATATTTTTTGTCTTAACGTACCTATACATAGATATTATAAATACTTACTTTTAACTTAGATTCTAGTCTAGATTTTTTTCACTGTAGACTTGAAGTTTTTAAATAACAAGCCTCACTAAACTAAAAGTGTAAGTACCTACTATTTAGTGTCCTTATATTTTAGTAATCTGTAAAATAATTAGCTTAGGTCCAAATTTTGGTATTTGAATATTTATTATATTTAAAAAATCTATAAATAAATTCCTTTATATATTATTAAATACCTGAACTAAATTTAAGACTAACAACTACGGAAGCGGCATAACTAAATACACTGAAAGCGAATCTAAAATCTTACAAATTCTATTACTTTTATTAGGAAGCTTCACCATGTTGGTATTTTACTTTTAACTACTTCCACACATGCACTGACGTTTTATTTCAATACCTGTCTGAATGTGTGAGTTCCGTGTATCGCATTCCTATAGATACCAAATATGCAGGGGACACGTGTCGAAGCGACTGTAACTTTATGTCCAGGCAATACATTTTGTTTTTCTTTGTACTTTTCCTTGAAGTTATATCAATTCGGAAAGGTTTCGTATCGATTAGTTGTGGCTCGCATTGGATTTAACTGCTTCTATTTACTCTGTTATCCTATTTATAGTTCAAAGTATGTGACTCCATACTTACATTGGCCCGATCGTGTTACTTTTTAGTTCATGTAATTATATCTGATACCTATTATAGAAAACTAAAAATAATAATATAAAGAATGAAAGAAATTTGTTTAATAATTCGCAGTTAAGAAAACTCCTGCAACATTGATTTTTCCGGTATGCCGAGACTCGACTACTTCGGTTCATCGGTATACACTACATATCCCGCGTCCTGAGACCTTCAAGAAAAAGGATATATAGTTTTCCCCTATCTCCGTCTTCTATCCAGATATTTGGGATCACTGTAGTTTGTGTATTCCATAGGCGCCGTATCTCTGTTTTTAAAAAGTGATATTTACTTAACTTCTCTATTTCTTTAGCTTCTATGTTATAATCAGACGGTACTCCTATGTCTATTAAATAGGTGTTATTGGTAATCTTGTCTATATACACTAAATCTGGTCTATTATGTGTTACTGTCACGACAGTCTGTATAGGTATTTCCCACATGATTTTGGGATGATCATTTTTTTAACCTGCGGCTGTGTTAGTGTCTTTCCACCAAAGACTCGACACTTCAAAGTGATGCTTTCTTGATAGACACCAATGTATATACTGAACCAAGATGTAATGTCACTGGACATAATACGCACCAGCAAATTTTTGGCATCCTGATATTATATCTTGCGTCGTCTCGTCTTTGTTGGTGCATAGGCGACCTTTACGTCTGCCTCGTCTTAACGGCTTGGTCCTGGATAGCGAATATTGCAGATTCGATCTAGAGTGTTATCTGTTTCTTCTTTAGCCATTTGAATGAACCCTCTTTATTGATATTAGCCTGGTCTAAAACTGCTTTAGAAAACTGTCCATGTAGTTGCTTGTTTCTCCATTTATCTTTCTGCCTTTAAACTGTTGCTTGTTTAATCTCTTCATTTGTATGTGTATTAATTTGCGGAAAACGGAACATTGATAACTATTATACACTTACTAATTTACTATACTGATATATGCTATAAAAAATTACATTGACAAACAATATTCAACCGTATAGAAATTTCAACGCGACGGGATGTGAATGTGCTAGTTTAATTGGATATATCTTGAGGCAACATATAAAAGGCGTGTTTAAATTTTTATTATGACGCATTTTTCTTTTCATTTGTATTAGTCTTATATAAAATTTTAAAATCATTTAAAATAAGCGTTATAATTAATAATTATTTTACCTAATCCTTTGAAATAATATTGGAAAACATTTATTTAACTTTATTTTATATAAAAAAACACAAGTTTGCTGCTGAAAAGCTTTACGTTCTATTAGTTTTTTAACTTTGAAAGGGGTATTGTGATTTTATGACATCTTAAATACTCGCATCCAAGTTTATCAGGTGAGAAATGTCGCGCGTTGCACGACGCGTGCCAACAACTTTACTGTCCATAAACAGGGGCAGTTAAAGCCCATCTTTCTTTTTAACGAGCGACGAGGTTTGTTTATAGTGTAAAAAGTCAGTGTTGAGTAGTTCGAAAACGGCAGTCTAAAACGCTAGTGACGTTTACGGGTATCGCAGTAAGTTATAACGCAATACGTCGACATATTTCACCAATGGCAAATATATAAAAATATTTCACAAATTCAGTTTTTTTAAATAAATTTAATTTTTACTTTTAGATTACTTGGTTAGCTTTAGCAAAAAACAAGAGACGCTTGGTATTATTACACATTCGTTTGGAAACATTAAAAGAATTAATGAACATATTTTTGTAATTAAAGCCTGCCTACAAGTAACAGTAAATACACATTATCTTAAATTTAGACACAGGCGGATGGCGACCGATAATAAAATTTCTATTTTTATTCAATATGCAGATTATGATTAAAAACATACACTCATAATTTATAATTACGTTTGTTCTAAAAATATCTAAAATAAGATTACCAAGAAAATATCAATCTCAGCGGCAAGATTGCTTAATATTTAAGTATTTTTTTTGATTTTTTTAAAGTCTGTATCAGATAAAATGTGTGTGTGTGTTTTTTATATGTATTTACCTTAACGAAATAACGCAAAATCTTGCAACGCCCCATATCTTATCAACGCTGGTCATAAAATCACTGGGTTATCGCTTTCGTTATATATGTATGTAGTATTGAACAATTGGCTATCATGAGTCAGATATCGTACGAGACAATGGACTACGCCTTCATGATTCTAGCCTAGCTGTGCTTTACCTACTAACTAAGCGATCCCTAGACAGCGCATACCACCATAAACAAGTATTGATTTTATCATCTATCGATAATTTAATGACGACGAAGGCTCGTATTCCATGAAAAACACGGAAGGTCCCCGATGGAATTTTGATAAGGAGACTTTTATTCCAGACGACGTTCGTTCCATGAAAACGCAACATTGTAAGAACCCTTGACAACAGATGCCTCGCAAAATGTATTCCTTTGAACGTTAATTAAATATTTTAATATATTCACTTCATCCGCTTCAAGTATTATATGCACTCTCGGAGAATGTTCAATTCCTGGTCAAGTCTTAGCATGGATCTATAATGGTAAGATGTAAATAATTTTAAATCGTATTATAGTTTTTAATATTAAAATAAAAATATCATAACAGGTATCGACATTTATTTTTAAATAGTTTACGGTATATTATATGGGTTATCAACAATATGCATAAAAGCGAAAAACATGTGATAAATATTTATAAGAAGCATCGAAAAATTAGTTCAATATTGAAACCAAATAGCAGATTTGGCGTTATCTCGGTCATTAGGTCGGGAAACACCTAAGTTGACTACCAAAAAACAGCAACGACCAATTAAAAAATCATAAAACAGATTCCCACAGTAATTTTATTTAAAATTCATGTAAGTTGGACTCGTTATAGTATCTACTAAAGGATGATAAACTTGACTTGTGCCGAACGTAATAACCACTTTTGTTACCATTTTATGACAACAATTACGATCAATAAAAGTTGTACCGATTATTCTTCGTAGCGATTTTATTGTTTGGGCTGTCATCAGGCTGTGCTTAGTATGGCATCTTGTATCTGTAAAATACGATTCTTTACTCTACAAACCTGGCATATAGGTTCAATATTGCTATGTATATTCAGTGGAAAGGCAACGGCATGTTTGTTCTAAAAGAAGATTGTATTCCGCGTTCCTGTTAGCGCCTTGACATTGTCCGCTACGTTATTAAGTAATCATCACGTGTTGTTTATTTTTGTAATAAATACTATGACATAAAACAGAAATACTTTGTACGAATTAATTATAATCAGATCATGTCTCTAAGCTTTCTTCTCTTTTTATATAAAATATACATACTCGTATATGTTTAATATACATAGGTCATAATTCTATTTCATTTCGTTCTGGTGTGAACCGCCACGCTATAGAATTCCGGCATACTGTCCAGAATAAAATTAGTTGACATTGCATTGATATGTGTATTATTTGAAATTCACTTGTGGCTCCTCAGGGACCAGAATCGTGTGTATGGAGGGAGTTTCGTTCTTTAAACGCTAATTTATATTCCAATGTAATCTAACCCATGTAACGTAAAAATGCTGTGAGTTACAGAGCATAAGTTATAAATTATAAATAATGTGACTAACATGGAGATAACATGCTATCAAAAGGCCGCTACAAAACGCTAATGGGGTTATTTTCAGGGTCTCTGGCATGTCGAAATTTCGCGTAGAATGCACCCAATTTACCGAATGAGGTAGAGCACAATTTGGCTGGATGGTTGTTATCAGTGCAACCCATCGCACCCCTATTATCGTACTGCCTACAAAACAAAACGAATGACTACGATCAACTATTATATCTAGATTTATATATTTATATATTTTTTTTATATTTACACATATAGATAGATATTATTAAATTTTATTTAAATATACATAATAAATATTTAAAATATTGTACCTGTTTATATATTGTACATAATAACATCTTTGAAAGCTAATTTAAAACGTGTTCGATTCGCATTGCGCATAGCTGCTTTTACATGTTCCACTCGACTGATAAAAACATAATACGAAACAAAGTGTCTTAAAAATATAATCCATTATATTATGAGTAAAAACTATAAAAACTCTTCTATTTCTATCTAATAGACAAATTAACATAAAATATGTAGATAAGCTTTTAAGCAAAAAATAAACCAAACACAATGTTATAAAATTAATATACTCTCCAAAGGCTTGCCCGGAAAGCTATGGGTTCCAAGAGGCGCGGGTTCGAATACCGCTGCGTTCAAATTTTTATACGTTTTCTGAAAAAATATTTTCAATTTCCGAAATGTGTGAATAAATGTTGAAAATACTGAGACACATCAATGAAAAATGATGGCTCGTCTATCGATACTCACGCTAATGCAAACAAGCCCACGTTCAAACAGGGGTTAACAGAAACCATGCATCTGTTTAAGACCAAAACATTATGCATTTCATTCGCAACTTGTCCGTCTGCGCCGAGCGTCTGCAAGAACTACTTATTATTCATTGCACAATTATATGTTCTCTTTCAATATAATAACCATATAAGGCTACTTCTCTTTTAAACATTGCTTTTAATTATAATTTTACTTTAAAGCTGCGTGAATGTCTAATAAATTTAATGTTGAAATTGAAATAACGCAAGTTTATTCCTCTTCAAGTAACTGTTACTTTGACATATATGTTATTTATTATTTATCAACATATACTTAACTTATTAACTTAACTTAACTGTCATTTATTTCGCATTTTTTCATTGATTTCGTAACAAAAAGAAGTTAAAAACTTCAACTTAATTTTAAATGAAGTACAGCTAAAAATATATCTGTTTGTATTGAATTTTCCAACCCTACTCAGTTCCATATTCGGGCCGCGCTCCCTAGCTATATTTTGTATGACAGTCTCCAGATCTTACGTCTATCTACATATTAGATACATTACGTGAAGCAGTTACAAAATGAAGCAGCTTCGATACAAGCAAATACACGAAAGGGTTTACACTGTTATGTTTTCGTTATAATCTTAATTAAAGTTATGAATTTTATTTATTTATTATATATACATTTTTTCTATTATAACTTGTAAAAATGAATGTTGTTAATTGTCTAATTCAATTAATATTTATAAATTATTTGTTTATTTTTATACTTAAAAATTATACCTATAAATTATTTGTTTATTTTTTGTGGAAGCTGGAAAAAGATAGTACTTCGTTACATCTACAGAGACTGGGTATATAAGGGCGGAAAGAATTCAACCTTTTCTTGATTTATATATTATTGAATATATGAGGCCTAAATGCCTTTATGAAATGTATTTTTCTTGATAATACATAATGATATATTTGTAACAGAAATATAAAACATTATTTGTTTTTCTACCTCTTTATTTCACATTTTGCCAATTATTTATTTGTCTATATTAACTTATTATTGTCTATATTAACTTATACAAAATATTAATTTTGAATTTGGAATCTGTTATTTTTATATGATTGTTAATTATATTTTCTTATTTTCACGCCAATATAATGTAAAATATTTTTTGATATTCAAATGAGGTGATAAAGAGAATCGAATCGCTGTCATTGCGTTACATAAAGTAGGTATCGAGACAAATACAATTTTTAAAATTCTCGATAGGCTTGGCATTAGTCAAATGGTTGTTACCGGGCTATTGATAGGTACAATGAAACCTCCTCTGTTTGTGACAGAAAAAGATCTGGCCGTCCACGTAGTGTTCGTACTAAAAAGACGATCAGAGCAGTAAGGGAAAGACTCCGACGAAATCCTATCCGAGAGCTAAAGATTTTATCTCAGAAGATGAAGATAGCACCTAGAACCATGAATCACGAATTCTAAAAGATGACTTAGGACTTGCAGCCAAGAGACGCACTGGTCAATTTTATACTGATAATTTAAAAAAAGAATAGGGTAATAACATTAAAACAACTATGTAAGCGGCCTCAATCTCTAAAAAAGCTTCCCAATTAGTCAACAGAGTACAACGTGGGCATTATCCCACTACAGTGATGGTTAGGTGGGATGTTAGGTATGAAGGAGTGTCTGTGCCATATTTTTGTGAAAATGTATCAAGACATCGGCACAAGTGTAACAAGATACAATTCTTGAGAAGTTAGTTAAGCTCCTTAACGATACCATATTTAATAACCAAGAATGGTCCTTTCAGCAATACTCGGCGCCGGGTCATAAAGCTTTAAAGATTTTTTCCATAGAAAGAGTGCGTGCTGCTATTTACCTCAGCGTTTAAAGGTAATGTATTAAAACCAATGCAGCTTACATCGAATAATACTTATATATTTTTAATGTTTTTATATTAATGTACTAAACTAACACACTATAATACAGAAATAAATATTACGTACAATAAAAACATGTTTTTTTTTTTTTATGGCAAGGCTAAGTATATAGATATTTATTATAATACCTAATTCAGTAGTAAGCGAATCATTTTTAGGTGGCATACTGCAGACGAGGGCAAGTGTGCAAAACGTCGTTTCATAAGTAGGGTTGGGTCGACCCTCACAAGTGCGGTTGCATAACTTTATTTCTGGATTAACATAATTACAGGCCATTCGAAGGCTTAGGGTTCAGCAGAGCACTTGTTCTCCGTAAAGTAATTAGTAATTACCAAATAACTTCAAAGTGGAGATTCGTAATCTAATTTACACGGTACTCCTCACACAATAACAAACATATCTACGAAGCTTAAAATATTTTCTAACATATATAGGTTATGTATTAAAATATGGACTTTATAATACTGATTAAATAGGATTTCATAAATATTTTGATGTACATTCGTTTTGTTGATAAAATATCTAAAATAAAACTAAATTGATTTTATTGATGAGTGTATACTCATCAATAAAATCATTCTAGTTTTATTCAAGTATACTTGAAATAATTGTTAATTTAAAACATCTGGTCTAACAGAACTGCTTACTATTAGAATTAAAGCTAAAATATGTGTTCAATTTATTACAAATAAAAATAAATGTGTAGATAGTTTTACAAAAAATATGTACATCTTAAGCTGGCATATTTAAATACCTACGTATGTTATACTTTCACCAAGTTAATAAATAGTCAAAAATACTTAATAACATTAATCATAAGTAGATATTATTACATATAATAATTCTAAACAGTGTTTTATAATTGTGTTATGTGATATCACTAATATTCTTATTTGTCATATCGATGTAGTATCAAGAACCGGATACAGAAGGCAGGAAGGTATTTACAACCTCTTCTCTCGTCAAGTCCTAGCTACCTAGGTGGCTTGAGCGCTAGTCGTAACACAAACGATAATTTTCCCTTTTAATGAAACACTTCTTTCTTATCCCGTTTCACGTTTTATCCTGCGTAATAGGTTAGGTAGAGATAACCTATTGTCAAGACACTCTTTTCTCCGCTTTCCGCCCGTACTCGAGACATTTTGTTGTGTAAACGTTGAGTTGCGTATGGAGCCAAAACCGCGCTTTATCTTACTGGAGGAGATAAATGAAAATGAATATGAAATATATGTATCAAACCTACAATCACTGCCTTTACGTTGTTCCACTGCGCCACTTGGCTTATAACTTTATTATATTTTATTTATAATATTTGTATTGATATAAGGTAACAATAATGTTTATGTTTAAAATAAAAGCTTACGAAAACTGATGAGCAAAGCAACTTGCAAAATTCGCCGTAGGTATGAAAAGCCGTAGTTGGATTAGTAAAATATTCCACTTATCTCGAACAACGTAGGCAGACCTCACGCTTATCTATGCTAAGTTTCAGTGTTTAAGGTCAATTGAGGACAGCTGTAGGACCGTAAATGTCAGACAAGGTTACTATGCTATACCTACATATTAGACGTCTATAGATTTATAACAAAGGAGGTTTTAACTTGATATATAAAAATAATTGTGTTAGTTTATAGAATTCAATATGTGCGAAGTTGTGTACATTGTAATAGATATTTTTTTTCAGTTTCATAGCTTGTTTCGTCTAGCATGGTAGTCAAAAAACCTAGTGGTGAGACACCATTCTCCATTTTCCGCCTGAATATCGAGACATTGCGTGTTAAGTAGCGAAAACAACTTTGGCTTGCCAGAGCGGGGAAATTAACATAATTTAAATTTGATTATCATTCCACCAGAATCAAATCGTATATGTAAATATTTTATAAACAATCAGAATATACAAAGAAAACTAATTTGAATATTAATTAGTGTAGAGTAATCTGATTTCTATATTTTTTTACTAAATTCTTTAATTATTCTTAAATATATGTGACAATTAATATCTAAACCCGTATACGTTGCGTTAGTTTGTTTATACATTAGAATGCTCTTTAAAAACGTGAAATACAGTCTACCGCAAACATCTTGACATTTTTATACTTACGAAAAACAAAGGTCGTATGCTCTATATGTGTCTTCGGCTAATAATATGTACTTTATATAGTTATATGTAGGTACATGCATATATACTTATCGCCATTTACCCACATTACTTGCGTATCTGTTTATTTAAATTCGTGGAATTTGTTTTAAATTTAAAATATTCACTTTAATTTTGTGATATTTTCTCTTTAATTTTTTTTATAATTCTGTAAAAATAAGACGCAAGCGTAATCATTTTTGTGCCCAATTTACTGTATTAATTATAATAATCAAAAGTATGATGATCTGATATAAAAAGTATATATTTATTTGCCTACAACCTTTAGCAAATCGTATATGTTTTCAGCTTTATAATATCTATATTAAAATGCAGAGAATACATATCATAAAGAGTTAGAAAAATAAATGGTTTCTATGAAATGTTTATGAATTACATTATTATTAAAATAAATTACAATTTCATAAAGTTATCTATGCCTTATATATTTCACGATAATCAACAAAAGGTTGAATTGTATAAGAATACCAGCCCACGATCGAAGGCTCATCCTACGCACGGCCGGATATTTTACGACTCGCTTTTTAGTTCTTTCCAATTCTTCACATAAACAAGGGATAAGAACTTTCTCCATTATGAACTATTGATGGTACGAGATAACTCCAAAAAAGTAATTACGAAACTAAAATTATGGACTTTTGGACTGCATTATGACTTCCGAAATTCCTCTACACGTTACTTTTTTTATTTTTACATATGCGCGTTACCTACGGCAAACGTAGGCACGTGACATTTAATGAAAAGTCACACCGTTCTGAAATTTATGAATAGTATTTTAATTTTGATACATTCAGTTAGATAAAACTACTCAAGTCCTTACTTAAGACCAGCGAAAATCTTTTATTATAAGTATAATAATCCCTTAAGTAAATTTATAATCTAAAATCATAGTAATGTGTAATAATATTGGAGAGTGTACACAGAACTGTCATATTCAATTTTTTAATAAATGCAGATTTATAAAATTGGGGTGATTTTATTAAAAATATGTCGTAGATATAAGGTTTAAAATTAAAAGAAATACCCTCCATAATGGAAAAGAGGCATCAGGTGTCGCCAACTGATCCTTTTGATATTATCTCGAACATATTTCTAGATGGGGCCGTATACGGAACTGTCACTCCCTATTCTGAATAAATTACGCCTACATTGATATCATACGAATCACGATTTCTAATTCAATATATATTTTTTATTCAAAATAAAAAAAATATATTTTATTTTATAATAACAATCCATAAAAATGCTACAAGCTTTAGAGTTTATTATCATTAGACATTTTCGGCTGGCATTTACCTAAAAGTCAAGGTATTTAAATGTGAAAGTAACTTGTAGGTACCCTATTACAATCTATTGTCTCGCGTGCAACCTGACAACACAATAAATTTCATACTTAATACACTTACGTGTCCCGTTTATACATTTTCTAAAGTTCATTCAATGACAGTGTAAGATATATAATAACAAGGGGAAACAAAATGAAATTGTCGCTAGAGCTATTTTGTGAAATGCATTTTTACGAGTATCAAAAATATTCGTAATTTTAATTATATGTAAAAAAAATTTCCTATTAAATTTACAATATGTACTATTATATACTAATATTTATATTTTTGAATATAAGCGGACATTAGAAGTTACAATCCTAAATATTAAATGCAGTAAAAGGTATTTACTAAACAGGGACTAACTACATGAGTAATTTAAAGTGCAATTTTTTTTCAATTACTTTGATTAAATTGATGAATATAAATAAAAAATGGAAATTTCATACATCCTTGCTATGTAAAACTGTGTTTAAAAAAACTAACGTTAACCGAACGCAAAGATTCACATAAAGACGAAAAATTCCACATTAGAAGGATAGAAAATATATCCATATGAGTAATGATTCAACGCTTCGAAAATTCAGTTTCAATTGTGCCTGACCTTTACCCTGGGGCTATGACCGGGCATCGAAGGGGGAAACGTCTAGACAGCCTTCAAATACACATGTCACTTTGAAGGCGAAATAACTTATATTTAGTGTCTAACTTATTGTGCCTAAAGATAAAATTACGAAAGCAAAAATAATTTATTTAGTCTTTTTCTATAGTAATTATATATGAAAAATACATTTACATTGTCAAATATCAAACAAAACTTAGCATCCACAAGTCATTATAATAATTATATTTTACTTTAAAAACCCAAAAGGAATCAATACACTACAAACTACCATCAGTGTTATCAAGTGAATTGCATCAGAGTATATTTCACGGCGCTTGTTTTTCTTTTACGACCACCCTATCTGTACGATATGCCTAAACGTACTTCATACGTTTAAGCTGTACGATAGAAGGGTTTTTTAAAAAAGAGATAAAGCTTTGTCTTTAAAACAATATTACACTTGAAAAACTCGAGAAGTATATGTGAATTCTCTGAAAACGTGTATTATTTATTTATCAGTTACATTAATTATCCATTTAAATTTTATGTCATTATAAATGATTCATAATTAATTTAAAAAGGCAATGGACTCTTTGGAGCATTTCTGTAAATATGTAACTTTATTGGTTAATTACACTTTTAATATAATTTTTGCGAAAAAATTCACCGGCTGCGCCATCAGATTTGTCAAAAGGCAGGTAGAAATATCGCTTAATCGAGGAGGGCGTGCAGAGGATCGGTATTAATCGAAGGCTTTACGAGGGTGCGGGTAAACGTCAGCTCACTGCGGAATGTGTACAAAGAAACTTGGTAGATGAATCTTCCAGAATATTTGTTTACATATTTAGAATGCGTTTACAATAAACTAGTTTTTATTTATTTTATACTTATTTAACGAAATGACAGTGCTAGTCAACATTTTACTATTTCATTAAATAGAAAAACACTTTTACAAATAAATATTTTTATGAAATCCTAGAAAAATATTCATTAAAAATATTCTATTTCTTTATTAACTATTTATTAATGACTTCTGAACGACGAATCGAATAAGGTAAATTAGTAGTTTCTTAAAATCTTTCTTATACTGTGCGCCTGTACAAAAAGTAGCCCTAGAGCCCGAAGGAGTTCGACCAAATTGGGAATATAATTTTAAAAAGATGGCCGCCACTCGACCCCCCTCTCGCCTCGTCTCAGCGCAGCCTAAAATATTATGCACCCAAAATCCATTGTCTGTTGCCATGACAACGGTACGCTCGATACTCCGCTTTGGCAAAGTCGCACAATCAAAGATACATTTATCTCGCTTACTCTTTACCCATCCAGATGCTGGGTCCGGATTTCAACGAAAGTCTCTTCTATCTTGTAGTATTATGGCTGACTGCCAACTGTACAGCCAGTGATAATGGAGTCTTGTTAGAAAAATTTGTAAGAAATATGGGATATTTAATATTGAACGGTATTTGAATATTAAATATGTTTAACAGAGGGGCGAACGACAGATATGTTATCAACAAATTTTAAAATTTATGTTTCATAAAGTTCAAATCACAAAACGCTGATTAAAACCTTGTTTTATGTTATGTTTAGACACTTAATTATTATCAATAAAAAATAATGTTAATAAAATAATGAACTTATCACCTGAGGCAAACACCTACGCCACTTTTCTTACCTTATCGTCATATATTTTTTAACCTTATGTAGATAGTGTTATCAATATTCACCATAAATGTGCACTGATTTACCGAAAATATTATAAAATCTGTGAATGTATATGTATGTAAATTTTACACGTAACTGCACTAAAATATAAATATTTTTAAAAGCGTAGTCACTTAAAGTGTATGACGTTAGCAAAGCAACTGTTAAAATGTTTGCAGATGAAACAATTTCGAAGTAAATTAGAAAGTTGCATTTCAGCCCTTCTATTGGCTCATTGCACAAAATATACCCTATTTACCTCTAAACTTTCTCTTTTTTGTTACAGTTTTACTTCCTGGTTGCACCTCAATAGGGTGTGAACTTTCTCTCATAAAAAACGGATTGTTATCCCTTTGGCATCAAGTAGTATGGCATTTTGTATTAAATTTTTAATTAAATTCTTAATTTAATAATAATCATACAAGTAACATGATTTATTTCATATGTTTGTGCCCTATTAAATATTATATATATATATATATATATATATATATATATAATAATACTCAATATGCATAGTTTTAGTTGGTAATAAAAAATGGGTTTTTTTTATTGATTAAAATAGTTTTTTTTTTGTTGAAGTATTTATACTGGTTCTAAGAAAAGAAATTAAACACATCAATATTATATCTAAGTATATAAATACATATGTTTATTTATAAGTAGGTGTACATCAGTAACAAATTTAACCCAAATCATATTTCTAATTAAACTTTCCTGACATTTAAGAAAGCCGTCTAGACATGAGGTTACAAAATTTGCATTGTTAAAAAACCTCTACACTTGTAAATACGACATAGTTCCACCACTGAGAGACAGATGGCGCCACAAAAAAATAAAAAATTCATTTAAGTATTCACTGTAAATGTCTGTCATATTTCATTTTATGTAGAATAGTATAGTATATTTATAATTGGAAATTAGTATAATAAAAATAAAAAAATGTTGAAAAATTTGATTCCAAATATTGTTAAAATCAATATAAATGCACTTGACCATGCTTATCATAATGAACGTGATGTAAAGTTAATATAATTTGTTATAATTTAAATATACTTATTATAGTATTATACTTATTATAATTTAAATATAATTGTTGTTTAACTTTTTTTAAAGAAAGTATACACATATATACTTAAATACATACAATCCCTGGGGAATCATTATATTTAAATTATTTTCATTTTACTACTGTGATGAGACAAAAAGCAGCGTTGAGTTTCGTTAGACAAAGCGCTATGTCTCGAATTCAGGCGGAGAGCAAAGTACGGAGTAGGTTCTCTCAGCCCATCCTACCATGCGGGTTAAAGCGTGAAGCATTTACATAGGTATTACATGCCCTTATGTCAAGCAAGTAATTGTCATTTACTCTATTGATATATATATATAATTTATTCCAAGACCATCAAGTTCAAGTAGGGAATCCTAATTATTTCCTGAAATAAATATAGCGTATGATCCTCAGGCCAATCCCAACAAACAAACAAATTTTTCCTCTTTATATATATATATATATATATAAAATTGTTCCATTGTTGGCCTGAGGAACATACGCTATATTTATTTCTATAAATAATGAGGATGCCCTATTTGAACTTGATGGTCTTGGAATGAAGATAGGCTTTTATCTTCCATTTCTTTTAGTTTTTCCTAGAATTACATTGCTTTACAAAAAGGCTCTGACGATACAACAGCTGTCTATAGCTTACGCGTTCGATACCGCAGCGAGTCATAATATACACAATTAGGGTGTAAACACATGTCTACAAACCATGTAACGCTACTGTAAATCACCCAAAAAGGCTGTTTTACACGACTGACAAGCAATCATAATCGTAAAAAGTTATCGGTTCAGATCAGGAAGTGTTCCCGGCGCCGGCGTAGCAAATAGGTACTCTAGTTGCTATCTACATAAAATATACCTATACTTTACATATTAGATATACTTATCTTAAATAAGTGAGTTTTGTAATTATTATTTTGTAGAAAAAGACTTTTATTTTATTTGATATACTAGGTACATATAAAACAGACAAATTTTACATTATTGGAACCAACGATATATTTTTTTCAGATATTTATTTATTTTTCAAATTGAATGTATGTTTTTGTCTTTATACTTGAAAAAAAATCTCTTCTTCTTTTCAGCTTAATTCTTTCATAAGCAGAATAAATATGTATTTAGAGCAAAAATTATATACACAGCATTATTTTCATCAATTACGTTTACCTTCATTGCACACAGTGTCAATATATTATTATTTCTAATTAGGATGTTTTTCTAACAATCTATCTTTATAAGATGTTTAATCAAGAAAAAGAAACTTATTAATGTAATATTGACAATGAAAAGGTACTTCAAGTTAATAGTCCTGTCAAAAAAGGACTAAACCTCTGATTTTAAAATAAAAAACATAATTTTTGTATATAATATTTTAATTCTTGTAAAATGTTGTAAATATTATTATTATTTATTAAATAAAATAATTTTACGATACCTATGTTTGTATGTATAAAGCTAAGCTTAATATATTACATCTGTTAAGTCCAGTCTAGTTTCAATCTATTCCTATAATTTATATTATGATAACGACATAATGAATCCAAGTTATCTTATCTCACTTTAAAATTTATTTAAAAATGTAAATGTAGTTTTACTGTCTTAAATGTTAATTAAAATTTATATGTTATAGTTTTTTAATAAAGCGACTTTTATATGTTTAAATGAAAGTTATGATTAATTAATAAAACAAACACAAATTAGAATAACATTTTATTGTTTCACATAAGGTAAGTTTATTTATGAAAGTGATTTTAAATAAGTTACGTATTAAGATAATAAGGTATAACAATAATTATTGTTTTCGTATAAATAATCTGTGCTTATATAACGATTATTTTCCATTGATATTACTATTATACACGTTTATACAAAAAAAAATTATGAATATGCACAAGTTTTTTTTTTCATGTAAAAAAGTTAATTCTAGCACAAAATTAGAAAAGATTGTTGGAGCTGCGTTGGATGACGTCAGTCTTCGGTCTTCGATTTTCTGTCTTCGCATGATGATCAGTGTCATCTTCTGTTACGTATACTGAAGGTATACCGGAAAGAATGAGACACTCAGGATACATTCAGTATACGTACAGAAGGCGACGCGTAAGCTTCTTTTGCTGCATTCACCATCTGAAACAAATGGTAAGAGTTAATATTTCATCTATAAAGTTTTTTATTCAAACCTGTGAGCCAAAACGGGAAATAGATAACATTATGTCGTAGTTGCCCACACAATATCGTGAGAGCGCTTCGTCCCTTCCCATAATAGCACCTCGGGGATCAACATCTATAAAATAAAAAAACCGATTTATAACACGCTAGGGTTTTCAAAGGGTTACACTGATAGCACATATGTTTCGCTATCTGAGCTAAGGAAACCATCAGGGATGTATATAACAAAAACAGTAAGTAAATAGCCTTAAAGAAACGTATTTGAAAATTTAACTATTGAAGCTTTGTGTTTCAGAAAACCAATCACAGGCACATAGATTTTTTGTGAAAGGATAGGATTGGCTTGCGAAAAATTATTTTTGCAAATTTACTGCCCACCGGTAGCCGGACGGCCTCAGTTTAACTGCGAGCAAGGTGGAACAATGGCAGGCACAATCTTTTGTCCACAGCCATTGCATCACAAAAAGGATACAACACAAAAGCGACCATTCGTTAAGAAGATTAAAAGGAATTCTATACACGTCAGAATCCCGAGGGATTGAATATAATGGAAAAAAAAGGGAGTGCATTATGTATAATTTACGGTCCGCAGTGAAGCAACAGCGACCGCAGTGCGATCGCACAACTAAAAGTTCACAGCTCGGTTTCGGATAAAGCACGTGACTTACCGGTCAGCTGTTCGGTACACAAGTAAACATTGGGAGGACGCGAGACGTGTGTTCGGGTTCGGCGTCGCTGGGCGTCTGTGCGTCTGGCGTCGGGGCGCGCGTCCCGGCCCGCCATCGATTAATACCGCCCTCGGCGCGCGCCGCAACGAATAATACCGATGCAAGATTTCATTACGCCATCATCTTATTTGCACCCCGTAATGCTTTTTGATAGTTTACTTAGGCTTCTACGTATTTACATGTTTTAGGTTCTCATGTTAACACACAGGGTACCCGGTGTACCCGTATGGGTTATCGTGATAAGCCGATTTGTTACACGCATCACGCAATTTGCTTTGTATGAAATGAAATAAAATATAATACAATTTGACATATCAAAGTTATATTTATGTAAAAATAAAAAACTTGATAATAGTTTATAAATTAATTATTTTATATATTGTTTCTGTAGGGACTATATTCATACCACAGTGTGTTTAATTCGATAACTGGAACTCTATAAGCCACTCAATAAAACATAGATTGTGTTTATGAGCTTCCTTTCCTGAACGTTCGTGTGTATAGCGATAATAGAAGCATATTTAATTAAGGTTTTAAAGTGATATAAAGTATTTAAAATATAGGAAGATAGGCATTAGCTATCGTATAAACGCCAACGCTCTTGTAATATTTTACCCGCGCTTATTATTCAAGACACGTTTACGTATATCCTCCTTTTTAAATTCGCTTAAGGTATTTCATTTAAGCTGACATTGCCAAGTTAAACTTAAATAAATAATCTAATATTAAGATTATACCTATCATTGCATTTTTGTTATTGTTATTGTTCAGTTCTAAAGAAGTGTGTTATGAGGATAGATGTGGGTTCAAGTCTATACGTTATTTCGAATTAAAAAAATTGCTTTCGTTAGTTACTGTTAATACAATGGCAGATCGGAGAACAAAATGGTGTCTCAATAACAATTTTTTTAACTAATTCTATAAATATAGATACCTACTCCGTTAAAAGCCTACGTATATAAGTTTTAATAATAAGTTTTCTTTTAATATAGTTGATCTAAATTTCTTCAATTTTAATGTGTTTGATTCAATTTTAATCGAGAAACATTTATTCCTCGTTACATTTTTTTAGGTAGGTACTTAAGAAACTTATTGTGGACGGAAAATGCTTGTCAGCATTATCTCATGTGATAAATACGCAATTTGGCTTAGGAGAGTTGTACGATTTCAATTTTTTTTATTTGTATATAAATATATAAGAATATTGAAGTATTTAATAAGTTCTTTGATTTTCGCGATTATTACCCATTTTGAAATGAACTATTTTATACGCGATTAATCCGTGTAAAATAGTTTCATTTCAAAATATTAAAGTATTTTTTTAATATGTAAAACAACAATGAGTAGTAACGTTTTTTAATTTTTTTTCTGATCTATATACCTCAATAATGATAACCTATAATGAATAGATAAAATTTGTATGCTTAATACCTATATGCTCAATTAACATTTTTTCAACCGCTTGTAGTTATTGAGAACATAGCGTCAATGCACTTCATTTTCCACTTTCCGTCCGAATTCGAGACATTGCGTGTAGTGGCAGAACTCAAACCCTTTGTCTTTTTTACCAGAGCAGAAAATTGCCAATAATTAAATTATGACCAATACACCAAGTGGGAACTGAGCCCACAACCAATCGCGATTACAATAAGACACTGTCCCACTGCGCACGATGGCCTGATCATAATATTTTTTACTTAAAACCAAAAAATATTCACATAAACCAAAAACAAAGCATTAATAAATAATTAAAAATAAATGAAATTGCAAACATATAGCAGTAGAAACTTATATGTACCTAACACTATTGGGAACAGGAATCTGTCTAATAACTTAATTACATTTACATATATTCCAATATCTATACTTGTCTCATTACGTGTAAAGCTGTATATTATCCACATCCACATTATGGAACGACTGGTAACCGATTAAGTCGACGGGGTGAAATATAAGGGTGGGGCTTAAAATTCCAAAAAATAAGGGTGGCACCAAATGCAGCGACCCCAACCCCCTGCTAAACGCGCCAGCCTGTAACAAAAAAATGAAGATTTATTTGCGAATCTGTAAGCCTACAAACATGGGTGCGCTGTTGTTGAGGTATTTTAACCGATGTTTTAAATAAAGATCTTTTATAATAGGTATACGCTTCTTGTATATTTTTCTTATATTAATTGTAGAATACGTAGAATATTCAAATTGATTAATTTAATGATATATTTTAATAAATTAACGGTAGGTAGAAAATATACTCGCTTAATAAATTATACTGATTTAGATCAGCAATAGCTTAAACGTATTTTGAAATGGTTATTTATGTTCTTGCTTACTAAAATTTGTAATAAGGAGTTAGAAACAGGATACACTTGTACATAAAATTATAAATAATCTTATCGATAACTATTAATTGAATTTTGACATGTCTTTGAGGTAAGTAGTATAGTGTCATCTGAATTATTTTTTCACAGCCAGCCGTGTTCAACGTACAGAATATTACTTTTTTGAAAACGTACAAAAAAATTATAGTAAACGGTCTCTCTACGGACATGCTAACAACTAAAATAAGTTACAATAAGCGCATAAGTAAATAATTTTGACGTAGCTGGATGTAGAATGTATGGCTTAGCGGTAAAAGCGTTTGGACGGTTACCAAGAGGCGCGTTCAAATTTTTATACCTTTTCTAAATAACTTTATATAAAGCTCTTAACATATTACAGGATATTGGATATACCTACTATAAATAAAAAAAAACACATTTTAATACTACAAAATATACCTAAGTATTGTTGTATTGGATTATAATTAACTACAATATGATAAATATCAAAATTCAAAGGGAATCCTTTGATCTCAGTACGTTACAGCGGGTGCGCGAACGGTCATAAATTGAAGCGATTTAACTGTAGACTTGTTGCATCAATAATTCTGCCAACTCTGGAGCACGAATATAGTTATTTTATAAAGTCTTTATTGCGAAACGAATTGAATTATTGAGCTTTGGGTCACTTTGACAATGTTTCGTTTTTAAAGTTCCCTAACCTGACTATAGTATTAGATATCTACATATCTCGTCGGATTGCAGCAGATATTGCTAATAACTTCAATATAATTATCTAGTAAAAACATTTAAATATTCTTCCATTGGAATATACTTGTGTATTAGTAATTCAGTTCAATTAAACAGTTATGTCGTTTTCATTTAACTTAATAATTAATAACGTAGCCGCAATAAGAAGTCAAATAGGTATATTTTATATTTATATACGTAATAATGTATATGTTTATAGATCACAACATTGTTTTATTTTAAAAATAAAATAATATTATACATAAGGATTGCTATAAGCGCGTAAAAAATAACTTAGTAGTTAAATTAAATAACCTCTACTTTTTTTTTTTTATCATAATGATTTAACCGGAATTATTGGAGAGTGCTTAGCGTCCAGATGGTCAATTCAAAAATTTCTGCTCATTTAAAGGTATCTTATGTCAGTACTCGATTTGATTTACGCTATTCAGCTATCTGAATAAATCTGCACATCTAAATTTGCTAGACACAGGAAACCAAAATATTAAGAATAACACAGAAAATCCTAAAGAAATTGAAAGTAAATATCTGAGGCAAACTAATACGTACTAAATATTTACTGCTTATTTCTTAAATATTTTTTAGAATAGAAGTATAGAAAACATTTAAGCCATCAAGTATGATGACTTTATATGAAAGCGCGATTTAAGCTACTATTTAGCCGACGGATTTGGCCGATGCTATAAGCTTAAAAGTAAACAAAAAATGATATCCCTGTAGGAAGTATCTATTTATAAATTCATAGGTATAACAATCATAATTATTATCTAAAATAAAATTTGACAATTTAAATCGTGCACCTTTATTTTTATAATTTAAAAAAATGTACATATACTAATGTATACCTATAGGTATACAGAAAGGAAAGTAGTTTAAGTATTTATCAATTATAATTTGCATAACCTTTTACATTAATTAATATACATTTGTATAATTATATCCGTTCATACGTTAACAATTACCTATTTTATTATACAATAAATTATAAAAAGTGTATTTTTTATGATACCTATTTTATTATACATAATAAGAAAGTATTTTATAATACAGTTAAGTATTATTTAAACCTACAATAATTCTAGTTTGAAATTAAAATGCTTAATAGTTTTCTAGTTAGACTTGATTAGTAGGTAGGCATAACCGTTTAGTTCAAAATTATTAAACGTTTGAACATCAATATTTTATCTAAACTTTAATGATATGAATGTATGAATAAGTTAATGACATTTTTAAATTTTATAGACATGTAGATAACTTAATATATTTTCTATTATGAAAAGTTTAATTTAGTAACCGCATAAACCATTTATAAATAAAAACAAATGAGTACTAAACAACACTTACTTACCATTAACAATAACACCAAATTCACCACAAATTTAAGAAAACATTAAATCAAACACAGCAAAGAAAATAGCTTTAATTTAGTATTTTCAAAATCTATATCTATAATGCACGTAACTTTGACAAGAGAATAAAAACTTGTTTGACATTTAGGCCTAAACAGAGGAGGCGGCGGCAAGTGGCCGTCGGCGGCCATCTTGTGGCGCTGGTGTCGCGTCCGCGGCGCTCATTGGTTGGGTGACACGTCACGAGCGCCATGCCGATCCACCATTGCTACAAATTTAGCAACTTTTACAATCACTTAAATTCATACAATAGTAACCTTTATCACACAGGGATAAGAATCTTATAACGTGCATAAATATATTTGCATATAGTTTATGCATCTATGCTTTTCAACCGGCATTCTTGTGTTGAACTTATCGTTTGAACCTTTTAGGATGCATTCTAATAGGGCAAGGGGGAACATTTTAAAGTCAAAAGTGTAGATGACGACGCGTTGAGAGAATTTAATAGCCTGCTAATTTTAGTCACCTAAACCTTGAGATGGCAAAGGTTAATTATTTTTGGTCTGACGATTACTCATCTCGTTTCTTTATCTTTTTTATAACTAAAAAATTTAAATAGTAACCTATTTAAGACAATAAGATGATTTTTTATATGTTCAAATATTTTAGCGGTTGATATGTCGTTATGTTATTTGTTTTTTTTTATTTAATAAATAATTTCGTATAAGTAAGCATCTAAAAAGCTACTAATGGTATAGTAAAGTTGAGTTGCTGCTGTTAGAATCAATAAATATACATTATACTAATAAACACCTTTTAATTATTCTAGAGTTTCTAGTAAAATGTATTTTAATAAGTAGGTACCTACATATGGAAAACATTAAGCATTATTTAATTTTATCCAGCTTATTAATAATACAAATACAGATTAAAATAACTGACGGATACAAAAAAAAATTTAAATTAAATAATTATATGTAACAATAATCGTTTAAAAAGATATTCCAGTGTTTTAAATTCTATTTTAACATAACTATCTATTGCCTTTCAATTAAGCACATAAAGAAACAAATTTTACTTTGGTATACTGTTTTAATTATAAATATAATATATTTCATCAAATGAAGTCGTTCAAAAGTGACATATTATTGTACGATGACGATGAACATCGTCATCATGATAAGATAGGCCAAAAGTATATAAAAACATCCATTAATTATAAACAAAAATGTAATGTTATAATTTGTTCACTTGCACGCACACGTCAAACGAAGTTATTTATTACAATGAACTTACGTGCGTCTGTCTAATGAAATTCGGTAATATTTTTATCCTAAATAATTAAAGACCACCGTGCGCCTTAACAACTGTATCTTGCTTTGTAACGCCGACTATAATTTTTTCCCTTTTTTCCTAAAATTTATTGTTATAAAAATCGGAATAAATATGGTGGACGGGTGGTGGGATACGCGCATCTGTTGTTTCCTTTATTTATGTGATTAGTCTACAGATTAGCCCCATATATTTCTAATTTTTATTCGGAATCGCAAATTTATGGTTATTATCACCGATTCCCGTTCCGAATGGTAAGGAATGTTCAAAAGGCTTTGTTCATACCTACCCATTCTTAGATTAATGCATTCTACTTGTAGAAATGTACTTAGTACATATAGATACTTGGTTTATATCATATTTTACTTTATTTATTATACATTTTTAAAAAGTAAAATGTGAAATAATTAATCTTATCTAATTCTATAACAAATTAATGAAATTGCTTTATAACTGTAATATAGTAATTTAGTGTAAGTAGTAATTGATCCATTCCAAATACGTAACAGATAAAATTTAGCTACACATCTAAAACCAGAAATATGTTGCCTCTGAAATATCATTTAAACTAACGACCGTACATATTGAAGCGCCTAGCTCTATAGAGGTCGTTGCACCGACTATTTTTACTCTCATCTCCTTATATTTACGTATAACAAGGGTATAAGAGCTACATTTGCTCAGTGTGGACTGCGTATCTATGTAGACGATCACAGATGCAGATATTCGTGACGTATGACAAGTGGCCTTGACCCGCTCGATGACGGATTCCGTCCTTGCGGGGTCGACGACTGAGGTATGTGGGTTGCTTACTTAACATTTACTTTCATCGTTCTCATTATGTCTACGATAAGCACGTGGTGATCTAACATATGCCCTAAATACATTTAAAGTAAATGAAGTAAATTAGATTAATATTATACATTTATATAGAAAATAACAACTATAATCGTTCCCAATGGTGTAGAAATGAATCGTTAAAGACAATCTAGTATCTACTCAGATATAATTTGCCATTACACCTTGCATATTAAAATATAATGGTAATATCACTAAGCAAGTTTGTAACTCACTAAAGCCGATACATAGCATTTCGTCTTTCCTGAATAATACAATATTGTGCGCATTCGAAGTCTCCTTCAAGAAAAATTATGGTGGAAAACACTTTGCTTGTAGGTAATTGAATGTGCTTTTGCATTGACTTTTAAATGTAATATATTTAAGAAAACTCCGCTCTTCAAAGGATGTGAAGATTAGAACAAATTAGTAGGATCGTAAAACAGATAGAGCCAGCTATTCTATTAGCATTTTTACGGATAAATTTTGCCTCATTTAAATTTTCATTTTCTTTAACGTTCTTCTAGAATTTTTGTACGATATTAATTTGAATGAGTTTTAGGACTTCCTAATTAAGAGAAAATTTTACAACATAACTGTCATTATACACTAAATGATATTGCATCATAAATCGTTTTCTTTCAGTTTCACACTTTTACCCGCATAGCAGGGTAGGCATCCGGTAGGAGCCTAGTGGCAAGACACTACTTATCTACTTTCCGCCCGAATCAGAGAATGGCGTGTTGAGCGACGAAACTCAACGCTGCGCATTGTCATGCCACCATATCGGAGATATGAAATAATTAAAATATAATCATTCCGCCGAGTGGGAGTCGAATCCGCGATCGCCTATACAGCTAGACGCTATAGCACTGCGCCACGTTAGCTCTTAATCAACAAATACATTTTTCATGTAATAATCTTGTAATCTCTTAATTTATGTAATTATGTCGGTTTAAGTCATTCTTCATAAATTTCAGCATGAATCTTTGTAACTTTATGTACAAAAACATATGTATTATGAATTATATATTTGCTAAATATAAGTGTAGGCATTTAATTTAGTATTATTGATTAGATGTTACAAATTAAACTGTAGAAAATAAGGACCACTTGAATGTTATTTGTGCTCCTTTTAGAGCTTTGTTTTTCGCCTTAATAAAAAAACTGCTGGGATCGTCTAAATTCTCTTTGTTGCTTGTACCATCTCGGTAATTGAAGTTCCAAATACAAAGGGAACTTTCGACGTAAGGAAATTATTTGAGGAAGCTCACCGTATTTAAATGATCTGTATATAAATAAAACGATACGTGTCGATACAATACAAAAAAATAAGGTATTTTATATTCTGGAACATTAGATACTTAAATGAACATGTCATGCACATTTTCATTACTTGCACGTATTGCCCCTCTAAATTAGTCCAGGACTTTATTATCCATAATAAAGCAGTTATTTGGGCTAACAAACTGCAGACGACCACATTGCATCTAATTCAAATAACAGGTACTTGACCGAGTTGTCGCATGCTTTGCATTAAATTAATTTAGAAGCGGCATACATAGGTTATTTATTCACCTCATTAAGATATTTAAACGAAATTTAACGTGTAATAAAGTCTTGCATGTTATATTATCCAACATCATCCATAACCAGTTAATTTAAAGAACCATATTATTAATAAGCTGTATCTACTTATTACTACCACAAAGAAAATTAAAGGACGCTCCCAAATATCGAGTAGTAATGAGTCGCCAAAAACTACAGCTGTGTTTCGTACAAGTTGTACTCTGAATACTAATTAAATGGACGTTATTGTTTTTGTTTTTTCACTTTCGTCCCCGCGACTCCGTGACCGTGGACCTATTGAATTTTTCATGGCGTTCTTTATTGGATTTTTTTATGAGCTCTCCTGATAACTGCGCTTAACGTCTATCTATATGATCGAATATTTCTGTCGAGGACGGAAGTTTTACCAATTATATGTATCATTAGCATACATTACATATCCAATACCGTGCGCCTTTATGAAGCCCTGGATTGCTTTTATTCGTATAATAAAAATAAATTTGCTAAAATTGCTCCTTAAGACTTCCAATTGGCTATAGGATTAATTTATTTTATATTAGTTCGTCTATGTGGATGAAAAAATGTAGAACATAGAGTTTTAAAACTAGATTATTTATGTGCTGCGTATATATATATATATATATATATATATATATATATATATATATATATATCAATGAATCTCCTCCTGCCACGAGGAAGTTAAGAACTTTGTCCATTTTTTTCAATTTTTTTCTCAATTAAATGGATTTTTTTCATTCTCTAATTATAACTTGCTGTTAAAAAAAACACTGCCTCGAATAAAACAAATTATAACAATGGCCTGCATAAATACACAAATATACTTTTAAAATGAATTCATTTTACGTCAAATACTACACGAAATCGCGTCAAAACCAATGAAGAGCTATAAACAAACCAATTAATAGATAATTTCAAGTATTGTGACTGTCGTCATATCGCCACTGAATTATTTCTTGCTTTGTAATAGTTTGTCTCGTTCTAACCAATGAGCAATTTGAGACGTTGGAAGAAGTAAGAATCAAACACGCAATTTCATTTATTAAGGAGCAGTTGAAACGCATCTAATATAAAATGTAGAATTTATGAAACCACGTCGCGTATTTTTATTGAAGTTTTCCTTCGAAATCGATATTAATTACAATTACTGTATGCAAGGTTTTACGATTATGTTATTGAACATAATCTTTCATCATTGAAAATTTTAAAATTGCTATTAATAGAAGTACAGCGTTAGATAATACAAACAAATGTGAGCTCTCAACTACAAATAAAGGAGGCGCTTCACTAAATGTATGAAAACAGAACAAAGAACAAAGTGTTAAAAATATGAGAGCACACGTATAACTTACCGTAGTGATTTTAAGGCAAATGCCACATTCTTTAATTAAATAAATATATTTAAAATATAATTAGAGCTATAATTTATACTATATATCTATAAAATACATAGTAAAATGAGATGCAAGTTTTTAAATAACAGTTTTATTAAAAAAATATTCAAGAAAGGGAGCCGAATTTACTAATACTAAGTAACGTAAGTTCCTACTAGTACTAGTACTCTTTCAGAACACCCTTTTCGCTGCAAATTTTTGTGTTAAATTCGCTCATATTTTCACCGTCACTAGATATATTTTTGCGCTACACTCATTGTGGATATAGGCTTGTTTTGTACGGAGAATGAACTGATGTAGGACGTGCAAATAAACATGCTATTTTTATCGCCACAAACCTTTATATAGTTGCGGTCGATTTCTCCTCTTTATCTTCTCAAAGTGGTGTTTTCTTTATTACGAGCAAAGAGAAGTAAGCCAGTGTCAAAACGCTTTATTGCTTCTCAGCTATCAGACAAGTCATTGTACTATAGTTGTTCTTATTCAACTTTATATTACATGAAATTCATTTCATTTACTTAATGAAAAAGAACAGCGGCCACCCTTCAAGATTCTTTTGAATCGAGTAATACTCGTTCATTGCCAGAATCAAAAGTGGTTATTAATCGTACATTAACTCCGTGTTTTTAATTTAATATAGTCATGTACGACGTACACTCAAATGATCTCTTTATCAATTAACAAAATAAAATATTTTAAATAACAATATCATTGAAGTCGAACATTTTGGAACACCCAACTTGTAACGTGGAATGCTAATTCAAATAATCATTATTTAAACAGTGGTTTAATATAGAATATACTAATGAAATTATAAAATTATCACATCCTTATGTTACCTTCACATATTAAGTATATTATGCACACCAAAATTTAGACTAATATTTTAGCCTTTTATGTTCCATACAAATATACCGTTCAGGCACATCTGCGTCTTATTTATTGTAAAAATACAGAGGACATTGTTCAATTCATACAACATTTTCATGTTTTCACATGTTTCCAATTATTAATCTCAAATCAATTATTAGGTTAGAATCTAAGGTTTTCGCGACCTCTTTGTTTGCGTTTGGTTTTGCTCGTACTGTAAAGTGTCCGAAACGTCGGGCTTTCTAAAACGTATTTGCGACCAGAATATATGTGATTAATCCAGTTAAAATAGTTTCATTTAAAAATGTATCAATAATATGTTCTATCTACATAAGTTCAGTTTCTTTTGCTATTTAGGATTTCTGATTTTATTAGCATTACCTTAAACTACAGTTTATCTAGGTTATACTAAAACGCCTTATTATTTAAAATATTAAGATAAGTTTCTTAATGTTTAAATTTTAATATTCTTCTATTGTATATGTGATATTTAGTAGTGTCTACTAAATAATATTAATAATATTATTTCTTTGGAATACTGATTTTGTGTTCCAAAGTTAAACATTTACAGCAGCAAATTGTGTTGAAACTTAACTAACTTTTTAAACAATAAAGCTATATCGTTTATACATTTCAGTTCATACATACATTTCTTCAAAGATAAATGATATACTATATCAAATTACGTAACTACTTAACAATTTAATAAAATAAGTATAAAAAAAAATAAAATATAAATAAAGAAAATTACATACAAGCTATAGCGGCAAAATTTCTTACTATAAGTAACTGCGCTCGGTAATTCAAAAGTAATATGTTAAGTATGTGTTGTAAGAAAATTGTACCTTTGTTTGTAGTAAAGGGAATTTTCGATTCAATAAGAGGTCGTAAAACATTGGTCCCTACGTCATAAAAACATGACGACGTTGTTACGCAAATATGATCTTATAAACCAGGTATTATGTGACTATGAGGCTTTTTTGCATGATCTGTTACGGCTGCATTGTTTAATGGACCGTTAACTAAATATTTTTTTGTGCATCTATAGATATTGGAATTATCGTTATATTATATTACAGACAAGAAACGACCGGAAGCGATAGTATATATAGAGAAGATAGAGCGGCCGTAGGTATTACCTACTTCTAATCTACACTGAAAATCATAGGTTTTAGTATGACTGGGGTAAGTATTTATCGTAACTTGATTTTTATCCTAATCTAGCAAAGATACACACTATGTTACCAATTCAAAATAAATTACTATTAAGATTGGAATTAAAAATATATACATTTTTATTTTAATAAATCTTTCTTTGTTCATTGTAAAATCGCATGTACTTACTAAAATCAATATATATACATATATACATAATCATAAAATATCTATCAAGTACATAAATACGCCATTCCCGAAATAGGATTCTACGAAGTTTCCCGTTTTTCCCTTATAATTTATATTTGTGGGTACCTATTTCTCCTAAGTTATGTAAGTATGCTATAAATAATCGAAACTAAAAGCAATTTTCACCGTCTACTGGCTTTATTGTTTACGAAAATATATCACCCTCAAATTGGTATAAAAATATTTTTTTCAGTTTGTGCATTTATTATAGATACGTATAGCTACTGATTTTGATGCAAAGTTTTGTTTATATTAATTGTAAATTTTATTTCGAAATATTAAAAAGAATAATAATCAATACAAAATAATGCTGATTATAATTCTATTATATGTTTAAAATACAATTAAACTAGGTACGCTAGTTCAGAGTTTATTCTATGCTTATATAACCTGATACATATTAGCAAGTTTAGAGCATATATCTTTGTGTGGTATAATTCAATTATATACTAGCAATAACAACTGTTTTCAAAAATAGGATATATTGAAAATGCCGACGAGACAAGTAGACAAGTTCTTTCATTAAGTTTAGAAAATAAAAACAATACAAGTGAAAAGGGTATCGGATACCGTGCGCATATTTGCTAGAGAAAATTTCCTATTATGATCCCTTCCCTACAGTATAGGTCAACGTTTCTATAGCGATCGTCTGCCTTTCTTAGTGATGGAAACAATACGATAATATTACGAGCTTTATTGGTATTTAAATTTGTTCGATACAGGTACTTTTTTATATTTTTAATACATTATTATATATATTCATTAATATACTATTAAAAGGAACTTAAAACATGTGTCTTCATGAAAGTTATCATGAATATAAAAAAGAAGAAATTATATAGCTCTTATCTATTTGGGTACATAGAATTTATTGAAATATTAAAGTTATACATAAGACCTAAAGGTCTTCATTGATTCAAAGGTATTCAAATAATTTTAAATTAGTTACTAGGTAATTTACACCACAACTGATACCATTTTTTTATATAATTTTATAATATATTCTCGTGTTTTTTGTTGTAAAACACAATGCCGTGCTTTGGTACCAGAGTGAAGGAATGAAAACAATTTATAATTTAAATATAATCATTTCTTCGACTGGGAACCGAACCAACCAATCGCATTTACAATTACACTCTGTCCCACTGCAGCTTTAAACTTATTTGACCTTTTCTTAAAATAATACATATCGATATAACTTTCGTTCCATCACTCATGTAAACTCGCACACAAAAGTAAAACGACATACTTTTACGCTCCACAAACACACAAGCAATACTCTTATACAAAGCTTAAGGTACGTATAAGAGACATAGTTTTTATCCGCGACCAAGAGTGGAAATTTCAATAAAAATGCAAATTTCTACAGAGCAATTTTCTCACCGCGGACTTGGTTATTGGGTTCCACTGCACTATGCTGGGCTTGCGATTTTATAACACGTAGACTTAAGCAGGATTATCCGTACATCTGCGTATATAGGTTAAGTGGGTAATTTGCCTGTAATAACTACTACGCAATTGGGATGCCTGTCACGTAATTTCACCGTTGAATAGGTTTTAAACACAGATACTAAGAATAGCTTTACTATTTATAACTGTTATTTCGTTACCTTTCGTTACTTTAATATAGTTCTAGTAGATAGTGTTTTTAAAATCAACGTGTGTTTTATTACTACATTTATTAGATAGTGGAATTTTCAAAAATCATATTAATAATAAAATTGTATTAATTACTAAAATTATAATGTTAGAGTTATTATTGAAATTTTATATTCAAGGTATTATAAATAACATTCGTTGTAATACACAACAAGTACACAGATTTGCATCGTATTTAAAACTTTCCACCTAGTTGGGGGCGCTGTGGGGGCGAGAAGGGAGGAAAGGCAAAGAGGGCGGATTAAGGACGCTGGCAGCGAGGAAAGAATACACAATTAGTTTCTTCTACCTGCTAAATATAACCACTTTAAATTGATCTCTAAAAAATGTGTACGATGCTCTGTTTTGATACTTATTTTATAAGAATTTAAATATTCTGAATTTACATTTAAGTTGGTTGGATTATTACATATTTAAAACGGTCCCGGAGGTTTGAATGGCGACCGGAACTGAGGGGATCGATCCTCCCGGATAGTCGTTGGCTTTGTTGAAAAATCTAAATTAGGTACTTAGTATTCACGCGCGACGAGGGCAAAAAAGACAAGCAGTATCTTACGACAAACATAATGGTTGCGCATTATTAACTTGTAAATTATACTTATGATATTACATAGGAAACTAAATTGATATCTTAATCGAATATGACAAAATCTACTTAAACGTACTTTTTATACCGTATATACAATCGAAATTACGACACCAATTGTTATATATACAAGGAAAATAAAATAATTTAATTTTGAGAGCAAAATATTTTCTTATATTAACCATCTACAAACATATCCAGTAGAATTTCGGACGGAGCCTCATGGTCCTTGTATATAATAACATATAAATATAAAACCTTTTGTAAAAGATATATTTTTAAAATATTGCTTAGTTTGCGTACTAATTATATTTACTAACCCCTTTACTTTGGCTTAAATCTTGCAATATATCTTTGTTTTAGATATGTAGGTACAGGTATATAAAACGCTTGTATTATAAAATTGTCTTATAGATAGAAATAGGATTTCGTGTACAGAAGTGTGGACTTCTGTATTAATGATTAATATCTTTTTATTTAATTGGTCTACAACGTCACATGGCATATTATTTGACATTTCTTACTTATTAATATTAATTTATTAATAATAATATTTATAAAAAACAACCACATCTAAATTTTGACGATATATGTTACATTACTGTGACTTTAAAATAGGTACTGTTAAAATTCAAAATATGTAGTAACAATTTTAAGTCTTACACCGAAGGAAGTTTTGCATTCAACGATAGTTCCTTAGTATTTATTCTTGGAGTAGCAATAGTAGTATAGGTATAGTAATTTATTCATCTATCAGGTATATATTAAATAGAATATAAATTTCATAAATACCTAGAATAAGTCATTTTGAGACATTTTTTACAAGTACAGCAAACTTCCTTATTCATATATCTTAGCAGAAGCATAATACACGAGAAAACTGATAAGCATAAAATATACCATAATATGAAAAGACATTGTATATAAAGTAGATGCTGAAATTTCTTAATACCACCAAAAACGTTACGGGCGCACCCTTCTTAATAAGCCAGGTTGGCCGCAGGGAACATCTACAAGTGATTTAAAGAGATTGTCAGTTAATGATCCCACAACGGCCACAAATCAGCCCTTTCTGTACCTTCGAAGCTAACGGCATCTTTATCTCTTTAGACCGTCCGCTTGGCACTAAATATTATATTTTATTATTTTAGAACGAAACTATCAGAATTGAACTTGAATAATAATTAGCAGTTCTTAATTATATATGGAAAGGTTGTTACAGTACAGGAATGATATCTAATAGAGTTAAATTGTCATTTTATTACTCCTTAAATATAATTAGGCAGAAGAAAAGTGGGGTATTAAATTGTCGCTCCGAAATAAGCTCCATATATGGTAATATGTATTATTGCTAATAAAACACCAGCCAATGTCTACATAACCAGCCAATATTCAATAGTTTATCGGTTGTAACATCTTTATATGTGCCTCTGAAATCGGGATTAGATAAATACATGCATACAAAGTAGAGCTTACATTTGCTACCACTCGTATACAATATAATGCTAAGATTTTTTATTTTATAGAGTATTTTAATATATGTAGTTATATAAATATGAGGGAAGGAAACTGAAATTACCGGGTGTGCCTATGCTATTTCCAACTACAACGTCAGAGCGTAGAGAAAAACGATCACGATAATATGCGAGCCGATTGCAAATGAATGAAACCACAAAAATAATCACCCTTCCAACATAAAATGTTCAGTGCTTTAAATACAGAGCTTATAGCTCCGATATCTCCATAACTGGTCCGCTTTGAAAATCTATTGCACTGGTATCCATTGTATACGTATGGTCAGTTGACGGAATCGCTTTTACCATCAGTGTGTTCCATTACAATATATTGGTGTTTGATCAACCGTACATAATGGCCTTATTCGGCGTTCTTCCCACACCTTATACCTACGAGAATAACAGAATAAGACTCTACGTATATCGACCGAAAACGCTTACATCAATGTGGCTTCGGATCGAATAAAGTTATTTGATTCTAACGTCTTATATGAACGTTTTATGATTTTTATGATCTAAATTAATGTCATAATTGCGGCAGTTTTAAATAAAATAAATCGATATGGCGCGCTTGAATAATACCGCCGCCTGCGGTTTATCAGCGTAAAGATGACTGTACAACCAATTTAACGTGACCTATAGTAGATTTAAATTTCTGATTACTCTCGGCATTCTTTCAACTTAATATACCAAGCTCGTTTGCCTGTTGAGCTACGGCAGCGGAGGTTCTTTGCTTGGCTTTTATTATTAAAAAAAGAGATACACAAGGCCGACCAAGAACATATATTTCTGGAGTCATAATTTTTGATATACAGAGTGGCAATATTTGGAATCGATAACCGTCTTTATAATTAATTTGGTCTTCGGTTAGTCATTTCGATTTGATATTGCTCAAAATAGACTAGCAAAAAATGTTGGCAAAAAGTGTGTTTAAACTCGATACTAATCGTTTAATGCCATTAGTGCTGCTCGTAATAAATAAATGTTCTTTCCATAAAGTAGAATCAAATATTTAGGCTTATATTTATTGTTTATAAATATCTACGCATTTTGTGGAAGACATTATCTTTTAACAGCGACAATTGGAATGACGCCAGTAAAAGGCTACAGACATATACACGTGAACAGTAGCCACCTGCTACACTTACACGGTCGAGACTTCAAAAATTAAAATTGTCAAAGAATTAAAGCGACTAAAACTACAACCCTCTCAGGGTGAACGTTTTAATTTAACACTAGACTCTAGTTATTGTAGTCTGAGATCCAACCAGGTTACTTTGAGCCTTCATTTTGTTCAAAAGCTTGCTTGTTTGAGCTTATCTACAGCATTGTACGCCACGTGGCAGATCATTTAAACCTGGCACCTCCAGCCCATGTACTTTTCTCATACTAGATAGGACAGGGAACAGCGGCGGACTATAGATAGGTTAGGTATAGAACGAGTCATTTCATGAAATTGCGAGCTGTGCCCAAGGGAGAATGTCTGGGCTAAACACCTCGTATTGTTTCCGTTTTATCTTTATTTTACATTGTTACCTACACTCTATACGGCAACGTACGCTTTGTGTAGGAACTTTATGCACTATTTACCTACCTATGGAAGCAAACATATTTTTAAATAAATATTATATATTCCTTAAGTCAATTTTAGGAACAACATTTGTATGAAATTTTATGACTTTTTTATTTTACAAAAAAACATTTTGCCATAACAATATTCAATGCCTCTTATAATTTACTGTCACACATTCAAGAGTTTCTTTTATTATTCTTTCTTGTATTTTCGGATGTTGGGCCGAGATAATTGCCATATCTGTTCATAAAACCGGATTAAAACTAGTTTGTTAACAATCCTTAGCCTTATATGCAAATTACCTACATTTAAAAGAAAGTTGTTGCGAAATAACTAGCGAGCGTCACTGATCTGAACTCATAAAAGTTTTAAGATGCTGTTCTCTTTATAATGTTGACACTAAACAAGGTAACAGTTTAATAAATGTTTCAAATATATATTTTATATAATTTTTGCTTTCTCAATGAAATAAAATTGAAGCAATAAAACATTACCTACTTCAATATCATTTTTATTTTATGTATCTACCTATAATATTAAATAACTTTTTTTAGTTTGGTCTAAATAATATTAATTTTAAAAATAAATGCAATACCTTAGTAATAATTAGTAAAGTTAGTTAACTTTTAATACAAATTCATAAGAATTATAGTACGTGTTCAAAATTATAAGAAATTATCCCCATGTCGTTATGGTCTGCCTTAACACCGAAATATTTCCTATTAGATGTACACACAATAGTCTCGCGTTACTTCTCTCTTGGTAAGCACCTACTTAATCATATTAGAGGGTGTCTCATAACACTATACTCTCTATGAAATATATCCTTAATTGTTGGAATATGGCATACAAGGGAAAAATTGTCATTAGTTCAAGAGTGTAAAGGTGATATTTGCTGTTCGTCCACCCGTCTATATAGCGCAGGGGTCGGGTTTAAAGCGAGGGATGTAATGGTCATCGTCTGCTGGACCGAGCCGTAATTTGGAGGCAGACAGTGGACACATTTGCATTACAATGAGTGCGACATATCGGGGAGCATCAGCTTCCGTTCGTATAAGTTGCATCTATATGCAATATAAGCTTGTATATTGTACATAGCTTTTGTGGACAAACTAAAAATTAACCGATGAACCTTAGTGTGTTTAATATTCAGATGTGCTCCAATATGATAAGCGAAATGTGTTTTAAAATATAAGCTCGAAATACTTGCGAGGCAACATTCACAAGTCAACATTATAAGAATTAATGTACTTGTTTCATATCATATTTATGGCTAAACTTTTATGCACAAGTCTTTGTGACAGCGAAATTTAATATTGTATTAATAAAATATGTCACGTAGGCCCTGAACGATCAATATACTTGGTTCTGAATGGCAGCCAAGTATTGGTATGTGCGAGAAATGTCAATTGTTTCTATAAGAAATTCACACGCCAACTGTAGATAACCAATATATTTCGTGCAATCAAATGTAGAAGATTAAGAAATTCATTTAAAAAATATATTCTGTCTATGATTTTATATGTATTTCTTATAGAGTAGCCTATATAATTTTCACTTACGTTTGCATCAATTGCCATATAACAAAGTATGTATTCATATCAAATTTATCAATGCACACTGCGTTCGCAATCAGACGTAATGGTCTGATATACGAGCGGCGTTATACCTACATTGGACGCAGACGGATGCACTTGAGGCCCTTGCAAATAAACGTGGGCCCGTCATGATATATTCATACGAGTAATATTCAAAGTGTTATATCATGAAGCCTCGTTTATTATTAAACTTATGTTGCTATATGGTAAAGGAAATTAAATAAGTGAAAGATGGCATGTCGTGAGGATACAATTGCCAGTCTAGAATAACACAATGTTCAAAATACTTATGTATAAAAACAAAATATTAAAACAATAGACGCGTACAATGACAGACTTGTGTTAAAACGAATACAAAAACTTTAAAAAACTAACAAAGATCTTTTACAATGAACCATTCAATCCTTTCGTCAAAATATGCGTTGCATTGACACTTCCTTATTGCGTCATAAATTTAACAAGCGCCGTACAAATCTTTGAAGACATAAAACATTTTATTACATTTATTGACTAGAATTTCAAAAGCGTTTGTGGTGTGAGCAAGTGGAAAAAAGAAATTAGTTGAGGTAGGTCGCCTTCACTTATTATTGTTTAAAATGTTATATACTAGTGGGTACGAAATTATCTTGGTCATAAGTTATACCACTTACGTTAGATAAGTTGTGATATACGAGTACATACAGCGTCTATTTTAAAACATTAATCGGATGAGTAGTTTGTGGTTGGGCTAAGAATGATTTAACGCTTTGGCCTCGATGCACTTTTAAATAGTCATATAAATTTCTTACATAACATTATAACATATTTCTTACATATATGTATAAATATATATTTTAATGAAACATTAATAACAATTTTCATAATAAGAAAATGTGAATAAATGGCTAGTATATTTTAAAAGCTATCAAGTCAACATGCCGCCCGACCCATTCCTAGCGCTTTACATTTTGGAACTAAATTGTAAGTCTTAATTGGGGTAAACTTACCCTACAGACTCTGCTACCTTGTTTAAATTACTCTCACACAAGCGCCGTTATTAAAATTTTATAATAATTGGAACATCATTCGGAACGTGTCTCACGAATCTTCTATGGATAATAATTAGGAAACAGCCATTAATAACTATATCTGTTATGTGTGAAAAAACGTTCAAACGTTTTTTTATAGTATCATAAATTTAGATATGCTGTATTAAAAATATAAAAGCATTTTCAGTGAGCAATTTGTGGAAATTAAAGAAATTTATTTTTAAAAGAGTATAGTTATAAATATTTCAAAATGTTATAAATGTGAGTAAACATCTATATAATGGGTATACTAAAAATAAAGATAACTTTGTCTGCGACAGCGCAAACGACGCAAACGCTCCACACGCGCGTCATTAACAAATTACAAAAAGTATTTTTAACTTCTGCGGCAGGCTATCTCTTAAGTCAAATGTCATCCTTATAACTCATAATTGATTACTTTACGCTTATTTCAATTAAAAATATTTTAGTAGTCATAATGTGTTCGAATGTTTTATATTCTTGTTCGCTGATATGAACCTGCGTATATTTCATATTTTATGTTCCTTACATACATAATTAAGTAGTAATTTAAGAAGAAAATATTGTATATAACACGAAGAAACTTTGGATTTGTACTTAATAATGTCAATAGGTATTCATTTTTATTATAGTCCCTCTATGTATAGCCAGTATCGTTCTGGAAATTTATAAATATACTATTCTCGACGATGTAGAACACATATTAAATCCTATGGTTAGGTATTTCTATATTACTAAATATAACGTCCTTTCGTTGATGACATATCAATTACATTGCACGATCTTAAAGTACTCATTTTTATGCGAGAATATATTTACCAATTCCTTTCGCTGCATTTTTTTGAAGTGTTTATTGTTATTCAAATGTAATTTAAGTTTAAAAAATAAAATATTTTTTTTACGCAATCTATTTAGATTGCATAGTATTAGTATAACTTTTGATAACTCATTTGAGTTATTAAAGTTATGATATTCTACTAAAATAGTACAAGCACAGTTCATGTTATACCTATATATGAAAAAATCATAGTATGTACGTACTAAGTACCTAAAATGAACATTTTTGTTAACAGAAAATACTAAAATCTATTAAAATTCCAAACGAAATTGGAGTGAAAATCTTAAGGAAAAGTCCGAATTCTTCGTACGAACATTTACAAAAATGAAGTCGATCCTATAAGCGATCAAAGTAAGGCAATGCAATAGACGTCGTGTTCGCTGTCTATTTAATTACAGCCAGCATAATTGAAAGTTAAAGGAGTTCTCGAATGTTCTCCGCAGATGGAAATTCTTAAATTCTGTTATAGTAATTTTTTAAATAATTATTCAAGACTACTACGGGAGTAATTCAAGTCAGTGTACAACGTGCTAGTGTACAAAGAGAGTGTAGAATGAACTACTTAAATATTGTCTAACAAGATTTGGTAAAGTGTACATCAGTTCAAATAAGAAATGTAATCGCTTAGGTACTATTAAATTATTTCATACTATTCAATACAAGTACCTATCTTTATACCTGGATGAAAATAAAATCCCTGATTTTGTAATATAATTTGTCTATAACACTGAATTGTTTCTACCTTTACTATAAAACAATAAAAAAATATTGGAGAAAAAATCCGAATATATATAATAATTAAAAAAAAATCTCTATCTGTTTACTGTTCTAAACTTCTCAACCTAACTTACGACATTTTCCATTGCCGTACATAACAACTAAAGAACTGGAAAATCTGATGAAAAATCTTGATAGACCTGCTAAACGATAAGAAATTAGTAAATGCCGCATTAGTAAAAGTCGTCAGTATAGTGGGAAATTTTTGTCAACATATTTTAGAGATTTCTGAAATTTGCGACTTTCGACCTACAACCGTAGGTTCGATTTCCACTTGAATTAGTTATAATTTATTCACTATTATATTATTTTAATTTAATTTCTACTGTAAGACAGAGATAGTCGTTGATTTACGACAATTAGTACGCAACTACCTAATGCGGGTAGAAAGCGGAGAACGGAGTCACTAGCTCCTCTTTGTCTATGGTAAATGGAAGTAGTGAATTATAAAGTCCACGTAAACGGAGCTGTGGGCATTAACTACTTAAGCATACAATGGAAAAATAAATTACCCACAGATACATAAGCCGATACAGTGTTGTAGTTATTGAAAATGATTATGGTTTACAAGTTTCCATAAAATATACTATGTAGGTAATATTATTTTAAAAGGTATACAAATACAAAATTAATAAAAATTAGTGTAACTTATTAATATTAAGCTAAAGGTGTTATATAAATATATATATATATATATATAAAACTGTTTTGTTACTGGGCGTAGAAAGCTATATATACATACTATATAAATGGCTATCTAAGTGCTACAAGTAAATGTGTGTCCTCTTTACTTTGATTGCCTACCATATATTTACAAGTAAATAGGTTTTCTTTGTAATATGCCTACAGAATATAATTAGAAATCTCATTTGAATGTAATTACTCAATAGTTAAAATTCTTTACACAACATGATAAGAAAGTCCAATATTAGGGTCAAACTGGCGAATGTTTGTTAATTGTCGATTTAATGAGAGCCACTAATTAAGGTCGTACTGTCACGTACCCCCCATTACTGTCTTAGAACTTTTCCAATTTTCTACAATCACCTCCACTTTGGATTGTTTACCGTACTGAATATTTTAATTTTAACTTTATATACGTATATAATTAAAACTTTCTGTTTTAATGGTACTAAGTGGACATTTTAGGATTTTTTTATTAAATTCATATACTACATATACATATTATAAGTACATCAAAGTAAATCTTATATATATAGGTATGGAACCAAGCTATTCACAAATTTAAAGTGTAGTATAAAATCCCTTGTAACTATAGCATAAACCTAATTATTTACAATATTTAATCACAATGAACCGGTACCTACCTTCATATTAAAGAAAGACTAATGGAACGACTACTCTTTGTCATATATTGTAAAGTTTGGTATATCTTTTTGAAATTAAGATAATACTATTCTTGATTATAGAAAATAAGATCCTTGATTGAGGATGACCTTTTGTTTAGTACCTATCTAAGAGAATAAAAGATTATTTTATAAGAAATAAATAGTGTTCTGGCAATTTTTAATTCGATAAAAGCTAATTCTTTAAAATTCGATAAAACCTACTTACTAACTACTAAATTTGAACTTTCATCGAATGCCTTTTTAAATGATTCACCTGTTTAATTTTGTATTTAATTTTCATACTCCTATCCCAAATACAAGGAAACAATTACTCTTGTCAACTAAAAGCTCTTAAGGCTGTGCACCTGTGAAAGAAGAAATTGTGAAGATACAAATGAACAAAGAGGTCTTTCAGCTACAAATATTGCAATATTTTAACTAACTAGTAAGCTAATGTTTGAAGAGCAAAATTTTATCTTTGGTTTTTAAAAAATTACAACGATGATTGAAAATTATTGTAAGTAAATCCTTTAGCAATTTTTTTCCTATCATCAGTCCGATTTGTTTCCGTCTTCCATTAGACAAAGGTGGAGTGACAAGAGGTTCATTACTGATATCAGCCCGATTGGGGACTCGGACGTGGTTATTTGAAACTGGACTGGCAGATGTAGGTCACTAAGACCCCACAGTGCTCCTCCTCGACCGCCACAATCCGAGGCCACGTGAAGCCCAATCTACCCGTGAATCCCGGCGGTCCACCGCCGTGCCTAGCGACGTGCCTTGCTGGCTCCCAAGCCAGCAAGGCACGTCGCTGAGTCAAGGGTGGTGTAGTACTCAGACCGTAGCGTTTGACGCTCCGTTCCCTCTGACTCCCCCGCGAGGTATAAAACGTGAAGCTGAAAAAAATCTGTCCTATTCACTTTTCTTTCTCCATGTTTTCTTATCTATGTACTTAGGATAATAGATCTAGTTATACTACTACCGACTAAAGTAAATAAAACTTTTGTTTTTTGATTACAATCCTAAGTTTAAATTGGTTTCTACGATCTTCCGGCTTCCAAGGAAATAGGAAATGCCGTACACCTATTATTATCTACTTGTCAAATAGCTGTATTCCGAATGTAAATAGAAAATAGGCACACGTTATTGAATGTGTAATTAAATGTTTTCTTTTGTTCAAATTGTAATAATTGCCTTATTTTTACTTTAATTTCCAACTGCTATTCTCCACTGCAAAATTACATAAATCTGCGAATATGAATATCGGTATGATAAAATTAATTCATGGCAATCGTAAGACTATATAATTTACTAAAATAAAAAAGATTTAAAACCAAACAAAACTCTATGGACATTTACAATGTTAAACAGATAAAAAATATGTTTAAATAAATATGAAAACCACCTTAACCTTTTTTCCTACATCCACTTGTCTTACTTGTCTACCATAATAGCGCAGTTGGAATATATTTCACAGACAGTTGTAGGTATAAAATCCTCTCGATCGAAAGCTTATTGTAATCTTTATCAGCTTTACGCTTTAATCAGAGAGAACCTAGTGTCAGGACACTCCGTTCTTTACATTCCGCCCGAAATCGAAACATTCCTTGTTGGGTGGCGGACTCAACGCCGCACTTTGTTAGATACCAGAGCGGAGATATGAAAATATTTTTAATATAATAATTTCTGATGGTTGTTATTCCCCGAGTAGTAATCGAACCCACAGTCGATCACGTTTACAGTCAGACGCTATCCCACTGCTAATTATTAAATTATAATACAGTTCTTTTTAAAGTCTTAATCAACAAATTATGGCGTTTCGTAAACCAGTGATTTTAAATGCAAGTAAAAATCTTAAATCTTATATTTAGATTATTTCAGCTTTTCTAATGCGAAAAATTTGTGAAAGCATACATATATAAAGTAAGATAGATACACTTTAATGTATTTCTTGTATAGCAATATATATGGGAAGTAAAACACACAGAGATAAGAAAACTGATTCTGATCATGAAAGCTTTATCTTTCATGCAACGTGTGGGTGTTAGCACTAACAGCAATCTAAAACTAAAAGTACACGGACTAAGCTTTCAGTACGGGGTGAATTAGGATACAGTATACAGTAGGCTGTATACCTACTAGAACTAGTCTAGTTGACTATCTATTTATACATTAGTATGAAGTTGAGTATCTATTTATACATTATGAAGTTGAGCATCTATTTATACATTAATAGGAAGTTGAGTATCTATTTATACATTAATATGAAGTTGAGTATCTATTTATACATTAATATGAAGTTGAGTATCTATTTATACATTAATATGAAGTTGAGTATCTATTTATACATTAATATGAAGTTGAGTATCTATTTATACATTACTATGAAGTTGAGTACCTATTTATACATGAATATAGCAAACACTTTGTAAAATATTTTAAAAAAAATTGAGCGATTAGAGGAGTATGAAATTTGGCACAGTTATCATTTATATAGAGAACGAGTGCAAAGTCTTTAATTTTTCTTAAATAATACATAAAATAGAGTAAATTAATAAGATAAATGTAACACACACCATATGTTTGATATACACGTTTATATAAAGTGTCAATCACGTTGCTAAGGCAACACATTGTTTACGCGTCGACAGGATATCTAGTTCAAATTAAAATTTCTTCTATTAAGTTGTAAAATTTATGTGAAGGTAATAAGCACAAAATACATTAAAGTGTGTCCTCGTTATCCAGGACACTAAGTTCGTGCTATGTGGTGGAAATTTGTATTTTCATTAGATGTTCGGAATTTTTTAAGCAAAGTCTAGTGGCAGGAAGTCAGTCAGTCACACAAGTGAAGCTAATAAAAGCGTGTTAAAAAGTATTTTGACGTATCTTATTATTGCAGCGTAGGCAGAGAGAAACTAGTAAAGGCTAAGATGACAGCTATTGCTTGTCGAGTGTAATCCAAGGCTCCATCTTTCTATAAATACAAAGATTTTCTCTATGTGGAATTCGAACTTACAACCAACTTTACGAAGGATCCGAATTATTTTTAATTATGTTTAAATAATGTATTTGTTCACTTATCTAATGCATATCTACATATTAAACCAGTTACTTAATACATATGTATTTTATTATCAGAAAAAATGTAAACGATGTGTTAATTATAGATTATTCGTTATTATAGATGTTTCTAGCAGAAATGTTATCCTTATTACAATAAAGCTATTTTATTGTATTACTCATAGTGGCACGACGATTAACAAGTACTTTGTTAACGAGAGAGTCGATAGTCATAAAATATTTACGGTTCGTATGAAACACTCTTAACAAAATGTATTAAGGAATACATGTACATATTAACACATGAAGGAAAACCTTTCAAACCCTTTATACGAAATTTATGCAGACAGCGGATATGAAATTTGGCATGTTATATTTTGAAGGTTATATAGTTTATAGGAAATCGAAAATTCTCTATTTTTTATAACAATGAATAAGAAATACGCAAAATAAATTAGTGTTATATACAATACTGAAGCAGTGGCACGTTGATAAGTCAAGACTTATTTTACTCGTTAACGGCGGGGCGGGCGGGACGACTAGTATAAAAAATATCACTTCTCTTATACACAAGATTTTATTTATCTTAGATATTATTATTTTACAAGAAAAAAATGAATCAAATCAATTTTTTATTTTATACCTACGCCTAATTAATTCTAATTAACAAAAATAAAGCAAACTAATATATGATTAACACAAATATTATTTGTTGTATTTGAACCTATAGTTATCTGGATACGTTGGCTCGATATGACGTTATTTAATTATATAGATAAGTCACAGCCAAAACTCTTCCTTTTATATATACATTGAGCCTCTAATCCCTCCTCTGAGATTTGAATGAAAAATCTTACAAAACAAAAACCTTAAGCTAATTTATTACTTGATCGATAGCAGTCATTAAAATGGTGACCAATCGCGTGATAGTGATCCGAGAAATAGACCTTATGGAAGTACGGAAGATGCGTTTTAGATATATCAATAATAAACTTTAAGTAGACGGTCGAATAGTGGTTTTAGAATGATGTTATCTACATAAAGCCTTATCTAGTAGGTAATCTAATATATTATGTAAAGCTTTCAATGGATTTAATATGTATATAGTCTTGGGTGGTGGGGGAAGATGGAGTATTAATTAGTTGACTTTTGGCAATGACGTGTGACGTGCCAGTAAGTGTAAACTAAATTAGCTTAATAATAGTATTATAGAAAAAAGAGAGTTCAAGAACAAGTGAATGTATATGTATATGGAATGTATTGTCATTTACTATAGTAAGTTTTAAATAAATATAGGATGGCATATTGCTAATGATAGCAGATTTCACGGTATTTATTTGCATTAGTAGACTGGGGTACTTCGGCTATAAGCATAATATAGTTAGCATGGCGATTTACAATACGTTGCTGATACTAATGTATTGTACCTGTTATATAGCAGAAGAAGAAAGATGGAAATATAAATACAGTACAAATGCGTTCTCTTCGAATGACATACTAGTGTTACCTTAGCTAAAATGACATAATAAGTATAAAATCACAGAATGTCAGGTGTAAGTGAAAATTGGATAGTTAGAATGAAGAAATTATACAAAAAAGGCAAGCAGTAATAATAAAATATTATGTTTTAGGGATGTTAAAGAAATATTTAAATTCAATAAATGGCTTCAAGCTTGCGTCTCTTGAAAACCGTCTAAGCGGTTTTTCAAACATATATACTGTATGCTATATCGATTATATTATTTTGCTAAGCACTGCTTTGAAATAAAAGTTTCGTACAGTATGAAACTAGTAATTTTAAAGTATTTAAATTTCTTTCTTAGTAGATTATTTAAATGTTTATAAACACTCTTAATATATATACAAGACATAACTATAATTCCAAATAAGACCATCATAAATGTAAGGATAAAAGGGAAAAAAATGTAATGAAAGATTATAAATATTTAAGATCAATTTCCAATGCATTTCACATTTCAATTTATTAGGTAAAAATATTGTTAAACATGTCACTTTATGCGTGGTTCAAAAATATGGACAGTCGAGTTAAATTTAGCCTTAGGTTTGGTTAAATGAAAATTAAATATACTAATCTACAATATAATTATTGTATTCTAAATTTGGTCATAAGAGATGAGAGATATGAGTTTAAAAAATTAGTAATAATAGTCATTAAGCCAGGTTATGTTAAACTTTAAATGTACGTCGTTAAACGTTAAACTTTGTTTAAATCTGTGCATTAATTTATATATGATTAAGTAGCTAAAATTTTATCATACATAACATTTCAAAAGTTTATAACATATTAATGTGCATTTTAAAGTGCCTACTGCTTAAATATATGAAAATGTACAGATATTGATAAAATCAAATACAAAATTCGTAATAAAAACGTATAAAGTCGAAATATACATTATTTTTTTCTTTTTTACTAATTAAAAAAAGATTAGACAGGTCCCTGCATAATTATACCTTCCATTTGATAATTAAGAAACAATATTCCTTACATGCTATATTAATATTGATAGATAATAAAACCTATTACTAAAGACCCCTGAATAAAATACCAAGTGGCACAATTACGAGACCGTTTCATTATCTACGGTTGCAATATCGTAAATACACAGAAAATAATGGCACTATCATTGTAAGGTAGTGACCATAATTTGCTTTAGCAGACTGTTAGGACAGTGGGAACGAGCAAAGTGTTTGTGTATGAGACTTATCGATCCGTTCGCTACATACTAATGTATTTTCCTCTTTTGGAATGTTAAAATTGTTTTCTTAGTAATTTTGTGAATTATAAAGTATAAAGCAAATAAGAAGGTACTTGAATTTGATTAAAATATCTATTATAAATGATTTGAATGATAAAAAAAAGTAATTTCATTGATCAGCTTTAGTGTCCAAATTTGCAGTAGGTAAATTAAACAGAGCTTATAAATTAAAATAACATAAAATAATTATTTTCTCTCATACATCTTTTTATTATTTACCTTACATAGTTTATTCTATAAATACTATATGAAAATACATACATTTTTTCACATTTTAAGCTTTAACTTTGTTCCCCTTATATTATAATCCGTTAATGAAAATATATATAAGTCCAATCGATTTGAGTTGTAATAAACATTCTATATTTAAGTCTGCTTGATAACAACTTTGTAAGATGGGATCGTCAGGAGGAAACTTGAATCACACTTGGTCTAAATTAAATGAAATTTATTGATAAAATTTGCAAGACACTCAGAGGTCGTAAATGTCAGGAAATTATTTACGCAGACAAACCCTTGCCACGAGTTTTGTTTATAAATTATGATTTATTATTGTTCGTATATTCTTAATGTGTGTATGTATGGACAATAAAATCTTTTATGGGACAGTTAAAGGTGGTGAAACCTCAGATACGAATATTGATATCTAAACGCCGTAATAAATTAATATTGTGTTAGATAGACAGTTCATTTGTTAAATACATGGTAGCTTATATATGACAACAATTACCCTATTTAAATAAAAAAAAAGAATAAGTGACATGTGCATTAAATGCCACTTTAGTTTGTTGATAATTTTGAAATAATATGTTTTTTTATATCCGTTCATTAGAAGACCTAAATTATATCATTAAGTAAAAGTTATATATAAAAAAAACTGTGATAGGCATTGGGCCTATACTATTGAGTATATACACATTATATAACTAGCCCATAAGTTTGCTATTTTTCTGTTGACATATTTGACATCTACTTAAGAAAAATGGGATATCATTTACTTAAGCAAGCAAAGTTATACTTAACCAAGCAAAATGACAATACTATTTAAATGCAATTAATTAAATATGACGTAAAGGATTAAACAGAATCGCAAGTATTAAATCTCTTTCTTCCGAGTCCGGTTAACCCTATCCACATACCGGTAATATAACATAATTTAAATTATCTGGTTAAAATATTAAAAATGGTTTCAAATGTCATTGATATCGATAGAAAGATATCAAAATATTTTTTATTCAAATTAAATCAACTTATATGGACAGTAAGTATATTTAATAGTGTACCTATATAAACCTGTTTAGTCGCTAATTCTTACGGTTAATCTTTAAGAGCCCTATATTTTTGAAAATACGAGTATATATTATTCAAATATGAGTTTTGCAGTTACTAAATCTATCTAAATATATTGAAATACCTATTTGTTTATTTATTATTTAAAATTTGTTGTTTATAATTAAAAGTATCGTAAACAATCTTGGTCAAAAGTTAGTCTAAATGTACAGAAGGTATAAGCATGAATGAAATACACTTAGAAAACATAACTCTTAATCAATCAGTGTAATATATAATATAATTTAATTACTCCAATATTATTCTAATTAGTTGTGATTTATTATATTTTAAGCTTAGAAATAAATCAAAATCCCTAACTATTATAAAACTTTATTATTGTTATAGGTTATGACAAAACTACTTGATTTAGTAGACTCTTAACATATCGAAAATATATTTTCCACGTTTAAATTGTTCTATACTTTCGTAAAGTAAATTAAAATATCATCATCACTTAACTATTTCGAGATTGTGCAAATAGCTTAATTACCATTATTAATGTTAAGATCTTAGCGACGTTTAATATTCAGACTAACAAACTTTTAGAGAATATATTAGTTTTAACCCGTTAGCTGTCAAGGCAACTTTTTATTTTTACTTATTAGATATATAGTTTTAGATATTACAGATATATTTTTCTGTGTTTTAATGTAACACACATTGTTAAAACTATATTTATATTATCAATATCTACGTATATTTATCAATAAGTAAAAGAATCTGTTGTTTATTAAATCGGGTACTTTGAAATAACTTTCTTGAATCTGCCATGTTACAATTATTTAAGTTGAGGTATATAAACAATAAAACACATAATCTTCATTGGACATGATTTCAAGACCATTTAAATATTTTATGTACGGGAAAAAGCGTGAAGGTGTATATCAAATTGGTTGCTTATATAGAACTTTTTAGATAAACGGCAAAAATTGTATATAAAAATCATTCTTGGCATATTTATATTACACTTTACTTACTATTTTATGTTCAACTCATTAAGACGATTATCTATAAAAACTTACTTAAAACCGACGATTATCTATAACAACTTACTTAAAAAATATAAATTAATATTTAAATAGCATATATCTTAATAGATATATGTTCTCTAATGAGCGCGCAATTAATATGTTAATAGTCTGTTTGTCTGTATTTTCGTAACTACCTGTAGGTATAAAGAACACTTTAAACTTACCTGGACAAGATAATTTACCATATTTGTAAATGTTATTAATCCAACCATCTACACGAAGGTAGGGTTACACCACAATAGCAAGTTTATATATTTTAATTTACACGAATATTATTTTTAAAACAAATCTACACTAAAAGGAATTTAACATTAAATTAAACATCATCATTAGACGAATGTTATTATTAAAATCAGTTTAAAATTTATTGGATATCTTATCTATTTTAAATGATGCCTATTTAAGATTAAAAATTATAATTTAGTACTAAGGTAACACGTGTAATGTGTGTTATATATATTATAAAGCACATATTCACACTTAAGTCAGAACTGTCGAGCACCATTTCCTCTACTGATGGAAAAGTGGGTTTATCTCAATTAAAAGGGTGTGACAGAACGTTTGATGTCTTATCTATGAAATGGGCTTTTTACATTTTATAATCTATTTACTTAAACTGAAGAACCTTTATCCAAAGACAAAATAAGTAGTAATGATAAATTCCTAGCTTTTTTAATTCTATAGGTAGATTGGCACAGTACATGAAGTTTGTAACATAAGCGGATATTTTGAATAAAAAATTAAGAATTTTATTTTGTCATTAATTACAAAATTATGTATTAAATGTTATAAATAAGTAGTAGTTATGATAGGAAAATTGACAAATCCTTACCGGACTATTATGATTTTAATTCCGTTTGTATAAAACCACTCCCATTCATTTGAGTTTCTGGCTATAATTTTAAGCGGAATTTTCACAAATAGAAATAACACTGACTAAGGTAATGTATATAGCATTCAAATTTACTTTAATTATAATTATAACATAAAAGTAATTGTTAAATAAATTACCTACCCCTTAATATATACGCACAATCCTACTATAGGTTCACTCCAGCCAAAATTAAGATAAGCACTCATTTTGGTAAACCAAATACCTAAAGTTTCACAGAAAAACTCACTACATGTAATAAAAACGTACAGGTTTACAACCAAAAGTATACTGAGATGATTCGCGTTTTTGTCCCCTAATACCTGTGATTATTAACTTCCCTCAGATGCTTTGTTCGGTAATTACTTTAGCAGTTAATTTTGACAATACATACCTGCAAAAGCTAAGACGCTTGAATTTAAACCTTGTTTCGAAATATGTAGGCAGGTTTTAGGTTATTATGTGAAAAGATTTATAAAGTACTGACGGGAATATTTATTACACCTCAAAGGGTTGGGTAATAGCATGATTGTTTTATGGCTTTTACTTGTGCAATTTTCTTGCTTTTGTGTGCTATCTTTGTATCTTTCGACTTATTTTTATTTAATCTTGATCTTTTACTGAATAATATATAATCATTGATATTTTAAATTCAAAAAAAAAAAAAAAAAAAAAAAAAAAAAAAAAAAAAAAAAAAAAAAAAAAAAAAAAAAAAAAAAAAAAAAAAAAAAAAAAAAAAAAAAAAAAAAAAAAAAAAATATATGGAGTTTAGTTAAGAGTCGATTAAGCCATAGGACATTACATTTATTTATGGCATGAGAATCTTATGAAATAGCTTATGGTCACAAGCGTGGAAATTAATTTAAAAATATAAATTATAAACCAATAGTTGTTATGTTTATTTAATAGAGAAAATAAATTAGACAATATTTAGGATCGCATTCTTAAATTAAAAAAAGATGAAAAAGACATTTTCAACGTATCGAACATTCTCAGGTCCACTATAACATTGTTGTGACCAAAAATTAACCACTGGCCGCCAACAAAGACTAACTAATAACTGAGAAAGAAGGACAAAAACGTATGATTTTCAACCCTTTACCATCAAACGGGAATCACCGTAAAGTCTATTGTTTGTGCAACGGCAATGTGTTTGTACCTTTACCGAAATTAATTTTCCATACTTTCGAGTATAATAGTAAATGCATAAAAGACTGCGAAGTAACTTTTAACTATTATACCTACGTTACGAATTCGTTTTCAATAAACACGGTGTGGACAGAGTGACACACAATATAATTTTAAAAGATATTTTTATTCTAAGATTTTGAATATATACAAAATATTTTTAAGGAACAATGAAAAAAAACAAATCGGAATATGAACGCATTTTATTCATACTAAAGTAAATCAATATGAATAGGTATAAATATAGATATTATTATAGGACATACCTACCTTACATAAATACCGAGTTCTATTTACCTGTAAAATTTTATCACATCCGCAATGCAGACTCGTAGATACAAAATAAGTATTATACTATCGTGTATTTTATTGTTACTTTTTAGTGTGTAACTAGGGCATGCAAACAAATGGAAAATATTTGTTACACGGCGTTTGGCATTGCTACTGATCTATATATTGTTTTAATTTAGTTCAGATATTAGTTTATTAAATATAATTAAGTTGCCAACTTAAACGTTTTACATTACTAGTCCAGTTTTTCCAGTTTTATGAAACTTATATAAGGTAGATATGACCTTAAGATAATAGAAAATGTTTAATAGATAACTAAATAGCAAATGTAGTAAATAAAATAAAAACCATTGAGAAAATAAAGGTGACGTAAATTGACTAACTTTTATTTTATAATAATACCAGCTTCCTAACTTCCAAAATAGACAGTAAGTCAGTAATAGACAATAAGTTCATAATCGTAAGTATTATGAACAGCAAAAGGAAAACTTTAATTAAGGTTTTTTCCCTTATTAATAATACAAAGTTCAGTCAATTTACATTAATTTTATATTTATATTTAAAATAATACGTCTTTAGCATTTTTATCAACAAAATCATTCGCACATACATACGTAATCAATTAGTTGGTAAATTACTATCGCGTCCATGTACCTACTATGTTTTTTTATTAATAAAACAAAATGAAATAAATATGTATATTTGACTCCAACTTTAGATTAAACTAATCTCATAGTGTACATAGATAAAGTGATCGCATGTATATCAGAAAGTGTAAAATAATTAATTAAATTATAAACTTTTACAAAATCTAAACTGCACAGTAGAAAAAACTTACGAAGCTCCATCTATTCCTCAAAAGCAGAACTAGGTACAGGTTTGCAAAATACAGTAGCCCCATCTAACCAGAGTAGGTACCTACTAGTATTTGCAGCAATGCGCCACCCCTACCAACCCCACTGCAATAGGGGGTGAAAATAACTGATGTGAAGGCACTCCGTATCTTACATCCATATACCGCCGAACATTGATTATTTTGTTATTCATTCCAATAAATAGAGCTATTTCGTTTTAAAATTATTACGTTAGAATAAAATCTGTTATTATTATAACAGTACTTATTGGTACTGTAAAATTTTTCTGTATTTCAGGATTTACTTTAGAAGCTTAGCTTCTAAAGCTATGCGAAATATACGTTTTTAAAGATTATTATAGATGTCATATGTAATTTAAACGAATATTAGTTCTGTAAATTATTACGTAGGTAGTAGGTACGTTTTATATATTGAGAAAATTTTGGCTTAAAGGTTTACTTATGTCATAAGTATAGTATCAGCTTCAAGTTTTGCTGTAATTATGAAAACTTCTCTAATGAAGCAACAATTACATTTATAAATATTTATCAAAATTTTATTGCATTTTAAGTTGAAGTTAAGCTCGAAAGTTTATATACGATATATTGCAAAATACTGTGTCTACATATTATAATAATGATAATAATCTTTAAGAGCCGACATTAATTTAGCATTTAATTAGTGAAATCTTCATGCAGGGTTGTTAAATTAACTATGGAAATAATTTGACTTGACATTTATGTGCAAGTGTTAACCACTTTAGAAATTTAAATAATAGACTACAAGTAATAATAAGCTAACAATTAGTAAAACTATTTATCTAGTCATATCTATTTTTTTAGTTAGTAATAATAGGTTTTAAATATTAAACTAAACCTATTTTTAACTTTACTATTCCACACTTAAAATCTGCCTGTGTGAATTTACTCGGGAGACTTTTACATCCGGTCAAAAAAGGCGAAGTGTTGAGGTGGAAATAAAAAAGTCGCTCAAATCACATATAACCACTTCACTGATTACTAGACCAAGATTCGTTCAATTTGCCTATTAGGTATTCATAATAATTACCAAGAACTATAAAGAAAACAATAATAAGTCTCTCATAAAATTTCAATAATATAAATCTAACCTAAACGAAGTACTCTGAGGACGTACGCAGATGTCCTGTGCATCATCTTTATGAATTTATTACAATGCCGGCATCTTGACATACTTATTGCTGCCAGCTCTGAATATCTCGAGCCACCTACATTATTTTCAATTGCTCATGTTTCCGGTACCTAAGGACTTATTTTCTTTCAGATTACAATTTTCGCAAGGCCAAATTGATTTAAATTTATCTCCCATTTGGTACTTTTTTACATACCTACCGACTTCTTCTGTGAGGATATAAAGAAACCAGTAAAAATTATAATAAATTTATTCCGTTATTTTTGTACAGCTTCACGCTTTTTGCCACATAGCAGGGTAATCCGAGAGAACTAGTGTCAAGACACTCCGTTCTCCATTTTCTGAAAATTGGGACATTGCGTGCTTACTTCCTTATTATTTATAACATTATACTTGAGAAACCTTATAGATAAGGTTCTTATTTATATTTTTAGTAAAATTATAACTTCTTGTGTTAAATATCACAACCAATGGAGGTGTTAGTTAAGCAACTTTAAAGGTTACATTTAATTAAGAAACATAATGAATCCCTTTAATAGAGACACGACATTAAGACACGAATACTCAAACAGACATTTATTACTAAATTTATTGATATTATCGTATTTTTTTTACATTTTTTAAAGTGTTAATCGCACACTTAGGAAATTGAAAAAGACATATTTAGAAAACGTATAAAAATTTGAACGGTTTTCAAGAGGCGCAGGTTCAAATTCCGCTGCGTTCAAATTTTTATACGTTTTCTAAATATGTCTTTATCGTATTTTTCTTATTAGATATATGCAAAGAGGTAAAATCTTAAGCTTAATTTCATTTAAATTTAGCTTTAGTTCTGATTGGTAATATAGGTCAAAGTAATTGTTAAAAAATGTATTGATCAAGACTTGAAAACTAAAATATACAGACATGTACTAAAATCTAAATCTATTACATATTTCTTATTATTAAAATTAACATCTGTATGTATCTACATTTGCAAAGGTCTGTGTTATATATTTTTTCAAATCTGTGATAATTATTAATTAGACAAGCATTATGGCCGTTTCAAGGTTATTGAGAACATTATCTACTTATTTAAGCCTTATTCGATCATCTTTATATTCCACAAGATTACAGTATCAGTTATAGAGGGTTTACAAACTTGCAGCTAAACAAAATATTATATTAAAAACGTTGTATTTTTGTATATATATGTATAAACGTTGTTCTTATATATCATAAACGTTGTATATGTATCAATTCGGTGTATACATAACCGCTTAATATATCTCATAGTCCTAATTATCGATGCAATAAAAAAAATAAAATAGCTAGTACCAATGCATTTTCTTTTTCATAAAACATAAAGTTTTGAAATGTATGTATAATCTTAGTATCATCCATGCACATAAATGTGGCTATCTATAATTTTAATACTTTAATTATTTAGAATTTTGAAATTTATTTTTTGTATTTAATGGCATTATTAAACCGCGACTATTTTTACTGTGAATTTGAATCCCATTGTTAAAAATGTTTATGATTTCCAGTAACACCCGAGAGGGTGAGAGGATGAGAATCCTTACGGCACAGAATGCATGAAATACGAAAAAATTAAAAATAATGCAAAAAATCTAATGTTGTGTAGTTTATGAATTAAGCTACTTAATAATATCTTTGATTCGTTAGTAACATCTTTAAGAAAAGTTTATTCATAACAAAACTATAACTATAGAGCGAATACCTTTGAAAGTACCTTTTAATAGTACAAACATTTTTTATGCCTTTAATCGTATAAACATTACCGGTGACATGTAATACAATTTTCAATAGCGATTAATTACCTAAATTTAAAAAGAAAATTGACAAAATTCATATTGAACCTTGTTTATAAATAAGCATAATTGACGGCCATGTTGAGAATGTCGCTTGCTTTAATAACAAAAAGAAAAAATTGTAACTAAAGAATAATGGATAGGTATAATAAGTAGCTTAAAATGTTTGGTCAACAATTTACATATATGAATTGGTAAACATATATTTAGATTATTCACCTTCTATATTATTAGTATAATTTCAAATCTCTATTAGTCAAAAATATTATATTTAATCATATTTTAACAGCGCATCAAAGTAACACCTCGTAAAGTACATATAGATTGTAGTTTTTATACCATATATTTTATTGCCACTTACAATGTTATATTTAATAAATTTGAATAATGTTAGTTTTTATATACTATAATACTCTACGTATTGAGTTATAATACTATAAAATATTGTACATTAGGAAAAAATTTTTTTTAGCACTCCGTTTTATATTAACAGACTTTTTAACCTTTTCGTTAAATATTTTTAAATTGTTATTCCCACGCTTAGGATATGAAATAATCTCATCTCATCACAACGTTGCATTTGACATTATAAAGCTAAGGCAGTATTTTAACTTTAACATTTTATTACTAATTTCATTTTCAATATATATTTGTTTTAATTTAGTTTTAAATTAATTTGTTTTAAGTGACACTATATTTTATATATAAAACAATTCAAAATTTTCTTACAATGTGACATTTCTATAACACTGTTAATTAGAGATATATCTATTATATCACAAACTACTGATACTGTAAAGCCTTTAAAACGTTGAATTAACTAATATACTAGTATATTTTCAAATATCAAATATACTAGATTAATCCGCTTAAAATAGTTTTCATTTAATGTAAATATATATATATATATATAATTAACATAAAATTCATTTATAAATTAAAATCAATGTGTAACGGCAAGATTAAGCATTAATAATTTTTTAACATATTTTAAAGTGTTAATCGCACACTTACGAAATTGAAAAAGACATATTTAGAAAACTTGAACGGTTCAAGGTTGAACGTTTTTCAAGCGGCGCGGGTTCAAATCCCGCTGGGTTCAAATTTTTATACGTTTTCTAAATATGTCTTTTGTAAAAATTAATTATTACGAATTTTTATTGTAGTGAAATAAATAACGCATTATACAATTACATTCACTACTTAAACTAGTAAACATAAGGCGGTCGGTTCACTTATAGAAGATCTACTTGAGTAAATAATTCACTAGAAGCAAAGTAATTTTGAAAGTAGGTAGGTTTTCGGTAAACTTTTTCGTTGAAACAGTGCTGTTTTTCATAAACATATATTATGATGTAATTTAAGAAAACTGTAATTGCACTGAAATTACCATAACATAATTTGTGTCTTGCGGCGTTTTGAAATAACGAATGTATTTCTTAGGCGCCACTTTTTTACTTTGTTGTGTTACCAACTTCTTCTATTAACTAACAATTCTACTTTTAAATATTAAATTTGATTTAATACTTTATAAAGAATCTTGATAATAAACGTTTCAAACTGAAATATTAGATATTAGTGCAGGCTTGCTGATTAATGTGAGAAAATTTTAAAGCTTAACAGAACTTTATAGCTTGTTTCTGTGTCTGCTCCAATAAATTATTCTTGATTGAGTCACCGTAGACCAAAAACATCAAGACGGCAACCAACGAATATTTAAAACTCGCCGAAACAATATTGCGTGACTGAAATAACTACACTATATACGAAAGTATATAAACGTCATCAAACACGTGTTTGTGAGGAAACGGGCGGTACGTTCCGAATGACAATAGGGGTTTCCCTTGCAGGCGGAAAATTTACGTGATAAAAATTCTAAATTGTCGCGTGTGAAAAAAATGTAAAGGTCCAAAAATAAAGTGGCTGCGGTAGGCGTGATTACGGAGTCTTATAGCGGTTCTGTGTGGGGCTGTAAATCAGCGGAGAACGTGCGAATGGATTCATTATTTAGACAATGCGACGTGTGCGGAACGCGATACGACACCTAGGCTCTATAATGTGCGCGTAGCACGCGGGGCGATGTGAAACGGCCGTGTAATTGAAATCTTGATAGCATTTTTGTATTATACAAAACGGTTGATAAAATGGACGATAGAAATATATTATATTTATTGCTCCAAGTCACGGGTAGTACGGTTCTGCTACATACGTTTTACATATAAGTAATTACCTCTAATTAAGTAAGAAATAATTTATTACAATATACCTTGATTTATATTTTTCGTCCTGATCTTGCTTTATATTTTATGAATATTATATACAATCATTTGAGACATCTCTAACAATAGATATTTATTACATACGTATATGCAGATTTTCTTATTATATGACAAATATTAATTTTAAGTAAATTATATGTGACGTTTACGATCATAGTGCGATGCAAAATTTTAATTATCATAATAAAGAAGCTATTAAATATAATCATAATGTATAGTTTATGGACCATATAATATGTATATAATAATTCAATTATCAAACACTAATGGGCAATCTTAATTTGCCGCAATATTGTTTAAGCTTTACGTGTATATATTATATACTAGCGACCCGCTCGTGGCTTCGCCTGTGTTAACTACATGACTATACTATTTCATTTTTTCACCCGCCCGTTTGTTTCTACTTAAATCACAAACTTTGCTTAAATTTATAATTTTAAAATTACTTACATTTACTTAATTGGTTGTAACTCTTTTATTTATGAACTGCTTGAATTAAAATGACACCAAATGTTAAGGGAAGTTTATCAAAATACAATAATCAAAACTGCATTTAAATCGGTTAAGCCGTTTCTGAGATTAGGGTGCGCAAAGGACAGACAAACAGAGAAGATTATTAGAAATAATTATTTTGGTTCTATTACATAGATAAATGCCCCCAATAACATTTTTTTCTCATATATCTTACATACAACGATCAGTTACATTTATATTATTTTAGATGTATAGATGTATTTGTATTACTTAAAACATGCTCTTGTAGATTGAAAATATGTAAGTACACAGATTGAATGTATTAAAAAAAAATACATATTTATACTTCAAAATGTATTGCTATACCTATATAATAAAAAAAATTTAATCGATACCTTATTGTTGAGTTGCATATTATCTTAAACACTTTAAAGTCATAAAAAAACAAACACACTAAATATGAAACTGCTCTTTTGGTTGGTTCTCATATAATTATCTTTTGAAACCGAAGGCGTACGGTTAAGCCAATAAATTTGCATTCAAATAAAAGCTAAATAAATTGTCGTAAACCGAACCGTTTTTTTAAAACACCTACATACGTATAGTCGCATAATCGAAAACAATTCAATTAAGTATGAAATATCGCTTTAGAAAGGTATTTATTATATTAATCTATTTGACATTTGTTTGTCTTACTCGAAATCTTAGTGACCGTCTCATTTTTTTCCAGCTTCTTGCCTAGTGCCAAGAGACTCCGTTCTCCACTTTCCGCCCAGAATTGAGACATTGCATGTTAAGTGGTAAAGGTCCACGCAGTGCTATAGCGCAGACTTAGGTACTATAGCGGAGAAATAAATATAATAATTCACTGAAGTCAATGAATCAAACCCACAACCAATCACGATTACAGTCAAACGCTGTCACACTGCGCCACGACAGCCTCAATATCAATTATAATTCATGCTATTTAGTGTACACTTTAGTTATAGGTATGTGCCTAAGTGGTAATTTATGGCATTATAGAAACAAAGTCTAGATAATTAATAATTCAAATTTTATGTACGTAACCATATGTTATATATAATAAGCGATTTTCACGTTCCCTTTTCCAATATTTTATACAGTTTACGATTGTTACCTACTTGTTTTATTCTGTCTAGCTATATAATAAAATATTCTCACTTTATGTACCTATATAGTATACTATATATATAGTAGGTTATAATTTTTTTTTATATATTAGTAAGTAAGATTTTTTAAAACATTTGTTTTTCTTATATCTATTTTTTTACAGCTTCACGTATTCCCTCATAGTAGTGTAGTCATAGTAAGGTAGGAGACAAAATAGTGTCAAGACACTCCGTTCTTAACTTTCCACCCGAATTCGAAATGGTACAATACTTATTGTCATCCTATAAACCTGATATGAAAATATTCTAATATAGCCTTCAGAATCGTGTTTCGTTTATTTTCTCTATGAAGCCTATTTAAATATAACCTTAATTATATTTAAGTGATTTAATTTTATTACTGATGTAAATGTGTGGACTATGAAGTGAATGAAGTCAAATGGGCTACAGGTATTTTACTTCTGTACTTTCAAATCGTCAATTAACATAAAATGTCAGTGTTGTCAGCCCTACTGGAAGCTACCACCGGCTCGGAAGAGAGATCAGCTGAGCAGGGCCGGCTCAACAGTTGCTCTTTTCAAATATAATTTTACAATAATGTCACAACTATGATTAGCCTCCCGACTCGAGTGAGCATCAACAGCATTTAATTCCACACATAAATATCAGTATAATATTCTTGGTGAGAATAATATAATAAATATAGTCATAATTATAATAGAAAAATTGATGGTGAAATTGTAATCAATATGTCACCAACGGTGGCGCATCTTGCATTCTACAGAATGCAGTGATACAAGATTCATCAACCCTCTGATAGATGGCGCTAGTTTGTATTTGGTATGTTTAGCAATTAATTTGTCGAACTAAACTATGAATATTTATTTCACATCAATTATAAAAATAGTTTTTATAGTCTGATGTGCTTAATTAATTATCGGTAAAAAAAAGAAGATTTGGTATCAAAACCATGTTACCTAATTTTTATGCTAGTTACGCTATGAAATCATAGATGGCACTATAATAAAGAATAAGAAGCCACTCAAATATTATCTAATGAGTAGAAAAAATAATATGCAAAGCTGCTATCTTAATGTATTTTCATGTACTTTATCAACTTTCCTCTTTTTTAATTTAATAAGTAGTCTACAGTATCTATTCCTGCATGGTATGTGACAATTTTTCTTCAAGCTAATATAGATTTGATTTTGAGTCAACAAAATTCGATTAAAAGTCTTGTTTTTATGTAAGCTTATTTTTATACGTAGTGAGAAGCCAATAAAAAAAATAAACTGTTCAATTATTTCAACTCGTCTAAACATTGCGTATTTTTTTAAGATCTTGGAATTTCAAATATTTTAAGTACGAATATTTCTTCGAGTGGGAAAACATTAATTATCGAGAGTAGTGACTAAAAATCAACGTTATGGTAACGTATGGCGCAACGCTGACATTTATTTCAGCTTTGTACTATTTTACAAGAGTGCCTAGTGTCAAGACACTCCGTTCTCCATTTCCGCTCGAGTACGACACATTGCGTGTTAGTTGGCGTGACGTGACTGCACCGCCGGCTTTGTCTTGTTTACCAGAGCGGAGAAATGTAAATAATTAAATTATGATCATTATTTTAAATGGGAATCGTAACCAATTGCAATTAAAGTCAGATACTGTCACACGGCGCCAAGATGGTGTCTAGAAAATCCACAATTATATATATCTATGACGGAACATCTATACCTACAGAAAAAACAAATATTACCCCCACTAAGTCGAAAACAATGTTTTATCTAGTAGTAAGTCACATCACAAACACACGCTTGTGGCAAAAACTTACGGAGATATTCTATTTTTACAGTTATGTTTACGTTCAGCATTCTGGCTATCTTCTTTTAGTGGGTGAAATTGCTTTAGTGATCTTCGGAATGATTTAATTTCAGATATAAAACGCTGAAATATTTAACAAGCATGTAATATATTTGATTTTGATCTTGAAATTAAGCTTTAATGTATAATATTTGAAAATAACGAATTTGGTTTTATTGGTTTTTTTTTATATAAGATAACATTATTTATAGTAATACCTATTTTAATTATTTATTAAGTAATTAATAATTGTGGTTCATCTTTTATTTTTATAATTTTATTCAGTGCGTTCGATTAAGTAATACCTATTATATCTATAGAACATTTAAATATTTAGCTATTTAATATTAGAAGCAATTTGCTAGATGAATTTACATTTTGTAAAGTATAACGAACATCCACACAGAGAAAATCTTACATAGTGATGATGAACCTATAATATCGTTATTTATTATATCTTTATTTATTATATCTTTATATTTCGGCCATTATTAAATAGGTACTTATTGCAAGAATTGTCAACTATCATATTTATTAGAATATGATTTTTTGCTATGCAAACAAGACAATACGTGGCGTTAAGCTCCGCCACTCAATCACGAATTCGGGTGTGTGAAAGTGGAGAACGGAATGTCTTGACACTAGATTTTCTCTGACTACCATGCTGCTTTCCAATATTATATTTGGAGTTGGGAGATTATCCCAAATTGCACTGAGTCTGACCAAATCGTGGAGGCAAAATAATTTTAAATAACATATAGAGACTCATGGTGCATTTAATCCAAAACACAGCCCTTTGAATTTTTTCTCGAAAACGATTATTCGTATTATTTCAATATTATAAATATATCATCATTAAGAAAACTTTAAAACTAAGTCATTCTTCTAATATAAACAAAAACTAAATTTAGCAATTTATTTTATTTTACTTTCATACTTTTATTCTTCATGAAAATACATATATGACATGTATTGTTAAATAAGAAATACCGTCTTCATGGTCGTGTCTCACACAACCGCTCTATTGTAGAGAAATGGACCGACAAACCGTTACGTTCACATCTACAGTGTACTTTATTTTTTACTGAATTGATGCAAAAATGAAGCTATTATTATATACAGGGATATAGTACAGAAAATGTTGTATATAGATATTTGGGGTGAACTACAATATTTTTAAATTACATTTTAATAACCTGTAAATTTTTTCTTCTTGGGTTATGAAAAATACCAATCTTATTATATTCATAAAATAACCAAAGATAAAGAATCTTGTACCGTATATACCGTTTAAATATTTCGTAAAAGTATTGGAAGCAAAAAGTCGCTAAATTTGAAGCATTCTTGGAGGCTTTTGAGGAAAGCCCGAAGCTAGTGTTATAGGCAATGAGAAGGCCGAGAGGGAAGGCTCTATCGGCACTTTACACGCTCTACCGGAGCTAACCTCCGCCCAAATGTAATAACACGCCGCCTGCTCTCTGTTTCAATTTGGGAACAAATTGAAATTGTTTTTATTTGAATAATATTACTATACCAGACTCTATGTGGATTGAGAAATGATAGTTATTGTATTGCTTACCGTCTTTGAATTATTTTACGAGGTCGCTCTTCACACTCGCTGGTTTCTCTTATTGAATAATAGCGTTGGTTAAATGTAAGTGTTAGTTCACATCATGTTAATGTGTTTGATAGCAATTTAATGAAATGATAACATCTACAGTGCAACGAAAAAATGTAAAGTGTTCTATTTACCAAATTTTTATTTTAAACTTATTTTTATGGTTATTACCATTCGCATTCTTTTTTGTGTTTGTAGAATATTTTTAGTTATCAATTAATGGTTGTTGTGTATACTAACCAGGCATCGTTTATGCGCAATTTTGTCGGAGGGAAGATCACTGCATCCTTTATCGAGGGGTGAGGGGAGGGCGTTGGAAAAATTGCACATAAATATTGAAGCTGCCACTTACACGTGCGCCCGTTACCAAGTGATAGTGTAGGGCGGATATTCCTGTTTTATTATCGTTTTAATTATTAAAATATTTATTAAATTCAGCTAATTGTTTTGAAACATCATATCATGACAGTAAACGATGGATTGAATGTATTGCAACAGGGATATACGACAAATGTGTTAAAAATTACATAACTAACTATTAAAGTACTTTACTTTACATGAACTAACAAAAAATTAAGAAAAAAATTTAACAAAATTAACAAAATATTAATAAATTACAATTGATAAGTTTATAATAATACAGAAAGATTGAAATATTTCTTTGGTAAGTTAACAAAAGGCGCTTACATATTGCGATATTCTAAACGCTTTGAAAATAAACTTATTTAATTAATGTATTCCTACAATCTCGCTTACCACCAATGTTAAAATTATAAAGCTGTGTATACCTAAACCTAACATGTTTTTTTACTATTTCGCCGCGAGGTATAATCACATACATTGCACTATTCTGAAATCTTCAAATCTAAAAAAGGTAAACGAAAACTGAAATAATTGAATTCAAAATTCAAAATGATACGTTGTAACGTCTAACTACAATAAAGAAAATGACGAATCAAAATCAGATCCTCAATAGTCCTTACCACTTGGTGCGGTGTAAGCCCTCCTTCTTTTTCTTGTAGCAAATTTCGCAACAATCTCACTTATTATGCCACACAAATTTCCGCGCCCCCGGCCGCCTCTAGACGTGAAATTAAAATTTCCTACTTACCCCCGCTGTATACGACAGGAATAGCTTAATAAATATTGTTGCCTACCTAGTTAAAGTTGTAAGCTCAGATAGGTACCTATATTTTTTTATTATTTATAATGAATTATAGCTATGCCTACCTATAGTCGGTGATTTAATAGGTAGTATCTACCATAACTGTTATTTTATTAAAAAAATTTAAAATATTAAGTTGCTGCTAAATTTTATGTTTTAATCACTTTTGTAAAACAAGTAAAAGTTTGTGTAAAACAAAACTTACGTTTATATAAATAGAAAAGACAAGTATATTATCCAGATAATATATCATTAATTTTGTTGTTACAGGTGACATCACAAGTTGGTGAACAGTACAGGATTGAACATGTAAGCCAAATAATGTAATTAGTTATACTAATCTTTTCATACTCTTAGGTATACCAAGTTGTAGGTGTTTTTGTGTTAACGAAAATTCAATTTAAGTTTTATCAAATTTAAAACAATTCTAAAATAGAATATTTACATTAGCTACTACTGGTATCTACTATATATATTCTAATACGCCTTATTAGAAACACGATAATTTTATTTAATCGTATAACATTTTCTACCTCGGCCAGAATAAAAAAGAACAGTGTTCTATAAAAACAATTTCGAGCATTTAAAATCAAATAAAATCGACGTAAAGATCACATAATCACTTACATACGTCGTTTATAACTTTGTTGAGCGTTGATGTAAGTGACAAAACAAGTTTATATCGAATTTAGAAGCTCCGCTCTATAAACTGGCTGTTAAATCTCGCAGAACGTAGTTGTAAATTTTCTGAAGAGTTGAGCACTTTTACGATGGACAGTCGCTCCTCCCACCTGGGACTTTGCGGCCATGTGATGGTTCCTATACATCGATCCTCTATAAAACAGACCATCATTGCCTGTCGGCATTTCTTTATATTGAACGAAATTTTACACACTATATCTTTAGTCAATTATTTATCAGCATTTAAAATTTTACAACTTCAGTACATAATAAAACACAATTTAGATTTTATAGCTCTTGTAAAATGTAGAGAGGTGTTATCTAAAGCCAATGTAAATATAGAGAAAGCAACGGACTATATTATAAACAAATATAATTATAATTTATGTGGACTAAAGAATGTAAGAATATCTTTAAAATCTATAAAAATATATACCTAAATAGTAAATAATTGGTGTAACAATTCTTATTTTTTTTTATACTCTATACCTAATGTGTTAATTCTAATGTGGAAGATTGAATACTCCATAAAAATTTACTACTTAAACCATAAAATAGACATTGGTGGTTGAATGTACTTGTGTATTTAAATATATAATAATGTTTTTAAAACTAATAAATGAATTAAATACATGTAAACTATTTTTTATTACACAATATTTATACCTGATTTTAGATAATATAATATTTGTATACTTTTTAAAAATTATGAATAAAACTGTGATAATGGTTTACTAAATACATTTTTATTTATAATGATTTATAGAAAAATAGAGTACCTATCCATTTTAAAAAATTGTCAATATTAATAAGTTTATCATAACATCAAATAATCTTCTTTTGTTTTTATGTACGCAGCATGTAAATAATATATCATGCAGTTAAATAATTTTAAAATATTTATTTCTCTTCTTATTTTTGATTATTTTTATACAATTGAAATAGCGAAATCCCCACGTTTTACTCAAACTTTTTTTAACTACCTTGAAACCCGTACTCAACGGTATACTTATATACTTATGCGCCAATACGATATCCACAGAATCTTTTATCCAATTTACAATTGGATATTTTAAAGCAGCAAAAGACTATTACGTTCTATTTAATACTACTATTGAAAATAAGTACCTGCTACCATAGTGAGCATTGAACATATATTTCACGCAAGTGAAGTTTTTAACTGTACTCTACGTATAGTAATAGGAAACTAGTTCTTTAATAAAAAATACATATAGGAGTCATACTAATAAGATCTAGTAGGGGAATTATTTAAATTATTAAATTCAATAATTTTAATTGTATTTGCATTATTCTATAAATTTTAATACCGGAAATTATATACATACATAACCTAGAGTCAAGACACTCGGTATTGTATTGCATGTTGAGGGACCTTAACGCCGCGCTTTGCCTTAAGCTCCAGATCGGAATAATGAAAATATTTTACATGTAATCTATCCCCCGAATGTGTCCCAAATTTAGCTGGGAATGTTATGGCATATTAGTTTAAAGTTAAATATTTTAAAACCTATTACCTACCACCTTGTAATCCTACAAACTAATATAAATAAAATCATTGGAAGATCTTGAAAATTAATTTTATTTTCACTTGTTACTTTTTTCATATAATATATATTATTATATGAAGTTTGTACTTGATTTAATAGGAATTTATTGTTTGTTGATGGTAGGTGATCGTTATAAAATACTTACACATAGGATTAAATAAAAATGAGGACCTTAAAAACTAATATACTTAGAATGAATATTACAGCATAAGGAATACTAATAGTATTGACATTAAAGGCTCTTGTTTGAATTTCAAATTAATCTCGTGGAAAAGTTTATATTGAAAATGTGAAAATTTCATCAGTCTATATACCTTTGTATTCTCAACTCAGCGTTGTTACATTTTGTAAATAACATAGGTATATTAAATTATAATTAGTCTATATTAATATTCGAAATAAAAATTGTCATATGTGATATTTTTAGGGCGCAACAAAAAAAAAAAACAATTACAGAGCAATAAAAAATGGCCCAATCGTAAAATAAATGACCTAAACTGGTCATATCAAGCTCTATATAACATGAAACCTATACTTATGCAATGTTCTACTGCCACACCGCCGTACCACCGACCTGATAAAGCTGAAAAGGCAAGTTAAGCCTATAAAAACCATGCACTAACCATCACCTCACGATTTAAAGTGTACTAAATAAACAAACGCCACATACAATAAACGATTTTATTGTGATGCGTGTAAAGTTTATTATTGTACACGTGCTCGGCGCGGTTACGATTCACAAGTATGAATGAAATGTGCAAAAGAGAAAGAGACTCGATGGAACAGGACGAATGATACCAGTTCGACCACGTGGCCGGCGTAAAGCAGTTAAGTGCAATTCTTGTTGGAATTCATTGGTGAATTGCTACTATTTGATTTCTTATATGATTTGAGATATACTGCTGTAACTAAATTATTTGGTGTATTTGTAGATAAGTATGTTGTTCAATGTTATAGCCTATGTTGAAAAGTCGAATAAAACGAAGGCATTGCATAAAGTTATTACTTTAATAACGTTTTTATATAAATTTCTAGTGCGTTTTAGTGACTTCCAAAGATTTGTAAACCCTCATTAAATTGTTAGTAAACTTATTCGTATTGAGTATTTTATGTATTATATTTTAATTACGACAGTTATTCCTTAAGAAAATATCTACCTTTTATATATTTTTTATTATCATCATACTTCTGCATTTATTAAAAAAAATGTATGGATCTGTAATACTTTATTTATTAAAATAAAGCATTTTATTATTTTGAAAATAAAAATTAGTATCTAATTATTTATAGATACCACTAACATTATACAATTAAATCTATGTTTTTGAATTTTAAAAAGAGTGACTGTAATATTTTCTCTTTTACTCTAAATATTTTGGGTTCAAAGATTTTGTTATTTTTCGCTTATGAATAATGTAAATATAAAAATGAAATCTTTGAAAGTATATAAAATTTGGTATTTTCTTTATCGCTTAAAAAGCTGCTTTATTTTGACAGCTAGAAGTGCCGGGAAATGGTTTGTGATTGGCGGTGAATGTTCTGCAGCGGATCACTATTGGCGTAGAAGAGCGGTGCGAGGGGTGCGCGGGGCTCGGCGCCATCGCGAACAATGGCCGGCTGGAAGCTCGTTAGCGAATAGCTTTTATCTCTTTCTAATGTACGATACGCAGGTAGGAATTAATGAGACGGAGATGAGCCTCTGGCACGTCACCCCTTGCGGCGGCGACGCCGTCTCGCTCGCACGCACGTGCCGCGTTTCGCCGTCTCTCGCGCGGCTCGCAGCGGCGGTAACGCTCGCCACGACGGGACGGAATTCAGAGCTCAGAGCCTCATACGCGGGTCATAAACGCGATCCGCGGCCATAGTAGAGGTGCACGCGCGAGGATCGATCCGAATCGCCGGCGATAAACGCATCTCCCGCGAGGCGACCGTCGCGCGCCGCGTCGCCGCCGAGCGATGAGTTCCAAGTTCATCATCGATAAAGCATGCTCCCCAAGTACCATCAGCAGTTCCATCACCAGAACTTGTTCGCGGGTGCCGGAGCTTCCCCAATCGAGGCGTCGTTGTCGTCGTCGCTGTCTTCGTCGCTGTCGACGTCGCTGTCGTCGTCGCTGTCCGGGGCCTGAGCGGTCGTGCACTGGGGTGCCGGCTCGCCTGGGGCCGGGAGCCCGCAGCGCTCCTCTTCGTCATCGTCGGCGTCGCCGGGCGCGCCATCGAGGATGTATCCTTACGTGTCACATCACCAGCAATTTGGGGGGTCGGTCCCGTTTCCGGCGGGCAGTGGGCTCTCTGCGGACGACAAGAGTTGCCGCTACCCGACCGCAGTTGGAGGAGATCCGATGGTCAACTATGCCCTGGGGCAGCACAACGGCGGGGCCGCGGTGTCGGCGGCGTCGGCGAGCATGGCAGCTGCAGCTCAGTTCTACCACCAGGCAGCAGCATCTGCAGCATCAGCAGCCTCAGCCGCCACCGTTGACGCCATGGGAGCCGCCTGTTCACAACCATCAGCTCAACCACTGCCCGACATACCACGCTATCCTTGGATGTCTATCACCGGTAATTTTTTTACTCTATCACTGCATGAACTTGAGTTATTAGTTTGGCTATTTTCTTTTAGATTCCATTCTGAAACAGGAATATATTTTTATATAAATTTATTTACTTTAAATAAGTAGCTATATTCTAATTTTATATTTTTATTAGCCACTATTTATGTATATTTTATATAAAATATAAATAATATAATAGATAATAAAGCTTCTTCTTATGTTGCATTATGAATTGTTCATATTTAAATAAATGTGTGTGCGCTTATAATATACATTAAATTTAATTACTTTTTAAATAGTTATTGTAGGTAGGTACATATGTGTAATAAACAATTATAATAATGAGACTTCTAGTAACTCAGAATCCAATAAGAAAGATACCATTAATTAGTTTATTTCACTTTGGATAGCTATCTCAAAATACAGGTAAAGCTTACAACAAGGTTTTTTTTAATTTAAGTTCAAATTAACATCAGATCGACAGTTTAAAAAATATATTTTGAATTAAACAAGTCACGGTAAAATTGAATTTTCAAGTCAAAGTAACCTCCTAAATTTGAAGCGCCACCCAGGCCATGGTCTTCCTTTGTCTTGCAGATGCCTAAAACTACCATTACCAGTCAGTAACAGCAAAAAATTATAAAACCGCCACACGACGGGTGGCAGCTTAATAAGAATTAATATTTCAATTATTTTGACATAAATAATATATACATAAATAATAAATAATATTATCGAGTCTCAAATTAAACAATGATTATTTTTTTTTAAAGTTTACGATAACCTCATATCAAAGATCAGTAGTAATGAAATAGCTGGTTTATATTGATAAACAGTAATAATTACTTTACTTATCATAAATATAACTACAATAATACACCACTGATAGTCATTCTTTAAAAACATATCTTTTTATTACTCGTATATTTAGGTTATCTTATTAATTTATATATACAGTATTGCTATTTGCGTAAGCTCTTCTTTAACATCTAAATAATTATTAACGAAACAATTATTTATTTATTACATACCAGAATTTTATAAAAAATAAAAAATGGTAAAAATCAAATTCAAACTATACTAACCTAGGTCATTAATAAATCTATACCAAAAAGTGCATAGATGCCATACTTTTTACGATGACATGTGAGGTTCCATTCTCGTACTCAAAAAACGACCAGCTATTACAGCCAAACTACCTGTACGTTTTGAATACAATGGCACTATAATTTATATTGGCAGTTTTATAACTGTCAATACTAATTTTCCTACATAATTATCAAATAATATTCAATCACACATATACATTTTGAGAAAAATAATAAGAACAGCGTATTTTTTGTTAAAGCGGCCGGTTTAAAAGAAATACTTATTTTAACTACGTCTTGTTAAATTTATAGAAAATAAACAATTAATTAACTTAATTAAAAGTAGTAATTTTAAAGTAAACTTATACACCTACTATTGCGTCAATAGCGTTGAAGTTTAGTTAAAGATATGCATGATTCATAATTTTTTTTTCATGCAAAGCTCAGCTTTCCCTACACATGACGGTCATCAATAACATCAAAATATAAAAGACACCATAATCACAGCCAACCTGCCAAAGTAACGGCTCGTAGCTCACAAAAATTATACAATATAGCCTATAATCGACTTGTTTTTGTGTTAAACGAGTTCATTTTCATGATTTGTTAGCAATGCTAGATTATGTGAATTACCGGAGCGATATAAAAATATATCAGTAGTTGGCGACACCGTTAGCTTTCAAAATTAAAATGGCCGAAGAATAAATGTCACCGCGACGACATTTATTCACAATAATACTCAACATTTCGTATGTATTTAACAATGAATATAATTTATTAAAACGTTAAAGTTTAAATTTATTAAATTTTATATAATTTAATTTTTTTTCAATCTTATTTTTATTTAATGCAGATCGTGCACGGATTTAATAAAATAATTGTCTCTGCTTGTATTTTTCATCTTAAGGTTATCTACTTGAATAAAGAATTACAAAAAGGTGTAATTTAATGATCTAGCTATATTGTATAACTCGATACCTTTAGTAAATATTCGATACCTGTAAATTTTTAATATTACTCTAATAAATAAAATAATATTGTAATTTATTTATAAAAAAGGTTATCAATTATAAAGAAAGATACTTATGCAATAAAAAGTTGTTTAAGAATTAACCCAGCAGGAATACTAATATAAAATAGTAAATTTATAATATCCAAATAGAAACTAAAGTTGTTTTTCTTTATCAAAGAAATTTATTTAATTAAATATAAAAAAGTAAGGTAAATCATGCGTGACATATCTCAACCGATGTGATATATCGTTAGAGATGAACCGGTCACATGTGTGCGGGTGATCACGGCGCATGCGCCACAAACATGGCCGACGCTACTACCAATCACAGGGCGCGCTTCACCCGCTCGCATTATACCGACGGCTCTTAATGCTATTGATTGCTATTTGTAGCACCTTGCTAATTACTAATGGTATATGAAATTCATTTTTATTATAATATTTTAATTATAAACTTCTCTTAAAATTAACACAAGTAAATATTTCACTTTAAAACATAACTTTATAATTGTAAAATGCTTATTTTAAAAGAAACTTCTTTTTTAAGTAGCCACTACCCATTATATAGTACTATCTTATGGTATAGTATGGTAATTTTCCATTATATTTTGCAAACTTTTCAAACTTAAATATAACATTAGGTACCTACATGAAATAATATTGTATCTACGAAAATATATCGTAGGTCCAATCTTTTAATAGTTTTATTATCTTTTATTTACTATTTTGAGGCGCTTTCAATAAAAAATAATAATACATACATAATAAACAGATTTATCTATATTTTATGTTTAGTACATATGTAATTATATAGTTATATAATTAATAAGGAAATTAAGTTCTTATCCCAAACCTAGAGTTATTTTACACCTTGTTTCAAACGAGACTATACTATATTTTTAATAATTATTGATTACAACACGTCATTTGAGTATTTATAATAGTGTAACTATTACAAAATTGAATTAGATATCTGCAATTCTCAAATATTTTAAGAAAACTTAATAAAATGTACTTATGAATAATAACTTAGATATTTTATCATATTTTTTATCTATACTATATGTCATTATAAAAAAACACAAAATCATTGCTGAAAACTCAATCCAGAATTTACCAAATTATTGAAAATCCTTTGCTGTAAAATAACTGTAGGTATTATTTCTTTCTGATTTTTAATATAAATTTAACATCTTGTATGAACTGTATTATTTTATTAATAGATACGTAGATACTTTTAATTACTACTAGTTTGCTTAAGTTCACTACTAGTTTGAGTATTGCAAAAACATGTGTGGTAATTTTAATTTTGTATTGCCATTACGATGTATCAAATAATTGAGTTTAAAGCCATTAAAGATTATTCGATCAATGCATTTTATGTTTCCGATTGGCACGATTTAGTAAATTTAAAGGCACTAAAAACCGAAGTGAACTTTAATTGGTGATACAAGTGCTTTAAAAGTCCAGATAATTTTGTGCATATATTTTCATTGATACCACTTATCAGTCACTTATTTGAACTTGACTTTTTTTAGCATAACATATGCACCGCGCGCGTGTGGTACCTACCCACGTGTTGTAATCAGTAATGTCTGCAATTTTTCCTTGTGTTTCAACTAATATTTTACATTTATAATATATTAAAATTACACAATAATAACAGTAGTGCTTAAATACATACATTTAGAGCAAATTTAAAAATAAATAAAGGTATACTATGCTACAAATACCTAAGTGTTAAAGAAAATCTAAATTAATGTTCTTTATTCGTCGTCTTATTTCATATTATACTAGTAGCACCTTGAATTCATAACTTATCAACCGCTACAATTTTCACGACAGCTTGTTATTCAAATATTCATGAAAAAAAAAAAAAAAAGTGGTACAAAACATTTAAATGGCTTATAAGGCGTTTTTACTGTGAATTAAACTTTACGTTTTATATTAAAATACGTGAACACGTGGAATATAGAATATGTATTTAAAGCAAAAAAAGAATATTACCGTAAAGTTTATTATATAGATGCGAGAAAAACCTTACCAATAATTGTATTACGTGCATTGATTTAATGTTATATTTGTGCTTTGTTAAGAAATTGCTGTGTAAAAAATGTTGGATGTAGTAATAGTTTTTTTGGTCTATAAACAATTCCATAAATCTTTGCAAATCTTTCTATAGGTACTAACTGAAAAACAAATGATACGTTTCTTTTTAAATTATTACTAAAACTATTATTTATTATTAAAAAACAAACATTTTGGTATTATTTTTACATTGTTATTTGATATAATATGAATGAATATTATTTTGCAGAAGCTGCGAACAATATTAAACTTATCGTTAAAAAGGATTTACGTGAAACAAAATGAATTAAAGTGCATTTTATTTTGTTGGCTAATTTTTCTTGTAATCGTTTTATACTTCACTTACAATTTAGCATGCAATTTAAAATTACTTTTAAACTGGTGATTTATTTTTTTTCGTAAGCAAAAAGGTTTTCATGTAATTCTTAATGTTTTATTTTCATAGATTTTTGCAGCCGTATTATTACTTTTCAATAAGAAACATTCATTACGATTGATAATAGATTTTCCATTTCCAGATTGGATGAGTCCCTTCGACCGCGTGGTCTGCGGTGAGTTCAATGGTATTTATCGTTTCAATTTTTATTTTCTTTTAGTTTTAAGTACTTAGATTAAGTAGAGGTTAGAGAGCCAACATACACGTGCGTCGGACATATTTTTTACCGTAATCAGTATTATTTTAATCAATTAACTACACATATTGTCACGCTCGTGTATATGGGTTCTTTAAATCATGCCTTCCGTAACGTTTTGTTGCAATTATTCATTTGATATGGCTTCGTTGAATCATTGCAATTGATATTTCTACTACGATTTTTAAAACAGCGCGAAAATTGTTGTTGTAAACAATGTATTATCTTCAATTAGTTCTGACGATTTGAATATTATGAATTTTGTGACTACTCTATTAGGTGCACTTCTTAATATGTTGCTAACAAACAGAGGAGGTATACGTCACTTAAGAATATATCGTGATATACCTACTAGTGTATTTATCAGCATAATGTTTTAAATTTTTTCTTTAAATTTATCAAACAATCAAAACCGTTTCTAAAGAAGCAAGACTTTAAAGTAATATTATTTTACGACCGAGACCAATAGTTTTAGGGTATATTGCATTTGCTAAAAAAGTAACGGAAAGGGTTTAACGAAAAGAACTACAACTTTCACTGAAGACAATAGTGAATAGATTGCAAAAACGCTTACCCAAATTATTAAGGTAGCTAAATTAAAAAAAACCAACTGTATATTTTTAAATATGTTAGGATTAACTTACATTACAGGTATTTATTTTTATTTATAATATTAATACATTTCCTCCACTTAATCACTTACTGACAATAAATAGATTTTTGTTAGATGTATGTGTGTGTCTGTCTGTCTGTGTGTGATGTATATGTCTAATCGCTCCATCGACCTTTATTACTGTAAACAAATATAATTGAATAACAATATAGATACAGTAGCTTGCTCCTAAGTTTACTTACCTGATCAACTAAAAGCTTCGGATCCCTAAATTGACAATTACATTTAAGTTCGCAACTCTCACCGTTAACTATAGAACCACCAAACAAAAGATCCACGGCAATGGGGTTGCGCAATTTCTCTTTTTTTAAAAATAGCATTCCTTTGTACACAGTCGATGTTTACAAATAAAGTATAAGTCAAAGGGTTTTAAATCACAGTGTCGAAAGCTTTTAAAATAAGCTTAGAACAGCCATTGTTTTGTTGGCACGCTCATAAATTGCTTTATTACCCGGGCTCTCCGCGGCCGTTCTGCGAAAGTTAATATAGCCAAAATCGCAGTCAAAACATCGCTTGTTATCAAATGACAATATGAAGTAATACATAGTCAATGAGTTGTTGTATGTACGTATATGATAAAGGTTACATCAGCTTTACTTACGTTCATTCGTATCTATAAATTTAAACAGAATAATCGCTCCCATTGTTTATTTTATATTTGCTGGCTTATCTATTTTATTCAGTTTTATATTAACATTCTAATACTATTAATAATATGTTATGTAAAACATTTTTTTGTAAAGAGAAAATAAATACTACTGTTATTAATAATTTAAAGGTTGAATACCCTATTTCTTTCTATCTTTTTAATATAAACAGTTCATTTATAAATACACAAATATAATATAATTATAATCATTTCGTATAAATTATTAAGCGCTTGAGAGATATACTATGTTATAATTAATTAATATAACATAATTAAAGATAAGTAAACTAAAAGTAAATTCTTAATGAGTTTAATTTTAAGGAGCTGTAAAAAAAATATCCTATTATTACTTATGTTAAATAAAACTATTTTTGGCAAAAGCTTTGTATTATAAACTTGAACCTAATATTTCAAATACTCTACGGTACTCTGTGGTCAGGAGTAATCTATCCATGACTTCTCATCAAGTACTGTTAAGTTTAAATTCATAAATAGCACATATGGAAGTTTTTTTTTAAATGAAGAACGCGTAAAAACCGTTTGTCAGTGAACGTATGGCATAGCGCTCAGAGTGCTTGGACGTTTTCACAGGGGGGGGTATGTTCGAGTCCCCACTATGTTCATTTTTTGTACGTTGTTAAAAGCATTTTTACATACCTATAGAAGTTTTCTGTATGAAATAAGATTTATAATGGAAGCTTTAGTCTCTACAAAGCAACTTTATAGGGCTATAACAATTAATAACTAATCGCTGTCAATCGTAACTCTACAGTTATAAAGCAATAGACGCTAGTGCTGTAAAAAAAAGTTCATCCGCGAACAATAACATCTGAGAATTGACCATAAAGTGGCGACCTTGCGGCAATAAAAATTTAACGAGGCAAGCCCGTGGAGTACTATAGTATAAACATAACGCCAGATTTGTGAACGTGACTGTCATAGAAACAGCTGGCTTCACATCTGTATAGTAAACAATTTCATATTATAAATATGAAGGAGCTAGAATTTGCCACAGCACAGTTTAATTATAACACTAGTAGTGTTAATACTAAGATTTAAAAAATATATATATTACAATTAATGTAGGTACATTTTATTTAAAATTATGAAGTATATTATGAAGTATCTTAAATAAAAATTCAAATCACATTTTTATTTTATTAGCACAATTAATTATTTTAAAACAACAATACCTATATATCTTGTACAAGTTGAGTATAGAAATAAAATTGATGATTTTGTTAACATTTTTTTTTAAAGTGTTATTCCCACACTAAGGAAATTCAAAAAGACATATTTAGAAAATGTATAAAACCCACGCCTCTTGAAAACCGTTCAAGAACGCATGGCTTAGCGGTCAGACCCTTCAACGGTTTTCAAGAGGCGCGGGTTCAAGTCCCGCTGCGTTCAAATTTTTATACGGTTTCTAAATATGTCTATTTCAAATATGATGATATTGGCGTGATGATGTCTTATTTTCTAGAGCTCACGAGATTACCTACGCGTGCTTATTTAAAAACAAATGTCAATGTCAGTTTATTCGCGACGTAACGTTCGCTTTGTGCGCTCGAACAGAACGCATAACTTTCCATTAGGCACACTTTGGTATTACTACTTGAGTTCCGTACACTTATCTATGCTTGTCGTTCAAGGCTGTAGTTGTTGGCATTACATATGTTACACAATAAGTATTTTTAGCTACGTTCCAAAATGCAATTAGGTTGTCGACCTCAACGAATTAATATGTTATGCATTGCATGAATCTCTCGAAGATAATGTATGTATGTAAAGAGGTATATTCTGCACGCCGGTCTGCGGGTATATTTACGTTAATACAAACAAATTTGTCTTCATTTGGCTCATATTTTTAGTTTTATATACAATCTCGTCCAGTGTTGTAATTATTATTGTTACTTAATATTTTTATGTAGATATGATATTTAATTTTATATATGAACTCTATAGAATAAAAACTTATACGTATATATAACAATACTCTTTAACATACATTTACTGTATAAAAACATAAACTACCATAATCTTAAGTAATTCCGAAATGTTTATTGAGTAGCATTAAGAAGCTTCGCGTTGTCTAAAACAATCCTCACATATTTTCAACAATTTCGAGTATTTAATGGATTGTATTTTTAGCCAACTACGGATTAAGGGTATGAGTACATTTCCAAATAAGTCCTAAACAGGAAATTTTCTACTGTGACGGTTTAGTCGATTTATTGACTGTTTAGTAATACATTTTCAGTGCAATAGTTGAATGGAGTAATCTTAATAAAGTAATAACTTTTAACTTTCTAGTGTCGGTATACTTCGGTCGTTTATCTTTACCTCCATTGATTTTAACGTCGATAGAATTTCTCCAGCTTAACGTTCAGTATCCGTATCATTTACGCTGCGCAATTTACTCAGACGATTGCTGTTTCGCAAGGGTCAAAAGGTCTCTATCAAATATGAGTTTTGGTCAGTAAATTTGAAATAGGTATGACTCGACCCAAACCCTTACTGAATAATATATAACATTTTATTAAAGCTTTAATAGATTTTTTTAACATACTTTTACAATATCTAGCTTAATTCCATATAAAGTCTGATAATATTTTTTGGACATTCTTTTACACATTTTAAAAAATATATATTTTTGTAAATTGCTTAAACTATGTAAGCATCCCTCATTTAAAAGATTTTTTCCTGATATGTAGGCATACATTACGTATTCATATATTTAAAAATTAGTGAAATTTTGAATTATGAAGCTCGATCGTACATTTCGTAAAAAAATTACCTCCGATTTTATAGATCCGATAGCGTAAACACAGTAATTGCTCAAAGTTCGACATTATGAAGTTTCATTTGTATAGAAATTCTTGTTTTTATTATATATTCTCTTTTATATGATTAATTTAAAAGAAATTGACTTATTAAGGACATTCAGATCAGTGGTGTAATTATTTTAGTCTTTAATATTAAGATACTTCGTTTCTCATTTTCCTACTATTTTAGAAACATTGAAGATGTTGAGCGGTGGAACCCAACATCAAGTTTTGCCTCAAAAAAAGTAAACCGATATAACTTGTACAATATACAAATAAATATAAATTTGTTGTAGGCATTTACGTACCTACTATGCTTATCTACTAAGGAGTATAAGGGTAGTATTCAACATATTGAACATATTGCATTCATTACTGCATTCATTACATTCATATTTAATAACATAATAAAAAGCTTTATAGTTATTTCCCGTTTATGTAAAGGAGCAACTTTTAGAATTATTTTGTTAGCAACACCTAGACGTGATGATATTTAAATGTATTTTCAAAACATACCTATACATATTTATCGGGAACAAGTATCACCGGATGTTAGATTGAACAATAGTAGCATATAAAATCAATCTATGTGAATGGGAATTATGACTTGAGACTGAGCCAATTACACTATTTATGACAAATCTATGTGAAACCACAGTGTGTTAGTAGTAAAATATAAAACAAAATTTCCATAAGAATTTATTATTCTTTCCCGGTTTTAAACTGAGCAATGAAATTAAAATAAGTTATGATCGAAATTGTGGTTTTTTTTAAATTATCTTTATATAATCTTTTCTCAGAATTTTTGTGATGACTGACCTACTGACAATGTGGAGATTTTTTAAACATTTTCCTTCAGTACAAAATGTTTGCGTTTGTTGGTTTTGATGTGTTGAGCCGCTCAAAATAGGTTTTATACGTAAGACTCGCGACTAGCCCGTGGCTTCGCATGCGTAAACTACACGATTAAGCAATATAGATTTTTCGCCCGCCCGCGTTCTTAAATCAAAAATTTTGCTTACATTTATAATTTAAACTTTGTAAATTTTATATTTATGAACATCGGTTCATAAATATATATTTCATCCTTCCTTTCTATATATTTCATTTCAATCGTGAAATGAAATATATAGAAATTAAAATAAAAAATTTTGATTTCTATTATATTGATAAAAGCCCCGAATAATATTTTTTTTTACATATCTTTCAAGTACAGATCAGTTACATTTTAATTATATGAATAGAGATTAGTAATATATATATATAAATCGGTATTGAAAAAATATAATTAGATAAACATCCTAGTTATGATATCCATAGTTCCACTGTAGCGATGGGCGTACTTTCAGCAACAGCACTGCTTAAAAAATGTCATATATAACAAGTTCCCTTTCTTTGCTATTTAGTATTTCAAATGGTAAAATCTAATATATTGGCTTTATATTAGATACGTTATTTTTAAAATAACCTTATATAATATTATGAGTAATATATTTATAAATAGAACACAAAATTAAATTTGTTTTTTTATATAAGTCACAAACACTTAGTCATGAAGTCTTGGCAAAACAGTCTCATTCATCGCATAAGTAATAAAGAATATCAAAGATAAGCGCAGAAATTTGATATCGACGAAGTAATAAAATATAGTGTACATTTCTCTATTGCAATTTGTATCGACACATGAATATGAAATGTTTCATACGATACAGTTTTATTTCTTTTATTATAGCTATTTTTAAAAAATATATGTATAGTTTTCAGTTATTTATACTACATTATATATTATATGAATTCATTATGCAAAGTTCAATGCAAATTTTAGTCGATCTATTATAATACTAGTGTTTTTGTAGTGTTTTGTATATAAATATTTTTGACATATTATTGATAAAACAAAGAAAGTCTAATATGAATATAAAGTGACTTCACTATTCACATTTTTCATGTGATACGATGGTTGCATCTATAATTTTGTCGATACGTTGCATTATGTATGTGGTATTTATTTAATTATACCATTTGTTTTCTTCCTCATAATTTCAATGTATTGTAATTGGACATTATATTAATATGTTAAACGACATTTCTCCACTGAAGTATTCGTGTATGGAATTCACATGTTTCTTTTGTTTGTGATTTATATTACGAGATTCTTGGAAACAACACTACTAAGGTAATATTTAAATATGAATAGGTAGAGGACCCCCATAGGTTCAAATATTTCTACCACGAAAGATAATTTTTTTTCTAAATATTTTGTATTACTAAACTTCGTATCACTAATTTTATTAAATCACTGTGACTAATATGATATAATTTACATGTATATACTATATCTTAAAGTGAATCACATTCTTCTTCAGATTAAAAAAAGGCTTTGTCATATGATATGACCCTTACAAGTTCAACAGAATCTTCTTCATGCCAGAAACATTATGATAATTTTAATACTACTGTCTTTGACGACGCCAATTTGAATTTATTTTATTCGTCTGCTATGAGGCGAAATGTTCGTACTGATGGTAATGTCACGTTCGAGACGTTTTATTATATGAAATTTAATGGTACGTTTGTTAAAACGTATTAACTATAGTAGCATAAACAAGTGACTTTACGTGTTTATACAATGTATTAGAACAGTGGCTGTTAGTTTAGGATACTTGCGAGTAAGCCGGTGGCGACGTTTGCTTCTCGCTGCGTAAATATAACGAAACCTAAAGTCAACTTGTTATTAAGTTCAGAAGCCTGGCCGGCGCGATAACTGTTTCATAATGCATAAGTGTCGATTGCTCTCAAAGGAATTAAATGTATTGCTGAAATTTATATCTCTATTAGCGTTAAGTAGTGTTTACATGTGTGGAGCGCCCGCGCTTCGGAAAACATACGCAACTGCCACCTGGCACGGCTCTGTTCTCGTGTGTTACATTATGGACGATGAAAGAGTTTTCTTTCGAAGGTCAACTACGACTGGTCATATGTTTGTTTACAGCGCTCAACGTTTCTGCCGGTTTGCATAAATGGAGGGTAGTCTCAATAAAAACAAATTGCCTGGCCGCTGCCCGGAGTTAGGCACTTACACACGTACAAGGAAGCGGGGCGACACGCCCGAATATGATTTACTGCCACTTCTCGCCGCTTGTGTTGCCTATAGAGAAATATTCTAACTATGATATTCACTCTCGCTTAACTTATGTGCTTTTCTAGAAACGATTATTATTCTTACTTATCTAACCTTTCAAATGTCGATTACATCATTCAGATTACTTAGAAGTCCTTGAATGGAATATAAATGGTAATTTAAAACACAATTAAAACCTGAAAACCTTTTTTTTAACGTACTTACGTGACATTTTACTTTTAATTTAAAACAGAATACAGAGTTACATAGGAGCGCGGCGGAAGATGTAGTATAAATAAAATGAATGAAAATAAATAAATAAAAGGATAAAGGGATAGAATAATGTTACAGTCGTAGCCTGTGCTATAACAACGCATTCATCTCCGCGATACTATCCTGCGGCGGTTAAATCAGATAACACCCTGATATAATATAAGTACCTAGATGGAAAGGGATATTTTCACCTTTGTACGATATACTTGCGGAATGGAAACCTTTGAAGATATTCCTTTGTTTATTACAGACAACCAGATAAGATCGTATAGCAGCCTTTTTAATTAAAATTAATTTAATAAAACTAGTAAAAAGTCAAGACATTTAAATTTACTTGAATTCGTAATGAGATTGCAAAAAAATATGTTCATTGATATTTATTCTTCGCTACTATGTTCGTAATAAATGGAAATAGTGAGTTGCCATTCAAGCTTATTAAGGCAATGTTAACGAATTTAATTGATGTAAATATGTAATTAAGATATAATTTTATTATATAGACGCTTGATAGTGAGTTGGCGGGAGGAGACCTTTTATGGTGGTCATCTAAGCTCATTGCAACCTGTTTTATAGATATGCAATAATATAGAAATATATTTATTAATACTTTCTAATTGTTTATATTCAATTTTTTTTTGCGAAGTGATTTTTCTTAATTTTCTAAGAATTACTAATGATGAGTGACTAATAATTAAAAATGTTACAAAGACGTCCAATTTATTGCTTAAATTTAAATATATATTCTTCAAGATGTAAACACAACAATATATATATATTCAATTCAATCCTATATAATATAAGTCCTCTTATCTAATGGGTAGATTAAAATATTTTACTAGTATATATATATATATATATATATATATATATATATATACTTCATAAGTAGCCGTTTGCTAAATCCTCAATGAGGTATAAAACGAATTGATGCCAAGCTTCTAGACAGTCATCTAATGAAATAACTCTAACTAATTAAAACCGTATGATACAGGTAAAGCTGGTAACTCTTATTTACTACATATTAACATACTTCTTAGTAACCGACCGGATAGTAAAGATAAATGCCATAATAATATTTACATATCGTGTGCGCTTTATTGCAACGAATGCAAGCTTTAAACGACAAACATTTTAAGTCGGCTACTTTAGCCGGCCAATGTTGTTGGTAGGTACTTTTTTTCGTCGAACACGCATGAAATAGATAAAGAGGTGTCAAATCTAAATTTGTGATCCCACGATAAAATCTATGGGATTAATATAATTTTATGTGGGTTTTAGCCCTTAGCATTCGCGCGGTGTAGCGTAATGTATGTTACAAGGATCGAGAGAATATGGGGGAGTAAGGGTAGGCGAGGGGCAAGGACAGGGTGCGCCTGACATTGAAGTAGTGCCAATAACAGTGGTATAAATAGAAGGGGCCGGCGCTGCGAAGGGCGTTACATCGGTACGAGATCAGAATATTTTGTTAGTTCACCCGATATCGCATCCTAAACAACGGATTACAATGCGGGAAGGCTCGTCGATTCCGCTCCGTACGTTGATCAATTGCAAACTCTATACAATTTATGTCCTACTCGCGTGAATTGATGCTCTTGTTCCTAGTACCTGTACAATATTGTACCTTTCATACAAATATAAATTCGCTTTGAACGTAAGAAGGACTTATTGCTTTAATTAATATCAATTAACTCTACATTTGGCATTTTGGTATATAAGGACTGTATTAAAGTGAGATATGCAAAGGTGAATCAATATAAAACTTGAACATATTATTGGTTGTTCAACGTGACAGATGAAGTTTTAACTTTAAAAAAGTCCGCCATGACTCATTCATCCTTGCTGATTCATAATATACGGTTACATAATACAGGTGAAAAAGGTTCCGTTTTGAAGCAATTTCAAAGATTATAGTAGTAAGAACAATAATGGCAAGTAATAATATAATAGAAGTTACATAGGTTTAAACAGATTTGATATATATCTAAATATTTGGACTACATCAAGTGGTATAAAGATATTAACAAGTATAGGTATATTAAAAGCAATAAATTGTCCCCTAAAAATCGGACACCCTCGAAGTAAAAAATGACCAGGATAAATTGGGATGGTAGTGGCAGCCTATAAAACATTCAGTTTATGGGGTGCCATACTTACATTCGGAGATACCGATATGGGAATACTGATACGTATCTATTACTACGACAGAGGGACAATATGCTTCTATTGCTTAAGTAAATGTTTACAAACAAATATATTTTATGAGGTAAAAATTAAACTGTAAATGCATATTCTACGTATATACATGCCTACATATATAGTTTAATAAGGAGGTACTCACGTATATCAAAATATTCGAAAAATTATTCATACGAGTCATAAAAGCAAGCTAACTGATTAAAATCATAAATATTTCTTGCGAACTAATAACAAATAACGTATAAGATTAAAAGAACGCTTACACTGAATTACTGAAAGAAAACATCCGCGTAAATTTAGATGTTCACGTTACATTACCTAAATTTAAGCAGTTCGATTTTAGAGAGATGTGTTCTATTCTCTATGTATACACTTATTTTTCTTCCCGCTTCACGCTTTATCCCGCATAGCAGGGTGGACCAAATTCAAATTTCAAATGTCCAAATTCGAGGCATTTGTTTTTCGAGTAATAAAAATGATTGATAATATAATCATTGCTCCAAGTGAATTTTCTCCGAGTGGGGATCGAACCCATAACCACAGCGATTATCGGACGCTGACCCACTGTGCCGCGATGCATGATATATTTACTTTTTCTTACAAAATATATATAATATATACTTATATATATTTAATTATATGTATTAAAATACGACTTAAGTAAAAGGAAGACGTAATCTGCTCATTTGCTTTTGTTTAAATTTATTTGTTCTAATGCACAAGGGTGCTAATCGATCGAGAATACATTTTGCCGTCTACATAATATATACATAATTTTATGCACCCTTTACACGTTTTCTCTACATTTATCTGATATGAAGCTACTTATAGGTTTACCTACGCAACGCATTTCAAATTGATTTCATGATATTTCATAATAATATTCTGTAAAAACATTTACATTAAAAAAAAATATATAAAAAAATCATTTTGCCTCATTTAAATGGCGTGGCTACCAAACAAAATGTTTACAGTAATTTTAACTGGCAACGAGCTATCTCGCAAGCGCCAATGGATCCCTTCGCCCCTAGGGATACTCCGTAGCTATCGACAGAGCTCACATAAATTTTTGGCAGCGAAATTTGCAATCCTATCTTTTTACTCCAGTGTAAGGGTCCGACATTAACATAACAGCGCCGGGCAATTCGCCGTGTAATTTTATGAGTACAGCCACCTATTTAAGAGGAGTGGGTAACTTATTTGGATCTTATTTCTTCACTAGAAATTACTTAATATATTGTAGAACATATAGAAGGTAAATAAGATGAAAACTGTTATGTAGATATATTTTTAATTATAATTAAAGTATTAAATGATAAGCTGTCAGCAGAGACGCAGCCTGAATGCCTGAGATGCGATTTAATCACTACGATTATAAAGAGGGGAACATATAACGCGCATTCTTGAGCTAGAAGGGCTTCATTATTGCATTTACTTCATTTATCTTATTAATATTCCAAGAGAGTTATTTCATCTCATTCGTGTAAAGTATTACACTTAGGATCACTTCAAATTTAACTTTAGAAGAATATAGTAATGGACTTTAATTAAAAATGTTAACATTTTATATATCAAATACTTAATAAAAAGTAAATATCTTATATTAATAAAAAAACTGCGTTGCAGAACAAGAGCCAATGGTTTATTGACGCATGTAAAGTAGCCTTTGGTAATTTACGTCAACGGTTATAACACATAATTAAGCCGTAACATAGTTTACAAGCACGTTAGAGCACATCATACCCTTGGAATAGAGCTCTTGTAATTAAAACGCTCTAAACGGACAATTATGTAGGATGAGCATAGCAACGTCTCTTGAGGAGGATTCAACAGCTACACGAGGATAAGTGCAAATAAATTTAACGTTCACTATGAAATTTGACGCTAGTACTAATATCACCCTAACAAAATTAATTTAAACACCTTTTGATGCTTTAAAGACATTATACAATATAAATTGAAATTAAGATTAATGACACATATGAATCATTTCGGTTTCCTCTGATATTTTTAATTCTGTTGAACCAATGAGCGTATTAACTGCATACACACTGCACATCTGAGCCCGCATTAACTTCCAATCAAGGGAATTTATGCGAACCGACATTATCTATAAATAACGTCGTTGAATTAATAAGCACACAATAGGACAACTAACGAGCGCTGCTGGAGGCCAGTGCTGCCATTTTAATTTGTATTAAATTTGCATGTTAGCAACCCTATTATACCCTCGCCCCGCCTTGTCCATATGAGAATCGTCTGACGCCATTTTTGGTCAGCGCAAGGGTGAATTTGATTAAATGCAGCTGGCAATCGTTGTATTTAGTGGCTTTAAGCTCACGTAAATAACGACTTATGTAGTTGTAGCCAGCTTAAAACGTGGAAATAGTTTAACCAAGGACCAAGTATATAACATTATTTTAAATTCTAGCTTTTCTTTTTTACTTCATCCACTTTAAAATAATATTACATAAAAAACCATACTTAAAAAGTAGCTCTTACCTTGAAGCCAATAAATATAAATATTCCCTGAAACCATTTCCCAAACTAAGGGGCAAAATTTTACACAAAAGCTCTATCTAGCTCTCTTTCACATTACGGAGTCTGTTCGCTGGAACATTTCTGAGCGTTGAAAGGTGGAGGTATATTATAAAATATAACAATGCTCCTCCCTTTGTTTTTAAAAACGTATCAGGTACTTTTGGAATGGGGCGCGAGCGTTGCGGTATTCAAATTCGGTAGTCTGTAGGGGAGGCTAATTTGTTTTAAATTACGTTACGATATTACATTCGGAGCTAAAATATTGCTGATATAAACAGCGGGAGAGGGTTGGATAAGCCATTTAGGTTCAATGCTTAATTGTAGAATCTTATGATACGGACGCCCACGTTCACGACATTTGTTCTAGATGTTTAGAATTATAAATGACATGACATATATGGAAAATTATAAACAGGAACTACGCTTAAACTGAATACATACATATTAATCAAACGTTGAATGGTAAAGACAATATATTTTTTGAATTAAATGAATAATAATTCCCTGGAAATGTTACTGGCGTGGTGCCGTTCGAAGGCAAAATTTTAATAGGAAATACGCTTAAGCTAAAAAATTGATAGATATATATTTTTATCTGCAAATATAGGCCTTACCTTGTTTAATTTAAATAATAATTATTTATTATCTAATTAGGGTTCATTTTAATATTAACACTATTAAATATTATTTTGCATATTTCACGAATGAACTGCTAATATTACTTTAACACGAGAATTTAAATACAATAGTAAAAAGAAACTACTATAATTGTGCTGAATAAAAATCTTATTTACAATAAGCGAGATGAGACGGGACGAGAACGTTAATAAAGATATAATAATAAATATCTCGGGGAAAACCTTCGGGATTTGAATCAAGCTAAGGATAGGAAAATTGCGATAGTCCCTCAGGAGGCGCGGGCGAGCGACAGCTGTAGCCTAATGTTCTTTCTATTTATCTATGATTTCTTCAATCATACACATATGTACATGGATTATGATTTAATATTATTTAATAAGTCCGTATGGTAGAGTATTAAAAACTCAAAAAATATTACATTTTTAGTTTTTATATTACATCGATACCAGCTGGAGTTCATTCAGGACAATATTTTATATTTAAAATAATATTAATTTTAGCTTTTGTAGGGCAAATTCGATTCGATTCGCATGCAATAATAGATAACGAAGTGTATTGACGCTAGATTATTTTTGCCCACAATGGTATGCGAGGAAAGGCTTGAAGCTACTTTGTATCAAATAAATATAAAGTCAATATCTAACTGTGGATACTCTCTAGATATTTTTAAGTAAATAGTAAAGATTTATATAATAGTTGAGTCTAGTAACTAGATGAGTCAATAATTATGATTTACAAATATTACACCATTTGAGAAGTGAACTAATTTCTAGTCTATGTCACTGCTGGCTGAAACTCGTGTTGCGCAAACGATAATAATCTCAGTTTTATGATAGAGAAATCGTAAATGTCTATTAATATGAATAGGCTCCAATTACTTTTATGATTCGCGTTTTGTTGACAACAGCTCTAAAAAATTTTACGATCTTCGCGCCCCCCATCTGCCTAAATCGTTGCTTATATTGAATCGTGGACAATCGCTATCAAAGGCAGATGGCACACGGATTGGACTCACCTGCGAAGCTTAATCGATTTGAATGATATAACTCTACAGATTATTTTTTTGCAATAATATTATAATTATTACCTATGCTAAGTATTTTGTTAAAATTCTATATTAGATAGATATATAGGTGTATGGTTTATATTTTCATACATTTAAGATCTCAGGTAGACAAAAAATAGCACAAATATGTTCTTAGAAATAATTTTACTCAGAAGGTAATGTATTATATATTCAGAGTATTCGCTGTGTATTGAAGGATGTAATTCTGAGTGTGTCTGAAAATGCTTGTCAGGACGTGCATGTTTTATGATGCTACTTCCTTTTTGTCGAACACAAGATGAATTTGAAATACAAAATTTGCTTGGTCTAGATTATAGTACTAAAAGAAGTATATTACTATAATGTACAATAATTATAAGTAATTTATCTTTGCAGTAATCACATCTGTTACAAATAGCATTCATTCACTCATTTGCTAAGGCTGACCCTATATTAGATTAGCGATGGCGTCCAGCACGTTCAATGTAATATACTGGACTACCATAAGTCATATTATCAAAATAATACTCAATGGTGTTGGTAATTATTGCCTCTTTAACACTTAAAATAAACAAAATCGACATCCAAACATCTGAAACGTACAATTATATCCATTGAGTGAATGAAAAAGCGTTGATTTGAATGAATATAGCTCAATAAAGGAATATCAACTTCCTGTAGTCAGTGCCAGCGGCCCGGTGCGTCTATCAAATCATATGACCCGTTGATGCTTCTTACTCCACTTTTATCGGCCGTATCAGTCATAAAATGCAAATGAACGAGCGTCTCGGACCAAACATCCGAGCATAATATTCATATGACGATATAAAAGGTAATCCGAAGTCGACACTTCGTTGGAAACGTAATCGTAATCGCTGTGTGCGCTTTCAAAACATCTCGTAACTCGACCGCCTCAATGGGCAAGATAGAGGAATGTTTTTCAAAGCTCTTTTATTGTACGTATCCTAATAATTGCAGCTTCTCTAATTTTACACTCAACAACCATTGCTGGAGCCGTGAAATTGTACTGATTTGTAGGTAGGTATGTTAGAAATCTAAACTATTAAATTAATAATTTTTAGATCAAAAATACAAAAATAAAATTATAGCTTTTATGAACTACGACTATCAACTACTATCTATGTAACTTCCAACAAAAATATTTAACAATTAAGATTAATATTCAATCATTTCAGTTGGCCTGAAACTTGTTCGAGTCCGCAGACTACCCATTAACGTCGGCTACACAATATTTAGTTATTTGGAAATAGTATGTGACACATAATACTAAGCGTAACTGTTTTTGTGCCTCTCAAAGCGCGTTATCGGTGAATGATGGAGTCATTTTCAAAAATAACCGTCCCTCTCTCCTTGTTAAGAAACGACCGTACGACCGCTTCACGTTAATATACTATGAAAATAATAATCTCTTAGTCTTATGTATATGTATACAGAGTGCCCTATCGGCTTATCTCCAAATAAGAATACCCACAAATAATATGTGATAGGCAATGAAGTACGTACTTAGCACGGTAATTTAAACTTTTAAACATCCTGTTATAGTATTAACACGTGGTGGGATTAGAGTAAATATTGAAGATGAAAAATTAAAGCTGTATAAGCCAATTGTTTCCGGAAATCCGAGATTGTTGGATGATTTCGTAGAATTAATTTAGATTACTTTTTCTAGCTATATACAATATATGAATATTTGCAATTTACACTGTCATCATTATCAAAAACACTATAGCCGCCGGTCGGCCTTCGCCTGGTCTACAATATTCCTCCATTCTGCCCTATTTTTGACTTCCAATCTGTTACGCCTAGAGTTTTCAGGTCTTGTTCAACTCCATCCAGGTTTCTGACTCTGCCTCGGTTTTCTCGTCCATCCATGTCTATCCATGTACCATGTACATGTCCGACCTATCGTTGGCGTCTAATCTTGATAGTTCTTTTTATTATATTCAGTTCGTTATACCTGTCGTAAAGCTCGTGGTTGTACCAACTTCACGATTGCTAATTTTCTAGCACTGCCCCGAATATGCTTTTTGAACTTTTGCCTTTAAAAACAAATAGTGTATTAGTATCAATTTTGCTCAGCAAACAAAATTCTATCCATATTTCACACTATACAAACGAATTACTTCAAAAACGTCTAAAAAATGTCGAAAATGTTGATTATACGCAAACAGTCGCCGCATACTGTACTGCACTTGTTTTATTTGTGCAAAGGACTAAGCTTGAAAGAATGTCACGTAGCCTCTATTTTGAGTTTAACTTTCATATGTAAAAGCTTTTAGTATAAATCTCATTTTCGTGATTATATTAAAAAACTTAAAAACTTTGTAAATTTGTGGATTTTATTTTATCTATGTAGATATGATTTATAATTCTAGATCAGTAAATTTTAATATGCACAAGTATTTATGTTTATTATCTCTTTAAACGTTCAATACATCACACTGTTCAGAATTCATATTACGTTCGTAAATCCTATTAATTATTACTGAATCTTGTACATTCTGTGAAATGATCAAGAAAAAGTGATATATATTTGGAAATAAAATCCTTAATACTGTTAAGAAAATTATAAAAGCAATTAAAAGAATTTTTACATTATTTACGAAAAGCTCTAATAACTTAGTGAGGTGGACACTTCATTCACATAAGCTTTTGCGTATTCGTATATTGTCATTGCCCATTCCGGGCAGGTTATGTTGAAAGTTGAAACCAGTTTTGTCGGCTACTGCTTTACAGTCAAGACAATGATCTACAACGCCTTCTGAGATCTGCATAACTTGACTTGCATTTTCCTCATAAAATAAACCTTTGTGCGATATTTAAGATTTAGACACCTTCGTTTTATAAATGGTTCTTGTTAATGTTAAAAACAATATATATATATATATATATATTATAACAAAATAGTTATTTATATAATATTTTAAAAAGTTCTATATCCAATATATGTTGTATTCATAACAAGTACTAGTTCGAACTAAATAGAAAAATACTCTTCCAGTAGACAGGTACTGATCCATAGCACTCAATTAGGTATTGTACAGACACATATAAAATATGAAATTAATACTTATTTCATATGACTAGGCAAACATAGGGACAACTGTGCATAATTAACCGTAAGTGTGCGGTTCCACTTTGCATATGAATACATATAATATAACTTATATAACGTATTGTTCATTAAAAACTCTCCACGACTACTTGATTATTGAATATCAAATTCATAAAATGTTCTATGTAAATATTTATCTAGTAATGTAAATACAGCATTCGCCCGACAGTTTATATAAATAAACCATGTTAACCGATGAGGCTTAACTATAAGTTACATTAGTTGAAACAATAAACGAAATTTATTTAAGGTGCCGCCTTATTAATGTTGGAGTGTGCTTAATTCAGTGATTCAAGGTTGGAATCCTATACTAAAGAATGCTTGTAATAATATTATTATATTAGTATTTCTTTTTTATTCTATTTAATCTGGAAGTCTGGAATTTGATCGGAAAGTGGAGAACGAATTGTTTTGACATTAGTTTCTCTCTGCCCGTTGTAAAACGCGGCAAAAAGCGTGAAGCTGTAGTAAAAAGGAAATATTATCAATCATTACTTATTTTATTTAAGTATCACTCAACTTACTATAATGGAAACATTCAGGCTCATTAAATCGAATATTATGTGTCATTTGCGATATCTTATATGACCCTTTTATCTCAGTTATATCCATCAATTTCAATAATAGGTGTCACGATGCTCCACAATGCGTATATTGTAAGTTAATAAATGGCATTTACAGCGATGATATGTGCAATCTGCAAGAAGACCACTGTGGGCAATACGTAACACGTAGAAATAATCAAGTCGTTGAATAGTAATAACTTGTCTTATCTCGTTTAGATAGCTTACTTAATAATAATGCAAGTATTTAATATTTATCTGTCAATTGAAACCTCTTTAGTTGGTAACTATTTTTAAATTTAAAATGTTATGAACATTTATCTTTGTTCTTCTTTATGAATCGTAATTGTTTATAAATTAATATCAAATATGATATAATTAGATTTTTTTGTTTGAAAATAAAATATCTAGATATATATATAATATACCTAAGAGGGCCAGTTACGTAAACATATTTATAGGTACTACTTACTATTTATCACCTGTTGATATTAAAACTTGGAACAAAAATTATAATAAATTCCTTTAAGGTGGTATTTTTTGTATCTCTAAGACTTCCACAACAGAAGATCCAGACGATTGTAATTTTTTTTCAGTTTAAAAACTGGGCGTACAACGAACATACAAACAAACAGACAAAATTTTTCGATGTCATAGATTACTGTATATTATGTGTATATATATATATTCCTGTTTTTCATGTAGGTACATGCACACTTTGTTTAGTGTTTCATTATAGTACCTATACAAGATTAAAAATATAAAAGTCATGAAAATTCAATTAACAAACCATAAAAATATATCAAAACAAAAATTTACCAGTCCTCTTGAGATTTTTCAAAACCGGTTTAATAATAACAAATTATTAATAACTCGAACTAATTATAATTAAAGATAATCATATAATATTATAAAGATAAAATGTTTATAAATTAAAACAATTTGTTCGCAGTAGCTTTTGTAATATGTTATTTACCATAAAATTGCTTATGTACACAAAATATTATACTAAAATATGCAAGAAGTCTTTTCTCAGTTTAAAATAAACGGGTCACTTACTGTTATAAACAGCTTTATTATAAAGTTAATTTGGCAAAGAAATATTGTCTTCTTTTTGAAAGCTCTATGTTAGAATAGATATTATAATTTAGTTCTGCTGGCTAAAAAGCTACATTGATGATAAAACTTTCTCTGAAAGCTAGCTCATAATTTATTAGTTGGTAATTAATACTTACACTATATTTATATATATATTGGAGGTGTGTATTACAAGATATAAATCACTTATCAGCTCACACTTACACTTGTTTCAAATTTGACCTAAATACAATGACATTTTTGAGTTTTGGAATGATATTCGTAAGTTCATGTACATTTAACTTTCGTCCGCTATTGATAACACGTTGACATGGACAAATTCAAATTGTTTCAAGGTACGGAATTTTGACAAATACTTTGTCGAATTCAAATAATTCATTACAAGTATGCGTATCCTTCTAAAAGGAGTATGGTTCTTAACAATATTGTAGCTCTGTAGGCACTTAAGTGATCAAGTCGTTGGCCCGTGCACTAAATCAGCTTGTCTGCTGTTAGTTTGGGCGACCGGCCTCGCGTTAACAAGCTTACAGTCAGTGTGGATAGGTGTATGCGAAATAGTTTTATTTTGTAAATAAATTCCGAAGAAATTTTAATCTCAATCTGGGCCATGGTGACTTTCCTCTTAAATTTTCCTACATTTTTATTTATTTCAGAGATTAATACATTTTTTTTTTTACCTATAGTACGTATGTAATTTTCCATATTTTTAAATAATTTACACGCCATTACACGCGTTTCTTCTATAAGATCAATAAATCATACCATCAGCAAAAGGGAGATCAAAGAACGTTTCACTTCAACTACGTTCGTAAAGTTTGCGTAGGATAAAACAGCTATTTTTATTGGACTACACATAAATTATTTCAATTTTAATGATCTTACACAAGTATTAAGATTTTATTTATTATGTAGCACATATTAATATAAATAAAATAGAATTTGATTAAAAAAAGTTAAAAGGTATGTAGTTACCTACCTACATAGCAAACTATAAATATATACCTATATAGAAAAGAATTTATGTTCGCCTATTTTAAATGACATGACAAAAAAACTAAAGTAGTTCATTAAAATAAAATTATGTATTTTGATATCTTACTAAAACATGTATATTATTAAAATAAACTACGTCTAGTAGTAAATGTAATACGTTTTCCGAATAGTTGCATATGCCAGCCCTGCATTCAAGGCAATGTCCTTTTCCTAAGTGAAGTACAGACAACATTGTGACGATTTAACTGACTCGCAGCGAGCAAAAATAGGTCTTTCCGTCTTGTGCAAACTAGAAATATTAACTTGAGTTAAATAAATCACGACATCTTTAAGTATTGCCTCATCCGCCCTAAGTAAATCGCCCTATGCAATTCTAAATATATATCTAATATTTTATATTTATTGTATAATCAATTAATGTGTCTATAATTAGCAATGTTTAATAGATATATTTAGAAACGTATATTCAATTTCGTAATCAATTGTTAGTACCATCTATACTCGTACTTTACGTTACATAAATTACAATGAAATTTTTAAACTTGTTTTATTATGTAGTGTAAACGTAAATGTTAAAATAATAGTCTGTAAAACCGCATGTCGCTCTGTCGAATACCTACAAATTAAGTTAAGCGTGTTTCACGACATTAAAATTAAGCTTACCGACCGAAACAATTCAAGGCGCGTGGGTAATGGAGGATTTCTTTTTCACCTAACATGTGAAAAATTCGTTATAATTTCCCTCAGAGGCCATTTTGACTTAGAAGAATGAATTAATGGAAAATTTTATGATCATACACATGTTATATCTTCACATTAGACATAAATTAGTTTTATGATTACTATAACTGCCAGACAATAGCAGTGTGTAGCAAAAAGTAATATAATGCCATATAAAATGTTATTCGTACGTCATTTTAATTGTTACCCAAACTAATGCTTAAAATGCTACTGTCGAAAAATATTATATATATTATATATATAATAAAATAAAATAAAATAAATAAATAAAATAATATATATATACTAAAATAAAATAAAATATTATATATATAATAGAAACGAGTTCATAAATCGCTTTTTTGCTTGATCATCTTTTGCACGTAAAATATGTTTTAAAAGGTATTTTAAAATTAGACGAATTATTTTGAGTTTTTTCTAAAAAAAAATTACGCGTCTGAAATAGCTATTCTAAGCATATATAAATGGAATACTTAATGTATAGTAAAAATATATTTCTGTACATATATCAAAAACAATTAACCTCATATAAATAATCAAGTAGGGTGTAAATTATACATTAGAATATAATCGACACCTAACAATGTACTGATTAAAGTAATTGAACTCACCGCGCCTAGCCGTTGACACGCCTACATTCAATTCGATAATTTGGAACAATAGAGATTCTTAATTAGTCCTATTGAATTAAATATAATGTTACATATACCCACATTAGCCAAACTATTAAACTTCTTCCATTGTCCACCTATCTCTACAACATTTATAATTCATATTTAGTATTTCAACAATTTTATAGCCCTATAGATATATATGTATATACCTACCAAAAATCAGTTTGTATAAATCGGTTCCCACGAAAAGATCGAATCATTATACATAAAAAGAGAATATGTATATATAAAAGAAATACTTAAAATTTGTAAGTACAATTACATTATCACAACATTTTTGATTATTGAAGCTGTAGCAAGTAATAATAAGTCACACTCTTAGGGTACTTACATAATTTCATTTCGCATTCGTCTATCTAGACACCATTCTCCGAAGCTGACCCCGAGCTCACGCTCTATAAACCAACCCTCTTAGCAGGCCGCGATATAATTCACAATCGGACCCTTAATATTCCATCCGACGGGGCGTTTATCGAACTAGCTAATAAAGAACGCGGTTCCAAATATAAAAGGCCGAGCAGGTTTAAAGTTAAAATACTTTTAAAATAATAAATAAGCAAGAGAACATTCTGTGTGAGACTGTTTCGAGGAAAAAAAAAAGCGAGGTAAGAGCCAGGTCTTGTCTCCGTGTGTTTATAGTCGTCCGGTGACGGCGCTCGATATAGGTACATCTCTAATTAATGCCGCCGCCCCTCTTCAAGATATATTGTGTTCGATGCGTTAGTTCTTTTATTTTTAATTCTTAGATTACACATAAATGATTGTTGTTTCATCTTTTAAAATAGCTATAAAATTTATTAATTTGGCTTAGCTGTGGATAATAAAATAAATTAAGAAAGTCATGTTTCTTAACATCTATAAATGATTGTTGAAGTGATAGGAAATTTACAATAGGAAAAAAACAGGTACAACGTACATGGCGGACTTACTCCCTGCGACTACAATGCAAAAGAGAATAATGGGACCCAGCTGACGGGAGGTGCCTTTGACCGTTGTCATGGCGACCGAGCGAAGGGTGGCCAACCTGCCTGCGCTAACATATTACTCGCACCAACAAAAAGCGGGTATTGTCACGTCCATAACAAAGCAATTTGAGCCCTATGACGCGAACATACGTATCCGTTTCTATAATGGCCGGCTTCTGTTACGATCTTTAACTTTCATGGGTTAATCGGGACGTGTGTATCGTATTTTGGGTTCCATCTTTGCTTTTTTTATAATTAGATTGACTAGCGCTGTCTCGTTCCAGCGCATCGCATTTGGCATATATCCGAAGACTGCACTTGTATAATTATTCATCCTCTATTTGAAGTATTTCAATCATTGTTTTAAGTTTTTGTTGAAATAAGGATGGGTCGTAAATGTTATTGCGGTAGTAAAAATGCAATTACGTTAATTTATAGTTCATATAAAATGCGTTATCCTGATATAATATTTTGGCGGCATGATTTATTCATATTTTATATTTAAAGACAAACTTTTATAGTTGTTTAAGTTTTCGGGCCGTTTATAATTGCAGTATATCCCGATAAAAACTTTAATTGAAATGAATAAATTATATTATTGTTCTTAATTTTGAATGTGTAAAACGATTTAAATAAATTACAATTTAACTATTTCAGGCTGAAATAACAACAGAATTTTAAATATTATACTATTATTTAATTTTCATCGATGAAATACCACTACAAATAATAATAAATGTATTATAAATGAAATTGTAAAAAAAAGGTGCATTTACATAGCAATATAGAGATGAAAGGTCGAAATGATATTAAAAAACAGCTTTACATTATAGTCTACTCATTCGAGAATAAGTTCTTAGGTTACCTTCGTTAAGCCGACATTCCGACGGTTGGCCTGCTATCAATTATATACACAGGGAAGACTATTTATCTTGTGTTATTTATTGGCTGACTCAAAACCAGTCTGGGCCCGGCCGCGCCGCCATATGAGTAGACCCGAATACATGCATAACTATACAGTACAGGAAATTCTTCGATTGAAATATGAATCTTGTTTATTTTAACAAGTATTTCTGATTAAAAAGATAGATTACACATATATAATTAAGAAGAAACGATATGCAACAAGATAGTATTATCACATATAATGTTTTATCGCCATTACTACAGCTAACGCGTACTCTTTTTAAAAACAATAGGCTATACTCGTATTAATAGAAAAGCTAAACTGTTGACGTAAAATTTAATCTTTTATACTTTAGTTGTACATTATCAGAGTGTTGAAGACTCAACAGTTTCTTTATAAACGTTCTTTGACAGTCTAACAAAAAGCGCCATCTTACAAAGATTTAGAAAGTTGCGCAACCCTTGCCGTCCGAACTTTTTTATAAACATTTCTTTTACAAAGCTCTATTGTTATTATTTGGTCTATTTATTAGCCTTAACCCTTTCCGTTAACTTTCTATTCGAAGTTATTTTAAACTGGTAGACGGTTTTTCTCGAGATCGGTTTTTATATCGATCATTTGTAAAAAATGACACTGTTTTTTTTAACTAAATTGTAAATGTATTAAATTCTATATTTGATCTACTTTGAGGTTAGTCCCAGTAGCGGATAACTCTAAAATTAACTTTACAGCTGCAATAAAATATTAATGAGCTATTAAAATCTAAGATGCTATAAAAGTGAAATTTAATGGCTTGCTCGCAAGCCTTTGCGATGCGAATCGGAGCTCAAACTGCAGGCCACTGATATATAGGTGCAATAAATCGACTTTATGTGAAAAAAATGTGTACTTATTAACATTAAAATTTGGTCAAAGTCCCGTTGTTTGTCGCGAGCGTGGCATTAATTTATGTTTTCTTTTTCTTCAGGACCCAACGGCTGCCCACGGCGACGAGGAAGACAAACATATACAAGGTTCCAGACACTAGAACTGGAAAAGGAGTTCCATTTTAATCACTATTTGACACGCCGGCGCAGGATAGAAATTGCCCACGCACTTTGTCTGACAGAGAGACAAATAAAGATATGGTTTCAAAATCGACGCATGAAATTAAAGAAGGAACTGCGTGCCGTCAAAGAAATAAACGAGCAAGCGCGCAGGGAACGGGAGGAACAAGACAGAATGAAGCAGCAGCAGCAGGAGAAGCAAGCCAAGCTGGAGAGCCAGCACCACGGCCACCACGTGACCCACCACCATGACCCCATGAAGATGCCTATCGACAAGGGCTCCAGCGACATCCTCAAAGTGAATAAAGTTCCGACGTAAACCTTAAACCGCTTAGCAAATCCTGACTGATACTGTATCATATAGTGTGAATACATTAATGGAAGTGTTACGTCCATACGGACCTGCGGGCAGCGTTATCGTATCCACTAGTTCTATATTTTGCTGCTGATTTATTAGGAGTGTTGCCTCGTTGTGGAGGTTCGTGACTTTAATTGTATTAATGTTCCTTTAGTGCGGAGGACTTGCCTCGTGTCGTTCGCTAGTGGACAGGCTGGTGAAGTGCTTTAAGCATTTATTTTGTTGCCATAATCACACCATGTATTGCAATAATATTTTACTAAATTTTACAGCGTTAGTAGCGCTCTAAGGTTTACACGTCCGAGTGCACTTCGGTATTGTTAGTTTAGATTTAAAATCTGTGAATCTCATAGTATTTATTGCTACCACTTACTTTAATTCATTATGTTTATATTTTTTTATTAATAGATATTATATTATGTACATTTTGATGTATATTTTATTATTTGACCGCTTTTTGCGGATCTATTGTTTTGGAGCTCGATTTTTTATGATTGTAAAATGTGTTGTATTTTATCAGTTGACTTCGAGAGTTGCTTTTTATTTGTCCATTATTGTGATTAATTTTGGTTTAAGTCCATTAGTTATTGTTTGAGTTATTTTGTATTCTATCTTGAAATATATAAATCATACCCATATAACACTATTTCCATTTGAAAGTAAGACATACATATAATTGTAACTATATACGTATTGAAGTACAATTGCGAGTAGGATTTTGTCATGAGAATTGAGTTTTGTATTCAATGTTTTCAAGGAAGTAAATAAAAAAAGGTATTTTAATGATAATTCTACTTTATAATATTCGGTCCAGATAATTAAATCAAATCAATGTACAATAACAGCAAACACTGTCCATACTTTCAAACCATCAAATGTTCAAAATTATATACGTAACATTGAAACATATAATAATATAAATAAAATAAATTTAACATGTAATTTTAAAATTGCCTAGATTAAGTGTAAAATACAATAGATGTTATACATAGGTGGGATTCTTAAATGTATCGCTAAGATTTTCAGCTACAGGACCCTATCATATTGTAGAAATCTTTCCCTAGTAATATTTTTCTAATGCTTTTTAAGGATCGAATGCAAGTATGTAACCCTATCAAATGTATTACTATATATTCAATATACAGCAAATATTTAATAGCAATTTTTTTAAATATTAATCTGTGATGCATTCGGATAAACTTTGCATTTCAATAACGTTTTTAATTTGCTTCCAAATTCACATTGTGCCAAAATATATTAAAAATAAATTAAAATTTGTAAATGACGATAAAAATCACACATTCTTTTGCATACAGAACAAAGCATATTTTCACTGTACGTAAACCAGAACAAATATTAAATTAGATCTTTAAATTTAGTGTTGTTAGTCACCATTATACGTAAATTAATGTCAGGGTAGATTTAAATAAAATTAAAATAAATATTTGTATTAAATGAGAATGTTCGCTTAATTTTTATATTCAACACTCAATAGATATCTGTCCACTTCGTATTATAATATACCATTCAGTAGTAATATACATATAATCCGATATTTTTAGCACAACCCTCTTAGATTTAAGGATTTTACAAGTACGTAAGTCATATAAAACGTAAAGTTTCATCTCTATATTTATATTTGGCAATAGAGTTTTTAAACTTGCTAAGTGTAATATATTTCCATGTGCACAATGTAAGCAACATGAAAGGCAATAAAACTCGTTCGAATTACCCACAAGAAGAAAACTTAGGATTTTCACAATTTTCTTTATTATCATTATATTGTTATATCAGCCATTACCTGATATGTGCAATAAATATAACTTGTCATGAGCCATACTTTTCGTAAGATTACTGTATAAGGTTGTCACTAGCGATTAACATAGGTTGATTATCCTATCTTACTTTTAACTATAAATCGAGGATGAAAATCGAACAATATGTACTTAAGTAAATTTAATATATGTAGGCTTTATAAGTATATATAAATGCGTAGATTAACGTAGACACTGGTAATTTAAGCGTAATAAACCCGGGAAAGTATTTGATTGAAAGCGCTTAGTTATTTAGTATCGTTCGTGATTATAAACCTGGAGTGGAGCTGCAAGGCGGACACACTGTGCACACTGACATCCATATGAGGAAAATTATTGTAACGCAATGTGTGTATACGAACTATTAAATTGTTATTTCTACGTTTTGATACTATAGTTTATTCTGTTGTCATAATTTTGCTTTGGCAATTTGTTTCGTTACTTTTATGGGTCTGTGCAAATTAGTAACAGTTTATTTGCGTGATATGAACTTGTACTGTTGCGCGATTGCTAATTAAGTTTCATTTCTAACAATAGGTAAAACTCGGACTAAAACTCATATGAATAATATTTGTGTTTACGTACGTCCGATGATTTATGTCAGGTTCTCTTTATTGTTTCTGCCTCGTAAAGAACTGTAGATAATTCACGAGAAACAATGAGCAATTTGCTAAATAGATTATATACGACCTCCATCCGTAATGCTGTCTTGCCATACTGCTAGTTTTGTAGACTATAGGTATTACAATACCTTGCTATATACACTTCAATATCTATAATACGTACGTTAATATCGAGATATTAAGCAATTTTTTATTCATTAATTTCTATTTCGATCCAGCAAAATTAACCAGTCTGACTATAAACAAAATATATTTAAGTTTATGAAACATCGTTAAGTTATAAACCCTTTACGGAAATATTTTTATAATTTAATAATATTAAGTTTTATTTTTACAAGACTTCCGTTCTATTAGGTCTTAAGGGCCGTTTAATTTTAATATGTAGCTATGTATGTATTTTCAAGAATAGTAATTAAATTCTCTTAATTATTAGGTACTGTAAATAGTCGTGAAAGTGTTATGTGGCGCATTATTTTTTGTTCATATTTTGTTTTATGTTATGTATTTATGTAATGAGCGTACGTTTTACATAGATTTCACTTGACTCCTTTTTATTGAAAGCTATTCAATATATTTTTGAGTATATATAACATTCTCAAATATAGCAACTTAGTCAATTAACTAGAAATTACATATTTCGGTAATACAATCCAGCACAAGTAATTTTCATTTTTAGTATTTTGGCTTAATTTATAATTTTTAATGGTTTATTACACAAATCAAAATATTATTGTAATTTTTAATTAATTCAAATCAAGTGAAATCAAATGTACGATCAACGTGACTGTGTCGTGTTAAAGTAAGAAATAGATGGGTTATTATATATGAAGCCCGCATTCAATATTGTAATATTAATTTCAAAAATTGAACAGAATAAAAAGTTAATAAAACAATGGTTATTTCAATTTCTTATGTTTCCCTACCTAAAATTGATTGATTTAGTTAAAATATTCTTACAGCATTAGGTTGAAGATGTACCAACTCTACTATTTTAAAACTAAATCTCATTTTAATATGTTAAATGAAACTATTTTAACCGGATTGATCGAGAATATTTTCGAATTCGAAAATACATTTTAGAAAACCCGGTGTTTCGATACTTGACAGTAACCCGTGGGCAATGGGTACAATGAGGTAGCAGTCGTTAGTCAGTTGATACAAATATAATATCAAACTACCGACAACCATTTCTTAGTTGCCTCGCGTTCTGCCATGGATTTATGCTGACTGTATCTTGCTCTCTAGTATGGTGTGTTTGTTGATACGATTAATCCGGCTAAATTAGTGTATAAAATGTATAAAAATCACCAAAGCATATATATATAGTTAATACAAATTTTACTTAAGAAATAATTTTAAATACTCTCCACCATGTTCATTAATCATTTAAGGTTTTAATAATTGGCTCTTGATCACGACATCATAAGGTAGATACAATAACGTTAAATTTTAGTTTCCCAACAATATTAATTTATTGGTGACATAAAACTGTGTAGTTATAAAAATGAGTAGAAATTTTTAGGCGAAAGCATGTTACATTATATTTTCAGTACGTATTGCAAGTGCCCACAAACTTAGTAATTTATTTTATAAATGAATTAAGCAATATGACTATGGATAGCGTAGCAAGCAAGTGAGCAATATAAAATAAGGTACCTAATATATGAATAAAATCAATTTATTGTAGGTCTATACGAAAATAAAAGTATAAATACCTATCCACTTCTATTAAATTTACCTTAAAAAAACAATTAGATTCCTGCGTATACTTTTTTAATCTATAGGAATTTAAAATAAAAAAGTCGCCTTCCTTTCCCCTATGTTAAACATATTTAAAACAATATTAATTCCCACCGTAACTAACGTTAACACTGTCGGCAACTTATTCTTATAACAATTTCTGTCACATAATTTACTATAAAAAACAAAATGCCATCGCCTAATAGTTTAATGCCCCTAAATACCAATAACGTTTGTCGGATCCCCGCCAAAAACAAACCATGAGTTATATCCATAATGTAATGTATTTTGCTATTCCACCATTTTCCATTCTCCACAGACACTGGAGCTGTCAAATAAATTTCAAACATACAGAATTCACAATAGGTGGGATCGCTCCCCGTTGAAATCAAAACTGCTTGGCTATCCAGTTATATTGCAGAGTAAAAGCTCCGCCAGACAACCACGTGTCGTAAGCGATTTTGCCCTCAAATGCGTGAACCATTTTTTATACTGACCTTTCGTTTCAAATTTTGAGTCTTAGTTTTTTATTGATACGTTTTTCGAGTACCCCTACCTCCATTACATTACCTTTATGGCGCCTGATACCTCACGGTGTAATTTTGGTGCGACTTAAGCTTTTAAAATGCTTTATAAAGCAATATAGTAAATTATTCACTAATATTGTATATATTTAATAACAAAAATGCTTTATTAAATTTACAATAATTTATTAAAGCTAGCTGATTTTTTTGTTTTATTTTCTATCGCTTTTCTTAAAAGTACCTAGAACCTTAGTTCTAGGGATCTACATATTCACAATGAAATTTAAAATTTATTTACTAATTAAATAATTAATTCATTGCGTCCAAATAAGTGCTTCTCTTATCTACTGCAGCGACAACTAGTAGCTACACATATACGTTTTACTATATACAATAAGATGAATTCAAATCCTACACTACGAGTTTACAAAATAATTACATAACATTTAGAAAGTATTATTTCTCTCCATGTGTAAACTTTGACGCTAGACGCTATTCCGATATAAATCATTTTATTATATTTACTTACATATCTCAACTATTAAATTATTGTAAACCAGTACCTATATGGTTAAAATAATAAACTCTTTTTTTTTGCTTTACACTTTACTGTTTTTCACATAGCAGAATATTCAGAGAGAATCTAGAGTCAAGACCACTCCGTTCTCCAGTTTCCGCCTGAATTCGAGACATTACAAGTTAAATGGAGCTCAACGCCAAGGTTTGTTATTTTGAATAAAGCAGAAAATGAACATAATTAAATTCATTCCGCCAAGTTGCACTCGAACCCACAACCAATCGTGATTACAGTCAAGCACTATCCCACTGCGCACATATTTTTTACATATTTTTTGATAAAATTTCGGAAATATTTTATATTTAAAATGCATTTTACAATCACAAAGAAATGTACACTCCCTAGAATATTTACTTACACATTAGGTACCTATCCAAAATATTTTTTTACATAACTTACAACTCTTTTGTGAAATTGTTACAAAATTATAACAGGCGATTTAAAATAGATATTTGAACAAAATGTTTTTTTTTTTTAATTTCCTATAATTTTTGAAAACAATTAATTTATTTTCCTTTAAATAATAATTAATAATCAACATAGAGCAGTTATTTCAAACAAGACCTTGTTTCTCTAATGGCTATTTAAGCTCATTTCCATTCTATTAAAATAATGTCGTTTATGAATATGTACGAGTATTTTCACTTTTCTCACAACTAAGTAGCCTTGATCATTTATTTAAATGGAAATCTTAAAATAATTAAATAATCGATTAAAAACATCCATATTCCTAATAAAAGTAACATATGAATTTAAAACTGCTAAGTCCGTTAATTTATGAACGAAACGATGGCTTTAATCCTATTTGCGCTCTCGATTAAGCTGCAGTGAGTCGAAATGGCATAGACTGGGCCAATTTCATGCTCTAACGCTCCCTCTGCACCAGAATATATACAAATACGTATTGAAGTAAAACACTCTACTATTACTTTTACGTACATTATGATTTTTGTTCGTTTTTTTTCATTCGGGCAATGCACTGAAAGCAATAAATGTTTATATTTATTTCTACACTACCTAACTGCATGTGCGTAACTCGACTATACAGTTTCAAAACCCAGCAACTGATATTTTCTTTAAAGCATATATTACCATTAAATAATATATAACAATAATTATAAATTATCTTCTATATTTTGGATCTTTCCGCCGGGTTTCTAAATTTTTATTACATTCTACAAAATAACTTCACGCCTTCTCCCGCATAGTAGAATAGTCAGCGAGAAACCTAGTGTCAAAACACTCCGTTTTCCACTTTCCGCCATAAATCGAGAAACAAAATAGCCTGAATATTAAATTATTAACGTTAAGATTTACATAAAGCATACAGCGAAAAATGAATTATTAAATATCTTAGCTACAAAATATTAACAATTATTAGTCGGAGATGACGCCTGTGACATTTATCTTAATATTCCTTTAAGTAATTTTCGATGAAAATATTACTAAATAAACAATATCTAACAGAATTTCTAAAGCAAGTAGGTACGTATCTATACGTAATAGAAACTAAGCAGGATTGAACATGGCGACTGCGATCCGCTTGCAAACTATACCGGATACGATAGAAAACTCAATTCCTTTATTTTATTTCGGTTTTGTTTCTATTCAATCGGGGAAATGGTTTCGTTTCAACATTGAAACTTTTGATAGGGTGAGCAAAAAACATACGGCTATCACTCTGTCTGGAAAGGCTGAGATTTAACGTATAAAATAAATAAGCTATGGAAAGCTTGGTAGAAGTAATATGTAGAAATAGTTCCTACATTCAATAACCATTTCTCATATATCGTTTTTTATTCAATCTGCTGACTATAAAAAACAGCCTTATCTAATTAATCTGTAACATAAGTAATTCCTTGTTATATTTATAGTAATTTTAATTCCTTTATTTATTAATAGACGTAATTTTTGTCGATGTCAATGATTAATCAACACGCTAGTGTTTTCGTTGATATATTTAGTATGTACTTAACCTACTACCTATATTTAGTATCTACCCAAGTAGTTACAATTTGTAATAAGTACAAATTACATTAGATTTATAAACCTAATTTTTCAATTAATTAGGGAAATGATGTTATTTTAAACTGTTTCTATGGATATTAATTTCAATAGTATATGATATAACCTACACAGGGAGGTCCAGATCGACAATTAATGTTATTTACTATATATTTTTTAAGCTTCAGGCTTTAATATTTTATTATAATATTTAAAATGCAATAATTAAATTTAAGATAATAATTTATATTGTAATTTACTTTATATCCGCTGAATTAAATGGTTTAAATAAACCTGTTATTATTGTAATAGAGATCTGACAAATAATTATAAAATACGATTATGTAAATTTAATTGGAACACTGCGTCCAGTAATGATTTTATAAGCCCAATTATCTACAACTTGCTAAGCTCCTTGCTTCTCCTTCGAATGTACTATCATTTTACATAACAAGATAGTTTGAAGCTTTTTAAAAGCTCCAGAAATTCTTACAGTCCATTGTTGTTTATGAACTATTCTTTTTCTATGTAGGTAGATAGGTATCTTTGTTTTACGGTATAGTATATAGCTTCATTTCCTATCAATTAATAGATTCATGCATAACATAGTAAAATGTTAAAACTCAATTAAAAAATAAAATCAAATAAATAAATTAACCAAAAGCCGTGAACGAAACAATGCCATATGGTTAACTAAATATCGATAATTGAAAATAACTTTTTTGTTGTTAGTCGAATCATGAATAAACTATTAATTTATTTAATATTGACTTACTTTTGAATAAATATTTATTAAAATATTGCTTGGTTAATTGATTTCAACCCAAAATAGAAAAGAATAGACGTAGGCTTATAAATTGGAATGTTCTAGTGTTTTAAAATAATATAATATCAGATATGCAAACAGCAAAAAATAAAACCCTAATTAAATGTATACATTTCGTTAGAACATAGCAAAAGCCAGTTTTATTATGTTAGACTAGAGTATTCCCTTTACTTTATGGTGGTTCGTGCTTGGGACGACATCTGAATCTTGAGGCCGTGTCGACCGATATTAAGCTGATTAATAATGTTAATAACACTCTAACTGTACAAAATATGAATATTACTTATTGTTACTTCATTTATATAGAATTTCTCTAGTAGAAAGCCACAGAGAATATCAATATAAATGGACATTTATAATTGCAATGGAATAAAAAATGGACAGAAGCTCTACAAATTGCTTAATAATTAAGTATTTGGTTAGTCACTCAAAATATTTTTCAGTAATTTAAGGTATATATGTTTAGTAACTTAATTTGTGGCCTCGCTTTGTCCTACAAAGAAACATGTTCCTACTCGCGTAATATTATTATGTTGAAGCCTAGTGTCAACATATTTCGTTCGCAAGTTTTCATCTATTTTAGAGGTATATTATATTTCACGGCTACACCTTTCGATGCGTTTTGTATTTGTCAGACCAGTGAAATGAACAAACGTCAACACTCTTCTTCCTAAAAGTCTCCACTCGTCTTCCTAATAATCCACAATAGAGTAATATTATAACACAATAGAGTATATCATTCTTAGTAAGAATTAAATCCATAATCTAGTCTAAGTTACTACGTCAATATCATATAATATAAAAAACTCTATTGCAAAAATGTCTTATACCTCCATTGATATACAAGTGGAAATTACTTACAGACAACAATACATAGACTGTATTAACAATACATAATGGTGCATAATAACAAATATTTTGTCTAATAATTTAAAGCGGAGAAAGTTTACTACAGTATAATAAAACTACACTACAGTGTAAGTAAGTACCATCAAAAGCTTCTCAGTATATAAGCACAAATCACTTCGGATTTCAAAAGTAACAGAATCGCATGTATCCTGAGTAGAACCGGCCACACTGCATAGTTGCCAGTTAACTTAATTTGCAGCTTTTATGCCCCATAATTTTAAGTTCAAAGAAAGTCTCTAACTCATGACTCACTACGTAGCCTATTTATATTGTACTTAGTTTAACTATAGCTAATTTGAGTTTCCGTGTGAATAGTTTAAGGTTATAATAACAATGCAAAATTATAATTTTCCTATAGTAAAAATCTATTTGTGAAATTGAATAAGTCGGTTTTCCAATAATCTCTAACGATATTCAAGCTCCGTTGACTATTACAATTTAGAGAAAAGTCACTATTTTGCTTTATATCTAATCACGTCAATTTGAATATTAAACAAAGAAAAGATTTCATTAGAATTTAATAACAAATTCATTTAATCTTTTAAAGTGTGTTTTCAATTAAGTATACAATTTCTATGCAAAACCAGAGATTAAAACACAGCCACTGTAGGTGTATCTGTAGATACGTAATAATAGAGATGCTGGGACTGCAGTATCGATTGGAGGTGGAGTATATACGGTATAGTAACTTCAAGGTTGCAAAAGTGAACGGTAAAGTTTTGCAATATTATCCTAAAGGGTATAGAAATTGTGTTGATTTAGATACTAGAATAGTGTTTGAATCTCTCATTGATTAATATTTTCTGATTAACATCGTGAGTATACCCCTGTATCATCATTTTTATAAGACCACTTTATATGTAAACTATATAATAAAATCAACATCTTATAATTACCATTTTAATTGTCATTTTAGTTTTTTGGAAACTTACATAAATGTTATTGCTCAAATGATATTAACTAAGACAGTATAAAAAAATGTTTATTTACGATTATTATATACAATTTTCATATGTTATTAGCCTATAAGAATATTTTAATGTGAATTCTTGTTCGCCAATTTACATAGGAAATAACGTGGAAATTCAATGTAACTCTTAACCGTAGTCTATCAACGTTTTGCGACTGCGCGAAAACTTGCTAATGGGTACATTGATTTTGCAGATAGAACCCAGCTCGGTGAGCAAACCTACCTGCTACTACTGATATAATATAAATCACCGTAATAAATTTGACACAATCCATTGACATTGCAACGCAGTCTTCTTGAAGGAGCTGTACTTAGAAAACGCAATGCATAACGAAGTTAAAGTACCGTCAATATTTTATTAGTTATATAGTAAAAGTTAGATCGTGGGTACGGTAATGGTATTAATATTATTACCTAAGCTGCCTCCAAAGGAAGCTGCTTTTGACATTTATTAAAGGTAAGAATTGTGTGTGAATATAGTTGAAAGTTATTTCATGGAGATACTATATTAAAAATTATATAGTTACTTAATATCTAATTTTGTATATTGACGCAAAATTAAGAAAAAATATATTTTATCTCCACTCCACGAGCATATTCTGGCGCGTTATACGAAATATACAAAGAGCAATGGAACACCACTTCTTTCTGCACTAAAAAAAATATTCTTACACGCTGTGACGCAGCCAATTCCTGACTGACACACAAAAACGTATAAAACATATATAAAATTTTATACGTCACAAATGTAAGTGATTTGCGTTGCGTTAATTAAATATCAGTAAGGATAAATTTAATTTTGCTATTTAATATATTAGTCAACACAACGTAACAGAAATGGCAATATCTTCAGTTATTCAAGACACGCCTCATGTTCATTATTTTACTCAAATTTTGGTCAATTTGTTTACAATTTACGTGTTTTATACAGTAAACCAGCTTATTTGAGATGAAATTACTTCATATAATAGAACATTAAATTGTCATGTGCAGGTGTATAAGAAAATTATGGAGAGTACTATAATCTTTTTATTATGAGCTTGTTAAGCTCAAATTTCAACATTAATAAGTTCTTCTTAGCTTATCTAGAACTAATTAATTTTTAGCACGTTTTTCGAAAACGGCATTAGTAGGGTACTTTCAAATTTGATTAGGTTGAAAGAGGAGCTCCTATTCTGTAGGCGAGCGACACCTACACTTCGGTCGCCAGTCCCAAGCACTGCCGATGCGATGGATCCATGCATCCGAACGATGAATCAATGAAATGCGAAGGAGTTTCTTCTCTTTGTTATGAGATTTTTTTTCTATGCTTGTATATTTCATGATAAAGGTGCTTAGTGACTTTTGAGTTGAGTTTTATTAATTTAATAGTACTTACCATAACCATTATCTACAAAAGCGCAAAGATATTATTACATTCCGCGAAATTTCACAATACAAAATACATACTTTCCTAAAAAACAGCTTTTGGGTTGCTTTGAAACTGAAACGTAAAACAGCACTTTGTCTAATAAGACTGAAGGAAATTACAATATTTGAAAAAGGTTATTCTTCCACGATTATCTTTAATTCTTGAGGCCATCATGGCGCAGTGGGACAGAGTCTGAATGTTAACGCGATTGGTTGAGAGTTCGATTCCCAGTTGGTGAACAAGACAAAACGCGGAGTTGAACTCAACCACTCAACCTATACTAATTAAATTATCAAAAATAAAGAAGAGATGCATTGCATATTTTACAGATGGATTATATTTTATAAACGTAATTAATTACTTTTTTATTTCGATACATACATAAGACGTACCTAACAACTTAATTAACAGTAACCTTTTCTCTTAAGCAAGTCAGAAAAAAACGTCTTACAGTAAGCAGGGCATGAAATCTTAACACGTAAGGCGACATCCAGTTTTTCTTGAACCCCGAAAACTAGTGTTAACTCCTTTTATTTATCACCATATAATTCATTGAAGGGAGAATGACAAGTCAAGTTTCACTGGTCCATATCATTGTACGTGGGGTGAATCCTTACGTACTCGTATACAGGTGGGATACAATATGTGCCCTATAGTCCAAGTTAAATATAGCAATATGTATTAAGCTTATATAATAATAAAGGAATAATTATTAGTAGTAAATAATTAAATATTTTTAAGTGAATTATAGTGGATATTTATTCTAATGTCTAATGGCTGATACTCATTCATATATGCTTAGTTACATACTTCTGTTTTAGTTGAAAACGCACCCCAAATAGTAAGTTGGTTTGCATCTGTGAGGCGGACTGCAAAATTAAGAAGTAAAAAATGTAAATTAAACTATTATTCGTAGAAATCTTTATATGCTATATCTATAGTAGGTACCTATTGTAGGTAATAAATAATATATTAGCAAAACTTTAACACTAAGCATCAGTACCTACTGTATGTGTGTTATAGATAAACGATTTTTGATACATAGACGTGTACGATTTTTGCCAATGTTACAACAAGACACCTTAAAAAATATTTTTTCACACACACACTTATATTTTCTTATCTTTTCATATACTTATCTTTTCTGTAACTTGATAATACTGCAATGCAATCATTATCAAATACAAACTGATGGTACCAGTTTTATTAAAAAAGGTATCTTTAATAATGAATGTACATACTATTATATACTTATCTAATACATTACAACATACCACATCGATCTCTTAATTATTAAGACGGGTTCGCGTGAAACGATGCTTCGAAAGCTGCATTCCCTATTGAATCGCAATGCCGATACTGTGCTTTGGAAAAGTTTCCTATTCAATAAATTCATTTTATTCACAGTTACTTTTTCTTTTACTTTATCTAAAATACTTGTGGTAATATATTGTACTTGCACTAAAGAACATTTAATTTGTTACTTTAAAACATGTTTACATAAAACAATATTTAATTAGTCGATTTTTATCAGCTTCACGCTTCTTCCTGTATAGTAGGATAGGCAAAGAGAACCTAGTATCAAGACACTCCATTCTCCACTTTCCGCCCGAATCAAAGAAAACGCGCGCGCAGCCGCTTGTCACCAGAGCGGAGAAATGAAAATTATTACGAAAAACAACTACGTTTATCCGTACCTATAAGTAGCATGTAGATAGCTTACAATGCACTTACTAGGAATTATTAAAAAAAAACTTCCTCTTGAAACAAGTCGTTACCCCTCATTATTCTAAAAAAATATGGCATTCCGTTTTCCTCTTTTCTATGCATTTTAGCGACACTGTACCTTTGAAGGCAGAACCGGCCCCCGCGCTTTGACTTATCAATTTAAGGAAATAAATATGATTTAAATATAAATATTCCATCACTACCATACCACGTGGATATTAAGAAACTGCCCAACTTATAGATTAAAAAATATGTAGATTTAGTATAAATTAATATTAATTTACTATGACTTTAGCATATAGAGTAGCATAGCATTTTTTTGTAATATTAAAATTCTATGTATTGTATTTTAATACTTTTGAGGACGATTGTACAAACAAGGGTCCGTTCATCGAACGAGTTTGGGTACATACTAATGAAACGTTGGAAAGCTGTGATGCTGCCAAAGTAAAAGTGATCTAAATGTAAAGTTCAATAAGATTGGTGTTTTATGTATGTATAGTACAAGATAGGCTTTTTTAATTTGGCGTCAAGTGAAAACTTTATACAACAAAACCGGAAGGTAATAAGTCGCTTTGTAGAACGGGCTTATACGACTTTTAAAGGTAGAATAGAAACGGCCTTATCTCGCCGGTAGCAAGGTGATTTACTATAATTACAAAGATAGCGTTAGATGCCTTTTGTTATAATTTTCCAGGCCGGCTCACGAGCATTTTCCCGCGCAAACTCATGAAAATGCGGCCATTTTGTAATGTGCCTTGTTTTTTGATAAGGGTATTAAAATAACGGTATATTAGGACTCTTCATTTAGCTATATAACGTATTTGCGTCGTCATTATCATCAGATATCTACGTGAGCTCTCATTCTGTAAACTAATTTTCTGATGCCAATTAAATTAAATGTAAAGATATTTAAGTCTTTTAAAAAGTGTATTTTTCTCTAATCTAATAGTTATAATAATATTATTAAAGAAAAAATAGAAATTCATAATAGTATATTCTACCATTTGTAACATTACCTACACGTTTTAATGTATTAACATAACATTTTATGTGAATGTATCATTTTGTATGAAAATGAGAAGAAACCTAGTAACTGTTTAAGAATTCGACATGTCAAGCAATTATGAATACGAATATGATATATTTAATTACTTTTATTTCATTTATATGTCTTAATATTAAATTCTATAATATTATCCGGTTCACCGAAGCATGGTAAAGGGCATAGGCATAATTTCTCTGAGGCTTTCCGAATCTACATTTGCAAGTAACATCGGAGTTTTTGTATAGCCCCGGCATTAATATCGCGATAATGCAAATTCCGTCGGTTTACGGCCCGGGAGCTCGTTTTAAACGCCATTACCGAAAATTCGGCAAGGTTTCCACTCTCGAGAGCTTTTCATGTATTTTTGCTGCGTTATCAAGTGCCCTTTTAATATTGATAAATGTTGGCTGGAATTTTATATTTCTAAATGGAAGTAAGCTCCAGTTTTTTTATAATCGATCTGTTTTTTGGATAGATACGTTGATTTTAAAACCATTGTTAATAGAGCAGCGATTTACTTGTCGCATGTAAAGAAATTGGAATTATTGTTTTTGCATAAAAAAAAAAAGTTTATGTACATAAAGTCGTAAATAATATTTAAAATTTGCTAGATAAAATCGTTATTGCTGCAAAAATGAATTGAACTACCATAATATCCCATTGTGACGTCAACACACCATAACGTATTCTATTCAATTGCTTGGAAAATCAGCGGGATTTCAGGGCCCACCCTGCTGGCGAGCCTGTCCCTTTCTCTCTTAGACCTCAATAATAGGCAAGTGAGAAAGGGAGGTATAAAGTTAATGTAATTGAGGGCAATATCAGAATAGTTTTAGTCTAGACGGGTAAAGTTGTAAGTTGTAAGTTGCAAATTACAGGCGTGATACGGAGCTGGTTAAAATATATTGTAATGACACTTTAGCTCACGCTTACTTAAATTTATGGGCCTCGGGATAGTGTGGAGACATTTTAGCTCAAAATATTCGTGAAGTGTGCATATCTTGAAATTTCCTAAACCACTCAGATTCGACAAGTTGTTAAGAAACTTTAATTGTTGCTTCAAACGAAGGGTTAAATTGAATGTATGTACATGTGAAAATATCTTAAGTTCACGAAGAAGTATAGTGTTACGTAAACGAAATAGTCGCAACTTTATCTTATTGTTAAGTAAGTACAAGTTTAATCCTTCGTGAGATATAACTAACAAAAACACAAAAAGTTTTATTTAGTACAAATATGATGGCTTATTGTATATGTACATACGACAAAAACTGTAAAAATTATATTTATTAATTTTATGTTAAATGTGAAGCTGTAAATGCAATTGTAAAATTAATAATTTGGGTTTGGTGATAACTAAATTTGGTATATCTACAAAAATATTAAAAAAAACATCTATAAGAATATTAGCCATTAGGTATAACCTTTTTCGAATAAATCATAAAAGCTGGGAGATGAATGTAACTTATGCTGTACAATAAACAAAATCAATAATTTTAAAACAATAAAAAAATAAAATGTGTGATTGGTCAACTAAAAACAAACACGTCCTTCATTCACCTGCCACTTTATGACACTATAAAAAGTCACAAGTGCCCATAAAAGCATTATTGCCTATTAATTTCACACTACATTAGCGAAACACACAATAAAACTAACATTTAGTAGTGATTCTAGTTTTGTTCTAAGCGCCATCTATGTGAGATCCACGGAGGTTTCGGTAGAAAAAGATTATGGGCTATAGCAGGTTTTACGACGTCGTAAAAGTATGCCATAAAGCCGAAGGGCACGCACGCCCTCTGTTAATCGTTCAGAAACCGATATTGCGAGGCCTCGAGATAGATTGCTTTAGGTTACGAATAACTTCTCGACGTTTGTCTGTTTATGGTCGCGAACCGAATTGCGCATTAGGTATGTGGTAACTATAACCTTTTAGTGGTATTCCAGTTACCGCAATCCTCCATTACGTTATTTTGTACAATCAAAGCATTGCGACTGCATTGAAGATTTTAGATTATTGTGACCTTGTACAAGATAGTGGTATCTGCTCATGTAATGCGTCATTTTGATTTATACTAGCAATCAATTTTTTAGGCCAAATATGTTTACATATAGACACAGTTAAACATTTTATATCGCTTATGCCTAAGCACGTAAAATTAATAGATATTTTAGCTATAAAATATAAATTTTATGGTCGTTTGCATTATTTTAATAACATTACTACTTCGTTCTCGTATCAATTATGTACACGATCTCATCATCTAAATGAGCTCTTCCTAACCGGAACAAACAACGGAGTACCGTAAACCATGTAACAATTTAATTCGAGGACCCTCACAATCGTTAAATTTTTATTGACTCCAAACAGCGTGACTTTAAAAATACACAAATTTATGGTCACTCAGTGAAAAAGATTATTCAGCACGTCGTAACTATTTTATTGCTCCAATATAAACAACGGGACGGGGCGTCTATTAGGTTCTTATTATCAGTGATAACTGTTGCGATAATAAGACATGTAGTATCTATTTTTAATTGATGCTTAAATTTAATACAAATGTATTAATTATTTCTCCAACATAGTATTCTTGTAACTAAATAACAACATATAACACTGAAAACTATAGTTTTAAAGTTGACATCAATGTTTAACTATTTGCTACGTTACACGATTTGCAATTTTTTCGTCCTATATTGGTCTTCTTTTACCCACAAAATTGCTTTTTCCCATAATCGCTTTCAAATAAAGCTTATTTCTGATGATTTTTATTTCAAATATAATTCTTGAATAAAAGTGAATCTTGGAGTTGTTTATAATAATAAAAATACTTACATTTTTCATCTACGTATTTACAGTGTGTGGGACATTCGTAGAGATAAAAATCTTAGAAATATTATACTTATTTTATTTTTATTATTTAATGAATATAGGGATAAAAGATGAGTGATATATAAATATATAATAAGATCCTTGTAGATATTCTAACTTACATTGCATTATCCAATATGTAACGTCTTATATATTATTTAAAAATATTATTTATCTACTAAATATTATATTAATATACTCTTTAAAAGCTAAAGCGCAGCTTTTTTTAAATATAACTTTACATAAAATTAAACTGTGGTCATCTAATAAATCTGTAACTTAGTTGCGCATGGGCATAGTACGCAGAGAATACAGCAACGAATCCACCTTCAATAATTTTATATGGAATCGCAGTAGCCTAGAGAAGTAATCAGCCTATGGCGTTAACAGTAGCGGCTTTTATGACTTGAAACTTGGCAAACATAGGCTAATATGATATAGTAAGTTTTAGTGCACGGTGCAAATATGCTAAGGTAACAATTATAAGAAAAAGGGGAGATTATTAAGAGAAAGATTGTAACAAAGAATATTTTATCTTTTTTGGAGTTATACGTTTATTTAGTTTGTTCAGAAAAATATGCTTTAAACATCACTTTTACATACATTTGCACCTTTTTAAATTAAAAACTTTGAGAAGCCTAAGCCTTGTTGATTTTAGTTGTATTTCTATAGATGTCTTATGTCCGGTACCTAAGACAAAGGGTGGCTTTGAAAACCGCCACTCAACACGCTATGTCTCAATGTATCGAGAGAACAAAATCTATAAATCTATAATAACTAAGGCAACAGGACATTCCAGTTTCCAGAACCTCTTACCAAAACCGGAAAAATTACTCAATTTATAATTAAACAAAAAAACAATAATATTTTAACTATAGTTTTTTAAAAGTATTATTTTATTTAAACGTTGTGAGAATTTAGTTATTTTTTTAAACGAATGGTTTTTAAAATAGCAGCACCTAGCGTCGGAACTAAAAATCAGGACAACGATAGTAGTGCAGTGCGACGGTACATTCAGTATGATTTCGCGCGCATGCCCATAGATGGCAGCATTAACTCTGAATAACATAAGTATTCTAAATTTAAATTAATCGTATAGATGGCGCTAAAATATAATTTGCAAAAAAATATTAAATACAAATAAAAAATTCAAACTTAGTAAAATTCTGTATTTTAAAATTTTACTAGTTTCATTTGAAAACATATAAATATGACTCGGTCATACGAAAGAGATAGAATATACAGTTCTTAAAATAAATAATACTGAATGTTCATCAAAATGCAGTATGCGAAGAACTACGTAAGTTATTATAGCACTAGGTTCTCTCTGTATACTCCAAAATTATGCAAAGAAGGGAAATAAAGAAAAAAAAAATATTGAAAGTGTATAATTTTCTTAATGAATCACTTTTCTAAAGTATTAGGTATTAAGTGTTATTATCCGTTCTTTATAGTATAAAAAATACGATAATATCTATTGAAAAATGCTTGAATATAATAGTATTTGCAGAACACTGAGTTTCAAATCTGAATATATTTTCAAACTGGTATTTAAATGTATTATTTAGTTAATAGATATTTTAAAGTAGGTTTGCAAGTTTTGAAGCGGTTATGATTTTTAGGCTTCTATCATTTAGTTCAATTCTTTATCCTGTATCCATAACCGACCAGCGATATAAAAATATATAAGACTTTATTAACTACGTCTGAACAAAGTTGTACAGCGTGTTAGCTATTTTGGTGTAAAGACTCAGTCGTTAAGTCCAAGCAACCAAAGTTACGGCCAGCTACTAGTAAAAGAATAAATAGATTATAAAATGCTTACTTTTTGGAGTGACCTTTTTTAGTTTCATGAAACTACCATAGAACTCACAGTTTTTAAGTAAACGAACTAGAATCACTTTTCAATCACTAAAGTTACACAGTAAATATGTTCTCCGAAACCAATACTTTGAAGCTATAACAGCTATCTTCTCGAAAAATAAGATAGAACTGTTTAAAAATGAAAAATTAGAAAGCGGCATTTGTACAACCATTGAAGGGTTTATTTTATAACGCAATTTAGTTTTATTGAAACCTTTCAAGTAACCGCCTCGGTACTTAGTTAATTACTGTACAATAAAAGTCATAGTGTACTTACACTTATCCTTTTTTTATTTGCAGGTACGCTTTTAGAAGAAATATGATGATATTTAACAACAACTTTAGGATTTGGTAAGCTTATGAATATGTAGCTATTTACTAATCTTTTATCTATAAGTATTTTGACGTGGCCGCACAGTGGCGAGATAATTATATTATATTTCTAAAAATGGAATTTAATTCTACACCCACCGCTTTTATTTTGGGTTTTCAATATTTTGTTATATGTATTGAATATTATAGTGTGCACTTTCTTATTTTAGAAAACATTTTCGACAATGCTTAAAAGTAATATTTATTATCTATACTCTAATTAAACAACAAAAAAGTGTAGCTATTTGTCTACTTGTACGAACACATCGTAGAACTTACTGGACAGATAAGAAATAAACTTCTTTTGTTGTAAGTATAGCTTTGAACCCTGGGCAGGGCTTAGGGTATAAATGATTTCAAAGAGTTGAACACCTGATATAGAATCATAATAGAAATAAGTTATTATAAGTATTGAAAAACTACCTTAAAAAATATATGTAACGGTATGCGTATTTTTCGTTGCATATAAAAATTTAAGATCCGAGACAACTGATGAGACCAGTCTAGCTAAACTATAAGAAATAAGTAAATATCCCTTCAACAAAAACTGTTCAACGAAATAAGCAGTTTCCATTGACCTACACGACAATCATAGGTCTAATCTAAAAAAACCATGATAAACCAGCTAAACTACAATAAATAAATAAATGCCGCAATTGCGGTACCAGAGTCATTTGCTGTACTACTGATTTTAATTGTGCATAGGTATATAATATTACCCTTGATTTTATGAGTAGCCGTTTCATATCTGACTGAGTCCATTTCATTACTCCATAAGTGTATTATAAAACTGGGATAGCTTAAGTATTAATTTCCCTAAAAGGATTGATATACCTACCTAATTAAGTTAGTTAGTTAACATATTACGCTAGTCTTGTAGTTAATTCTGATTCGAACCTGACATATTATTTCTTTAATGTATTTCAACGTATTACGAAATATCCTCTGGGTGCATTAAATGAATCGAAGACTTTTTTATATTTTGACTAAAATGTGTTGTAATATCAAAAAGACTTTTTAGATCGTTTGAATCATGCAATAATCTTAATATGATTCATGTACATTACTATTATATTTACTAAATATAAATTGACTTGTCGCATAATGGTATGCCAGTTTATAGTCTTCTTATTGGAAATTACCAAATCCTAATTTGTACTGTGGCGAGCTCTAAGATTTTTGTACAGAAGGAAGATCGTTGCCGTACCGAGGTTCCTTAGTTGCACAAAAAGATACCCCTTGTCAAGAAACTATGGAAGGCTTTATTAAAGGTCCGTTTTAAGTTTGCGCTTCGATATCAAGGTTCAAATATAAGGTCACCATTTGTTTTGTACCCCAACTATTTGAATATGATTTTTCGAAATGAAATCAGGCTTTAAGAACTTACATACTTAGTTAAATGGGCGTAATTGTAGTTTGATTTGTCAGGAAAATGACCAAGAACTTCTGAATCATAAATGCTTCTGACCTGAACCAGTTCCAATCTGTTTTACGTTCAAATTGTAAATGGCTTTACAATTAACTATGGCTTTTATATATAGAGAAATTATTATAATTATTATTATTTTACTTTACATTTGGTGTAAGTTTATTCAGGTGCATCAAATCGCTTCACTCATTGTCTTAATAGATACCTATTTTGGGTTAGTATTACCTATATATACTTAATATTATAAGGTAAAATAACGTTATGGTAATTGTAATAAATTTTAGAGACTTTTGCGTACTTTTACCACGATATTTACATTGTAGTATGCAGTTACATACCATACATGGTTATAAAAACTTAATCTAAACTTAGTCGCAGAACATAAAAAAATAAGTTTTAACTCCTCTTATTAATATTTCAATTAATTTACCAATCCATTCTAGCTTCTTATTCCTGACACTGATACATTGCAATCATTTTATAATAAAGGGCAGCGATTAACGAAAGACGATGGTGTTTCAGACACCATATGATAAAATGTAATAAATCATTAGCTAAATTCTACTTATTTCCTAATAAACTTAATGTGAAACGCAAAAGCATATATTTATTTAAATATTTTTTATTTATTTAATAATATGTTTAATCAAAATATTGTGCAAGAAATATGTACGTACCTGTGTAAGAAAACGTTAACCAACGTTTGATTATTATTAATGTAGACATGTTGTTGATTACTACGCGAGAGTGGTCGTCCTTTCAACTATTTACAATAGTCAAATTTAGATATTTTATAATATTTATCATTGTAAGTGGAATATTAGAATATACTGAGATATATATAAATAGTATTATCGTATCAATGAATTATGTATTATTGATAGTATAATTTAAGTCCTAAATCCACGTGAAATTGAATCAATAAATTGGTGCTTGACAAAGTAAAGTCTCTCTGCTTAGTCATTCTAAGACTGTCTAATAGAATAATTCTATAGAACTCAACAGCTGTCGTAATAAAACGTCTCAATCTTAGGTATAGTTCCTGATACTCAGTTCACTGGTAAATTCAATACAGGTCGAATTCAATGTAATTCTACGCTTTCTCTAGCAGTAATTGTCCTTAAAGTTTTTGTTTATCATTTCGTAGGTACTTATGTGTTACCTTTGAAGTGTTTAGTACAGTGTAGGCCGATATCTTCGGCCGATATATCGGCTGATTCTGTCACATACTCGAAAATACAATATATAGAATAGACAATATACCTAAATACATATAGGAAGCTAATACAGAAACGTCTTATTAGAAAAAAACACATTTCCAAGTTCTTTAATAAATAAAATTTAGCTTCAATTTTGTATACCTAATATTTAAGAGATATAGGTATAGAAATTTTATAGCAATCATAATATCGAATATTTTTTTTCTGATTATGTATGTATGTCTGATTATTATCTAAGAGATCAATACATCGAGTACGTTTATTATATTTTTTGACCATTCTACCTATGTACGTACGTATGTAACAAAGCTCTTAATCAAATTTGGAAAATCTATAAAAGTACTTATGCACTTGTTTCTATGGTGAAGAAATGCATTACGGATTGGAGACTCGGATGTGGATATGTGGGAAATTCAGGCCGTCCGTAAACCCAATAAAAACTCACGGTGCTCCTCTTTAACCGCCACTAGCCGGGCGACGGGAACAAACCGACATACTCGTAGTTACTAGCCCAATGCTTGTTATCTCAACTCACTAAAATATATCAACATAACCAAAGCGAAAAGAAATGACTATGTCGATGTACAAGCCACACCTATAAAGAAATACTCCCTGTATTTCTCAAGTTAATTTACATATAAGATATTTAAAAATGACAACGCTGAACTCACAAATCTAGTTTATTAGATTTCAATAATAATATACATATTTTCTAGTGAGTATGCAAAAGTAAAGTTATGCCACTTAAATTATAATAGTTATAATCTTCTTCTGTTTCTTAATATCACAAAGTTTGCAAAAAGTTTATAAGGTATAAATTATTGTACAAAAATTCGTAAAGCTAGCATAAAAAGTAGCTAATATCTCACCTTTTGTGTAACGCGTTGTGTATTTGCAAACTTATTTAATGACACTTATCAGGTCTCGCCATCAGAGGGCGCTCGGCAATTTTTATCAACTGTTTAAATCTGTAGCTACCCCTTTATGGCTGTAGCGTGAAGATTTCCCTTTACTTTGTTTTTGGATTAACTGCTAGATAAAGTTCATATTTATTGAACCTTATTGTCCTACAATGTTTGTTCCAAAAATGACCCTTTTTATTATATGAAGCTTCTCCCATAAGCAAAGTAGTCACTTTTAATATACAGTGTTGTCGACATGTAGATTGAGTAAATAATCAATTTCATATAAATTCATTGTTGCACAAAAGCAGGCGTTCTTATTTTTAGTTGTAGAACATTAATAAATAGATGAACTTTACTACCATGTACCTACCTTCATTTTTTTAATTCCTATTACGTATGCTTTAATAATTAATGTAATTAAAAATGCTAAATTTACCCTCGTAATAATTCAAAAACTCTTTTAAAGAGTTTCTCAAGGAAAAGTATTCACTAATCACAAGAAAAACTAATCAGGTAATAAAATAAAATTTTATTACCACGCCATTTTTGTATTTGCTTGCTATGTTTCTATATTATTTTATCTAAAAACTGCTTAATCGTCCATTAAAAATTCAAAACAGAAACCGAGATCGTTTTTTAAGATTTATCTCAATGTACGAACATGGAAAAATCTTAATTCCACGCTAAGATTTGTGTCCTACGTATCAGATACCATTAAGAGGCGTCTGTGGATTTACGATCAATTAAAATCTATATCATGGCTCCAATTAAACCTCTGTTGGTTTATTAGTATTGGATGCTGAGTTTATCGCCTTTAGATGACTGTTAAACCGGTTGTGGCTAGTTTTCCAGCAAACAGTCGGCTTTGGTACGACATCTTATATATGTATTTACTTTTAATTAGGTAGGTATATGTTTTATAGATTTACTTTGTTTCAAAATTAATATATACATAGATTGTCTTACTTATTAAGATTAAAAAGAGATTATTGAAAAATATTTTTTAAATACAACAGAAGTTTATTCTAAATAAGATCCATTTTTATACGTATATAGCATTTAATTTTTTCGAATTATTCTTTACAAACATGGAGAATATTTAATAAGTAAAAAAATAATATAAGAAAAATATATACCTATTAGAAAACAATCCCATAAACAAAATTGTAAAAAAATTTATTGTAAAACTATTTACAATTCATAAAAAATACTATTAAAATGAACTGCATTTTTTACTACAAAAACATAACTGAGATATATTTTTTTATTAAATAAAATTGCTAGCAATAACAAGTTATACTTACTCTTGAAACATAATCGAATCAGAACATTACAAATGATTTTGACAGTACAAAAAGAATTGAATTATGTACCGTTATTGTAAGTAATTCTTATAAAAGTTATCTTAATACCAGTTTCACGCTTTTGTCCCCCATAGTAGGGCAAAGAGCACTAAGTGTTCTCCAAAAAGTACTTCTCCCATATAAAAAAAAAATTAAGATATAAATAGCTTATTTTGTTTCTACCAATGTCCATTGCGCATAGTAGCCATAAATAATGTAAAAACTACATTACTACAACCTTATAACTTATTCTAAATTTTAAATCTTAAACGTAAATACTTACTTACTTTCTTATAAGATTCTAGTTCACTCAGAGTTATACTTTCATATAAATTATCTTAAAATAATAGGAAATTATTGTTTAATAGCATTTTTTTAACCTGTAAAGAATTTAAATTTATTTAACGATTGAACTATTGTTACAGTTATATAAAATTCATACATTAAAATGTTCAATTTAAATCGGAAACACATTGGTAGATAATTAAATTAATCTGTAGGCCGTGGAGAGGGTCAATACAACAAATTTTCAATTACCCATACTGGTCGCAAATTTAGCTAGAATGTAAATTATTTGAACGTGTGCATTATAAATATAATTGTAGGTGGGTGTAGGCGGACTGATTTTGGCCAATCGTAGAGCTTCGTTCACGGTGGGCGCGGCCTGTAAAGAGACTAATGTTATTCCTGTGAAGCCTTCGCCGTGAGCAGTGCTACGGTTGCTACACCGTGCCTGCCTTTTAGTATTGCGAACTGTACTTATTGCGTATCTCTTTTTATGTATGGGTTATATTGAATGTTAAAAACATATATTAATAAGAAAATATATATTTATAAATTATCATTCGATAAGTATATAAAATAAAATTTAATTATATAATATATTTCACCTTTTTTTAAAAAAAATTTTGTTTTTATAACTAAATAATATATAATTAACCTTTTAAATAAATTTACCAATTGTTCGTCATACAACTATGTTGGAAATTTCGTTATCATAAGTAATTTTGCATTAAAAAGGTATAAAACAACACCTTTAGGATATATAATTCAGTTAAAGGCTATATTAAGTATTAAAATAATAAAAAATAACATGAATGTTTGTCTTCGTGTAGTACCTTTATTCCTTACTTGACTCTGACTTGAAATTATATATCTACATAGAAATAACTAAATTTATATACAATTATACTTATAATTTTACACAACTTCATTTTATTCGTCATCTTACAATAACCGTTTTGCAGTAAATGTTCAACTTTATAATTTCACGTATGTGATAGAAATATTTAAAACTGCTCTATTATGGTAAAATATTACGTCCTAATTTAAAAAATATATCTTCTACTAATAAAACTTATCAAACGAAATAAGCATCTAACATAAATTATTTAATCAAATGTAGCAAAATATTAAAGAAATGGCAAAAATAAAAAAAAACATAAATCTAACCAAAACATCGTTTTTACTTAATTTATACTTGGTTCTACTAAATGAGTCATAAAATTACCGAAACAGACGAATTTATTGTCTAAAATGTCGCTCAGATCGTAAATGCGTCGTGTATCGCAGTTACCCTTACGAAAAACTCTCCCATGTCAATCACTTACGTCAAACAAAATATAAAAATCAATTTACAGCCACATTTGTACTATTATGTGGTAGGGAAAAAGCTTCATTACCACTCACGATATCTATAAAAGCACTCGTACCACAATGCCAGTGATTTAATATACGAATATATCTTAATATGTAATAATACTTTGCTCATTGTTAATTCGTACTACTGCGAGCCTCGCAACAATAAATTTGCGATTAGGTACAAAGTAAAGTGTCTAGGATGATTTGTTGACGAAGGGGAAGCCATTTTGGATCGCTCTCGTATTATTTACCTGAATGTTGCATCACAATAGCGCTTGCAGTTATTTAAAGTCGACCACAATGTAGAAGCAAAAAATGCAGTTTTGCACGTTCAGTATTACTGCTATTCCTTTGCTTTTACCGACGACTAAAGTTTGGTTTTTATGATTTTTTTTAATATAATACGACTATCCAGACAAAAATAGCTTAACATCTACTATTTTCAGTTCAGTAGATGCTTTACAGATGTAAAACTCCATAAATACCTAGTAAAACTTTAGAGAACTTTACGTAAAAATAGAATATTGTATATTAAGTAGTTATTTTAAATTACTGTTAAATAAGATCTTAAATTTTTTTTAATATTAATGACAATTTTGAACACTTCCGCAACGTAGTGTCGCATTGCATAATTTACTTATTAATCTTTTTATTTAATCTCTACCTCCAAATAAAATCTTTGAATAGCTTACTGTACTTTTTAATAACTCAGAAGAATCCAAAATTAGCACCATACGCAAAAATTTAATTGATATGGGTAAGAAAAATTAGAAAGTCCTTATTTACCCACGTAAAGAAGTAAAATACAAATCAGTAAGAAATAAGGGAATATATGCTAATATCAATATTCTATTAACATAATTACCTCCAGTTGTTGTTAGGTTTTTGCAAGTCTGCAAGATATCACAAGGTTTCAAAGTTTCTTTTCTATCAAAGATTAAAAACACATATTTAAACTTCGACGAAATTAAGATTTAAAATGAAGGCTGTTACATGCACGCTTCATCTAAATTATCATATCGGCATTTCAGCAAAACAAAATGGTTCCACAAATCCTTTATATTAACGACCATGGGATACGGTCGTACTTGAGTATCAACGTATTATTTAAGAGACTATTAATATTTTTTTCAAGTTTTATTTATAGTCGTGAAGGAACGGACCCAGGCAGGTGGTCCCTACTTAATCAAGACGTTACCAAAAAATGAAAAAAACCTGTAGTTATATGTTCGTTGCCTGAGTTATAGTTTTGTTTGTCATGAGTAATGTGCAGCATCGCGAGGGACTGTATTGTTTACTTATTTATATAAGATTACAATGCGACGAGAAAGCCGTGTACCTAATGAATATATCAGCAATAAAGCACCGATAATGTTGAAAACCAGTTCTATGCAATAAAATAACCCCCGTGACTTATTAATACAGCAGGTAAGTGGTTTTATGCTACGTTAAAATGTTAATCATTTCGTAGACGCGGAGTAAGGACAAATGTTGATATACCTAGGCATTTTGATATTTAAAAAGAAAAGTTCATATAATAATCTGAATATTAATTAATAAACACGCAACTATTTCTTTTCTTTTTATTGGTGATGGGCTACTGGTTTATAATGCTGTAAAGTTTTTTGCTGCACATATCATTTCTCTTATATTTTCTTTACTTATAACTAAGCTTTTAAGATTCATAGAGCTTGGTTAGTGTTTTATAATTTGTTCCTTAATAGAGTCCAGTTACAATAATTTATTGCATATCCATCTATACTCAAAATCTTTAAAGTTATTCAAGTAGTAGTATACGATTATGATTATGAGGATAATGTCATTAAATTATAACAAAATTGTTCGGTAAGATTGAATATTAAGAATTTAGTTACAACATTTTATCTTATTTAAAAAATTTGTGAACAGTTTTATACTTAACAATAACAATACAACATTGAATGATTTTATAATAAAACAGTTTGAAACAGATTTACGCATATATTTCATTTAAATTAGCTTAATTAAATGTGTTAACATCGAATGCGAAATCCAATCTAAATATTTTTAAAACAAAGTAAATAACAGCTCAGTTATATATCTACACTCTATAGTACCAAGGTATGCCTTAACTTGGTTAAGTAAGATAGTGATAATAAATCCGCAAGATTGCAGTCCTGATAATGATTTGATTCACACAACCGGCCGTTTAAATTTGTGTGCTTTGTGGACACATTTATGCAAGTGCCTTTTAATTAAGATGCCATGCCTAGAATCTGTGAAGATAATTTTATCCATTTATCTCGTTCTGTATGTATTCTGTACCTATATGTATATTTCAAGACAACGTGACATGGATTACGACAAAGAAATTTACATCCTTTTAATCAATACCCTGCATTATCATTGAGATAAAGTAATCAACAGCTGCTTTTCTAAGTCATTTGTTAAAGTTATATTTTCCAAACACGTTTCTAGTAATATCTTTTAGATACTACCCATGCAGGGCCTGTTAAAAATACGTGAAACTAATTTAACTTAAGAATTGAGATTACAAATAATGATCGTAATTATATCTATTATACGAGTAAATACAGAAAAATTTCCTCGGTTTATTATTAGATAGATTTTTTTTTGAATGTGATTTTATTTTCAATAGAACGTATTCTAGTTTGCAGTATAATCCACTAAAAAGGGCTTGATCTTTTATCCAACACAAGGCAAAGGGGCAAGGGCCAACAAAAGATAAAAGAGATATATAAGTGGCCCTTGGCAGTGCCATCAAGTCGTTACAAGAGCAGTAAAATATTTCAAATCGTGCCCAATGCCGCGGAAAACGGAAGTTACACATTTCGCTCTCCTCCTGGGGATCGGCCTTTACAAAAATAATTATAATTTGAGAGTACCTTTTAGCGTTGTATAATGTAATTTTTATGTAATTCTTTGGCTCGTTATATAACGATGATATCTTTTTTATATGTGTAATGTATCTATTTTTCTGAGTTAAAGCTGAAAACTAAGAAGAAAATTTAATTCCTTTAACTAAAACGCTACAGCTACAGCTATTGAATAATGGTCAATCTATTATGCAATAATCAATACAATATTATAGTGTCATAGAGTAGGTACACTTCGCTATAAGTAGATACGTGTGCATTCACATAATAGGCATAATCAAATTTATCACCGCCCCGCGGCCATTCCCATGAAACAACAATGGATTACAATTAGATGCAAATATCATTCAAAGGGATGTTAACGCGTCAGAAGGGTTACCATCCAAGCAAATATGGACCGGAGTTGTTAAATTTCCCCAGTGACCACCCTCATATGAAGCTATAACGGTCATTTTAAAGTTCTATCCGTAGGTACATAAGTGCTATGGATCTGTGAAGGGTCAAAATTATATGTACATTTTTTCTGAAGTTGATGATGCGAATATTATAACTATGAAAAGCATGTCATAATAGTTAATGTGAGTAATAATTTAATTTATATAAATTCTTATTAGAAATATGTACGTTGAGATATCGATGTTAGTGAGAGTTCATGTATTGACATGAAAGAGATCATGTTGCCATAAAACTTGTACATAGTAAATAAGTGTTCCAAACGTCGGGTTTTCTAAAACGTTTTTTTTTAAATACCAAAATATACGCAGAAATTTGGTTAAAGTAGTGTCACTTGAGATGTGTACACATCGCAGAAATCTAAGATCTAATTACCATTTATATTTTTTTTCTATCCTTAGTTACGATTATATTTTATTTAATATTTCACATTACTTTGCTATATACGTCATATTTTAATTAGTAGGTTACTATTTTTTACTATAAATTTTACAATTTCAATTTAACATTTAAACATAAAATTATAATGCGAACATTAAAATAAAATATTCAGCTACAATAAGCACCGTACCTATATTTACAAATACAATATACCGATAGTGTATCAAACAGGGATATGTTTCTGTTTAACGGAGCGGGCGGTCGTTTCACGCTTGGTCGCCATACACGATACTGCAATGGATACAATAAACCGAATTTATTTAGCATTTTGTCTTTATGTTTTTATTTTAACCCAAAAGTTTCGAAAAAGCTTAAAAAAATACTTTAATAAGTTTACAATCGACTGAACATAGATGGCGCTATTAGTTTCAATATTCAGATGTTATTAATAACAATATTCTATATTATTAAATATGCTATATTTGCTAATAATAAAATATTGATATTAATATATAAAAATATTCTTGACTATATATCAAATATATAAAAAATATATAAAATGAAATGAATAAAAACGTATAAGTAAGTTACAAGTATTGCTTTCGGTTTTCACAAGTTTCCCATATGAACTTGTTACCATAAATTCCATATTCTTCCCAACATTATGCATGGAAATGTACTTTGGTTGTTGGAGCGAAAATTATTCTATGTAGGCGTTCTCTTTGACGTTTATACGCTTGTGGAATAATGTTTTATATCTATAGCTTTTTGCAACAACGCCACATGCTATTGCTATAATCTACAACTAGATATGATATTGAGATTTCATAAATTCTATATACTTATAGTTAAAATAAGAAGACTGGCGTTAAATTAGTTAAGATTACTTGGTTCTTATATAAAACATATGATGATATTTTTAAACGTGGTTAAAAGAAAAAATATATGGAATTAATAAATTAATAGAGGCCATTGTAGTGTCACTGTGCCTGACTGTACTGATGATAGCTGTAGGTTTGATTTCCACTCGGGGGAACTATTATGTTTAACGGCTGTTTTTCCGCTATGGTGACAAGAAAAAATGCGGCATTGACGCACACTCGACACACAATATCACGGATTCGGGTGCAAAGTGGAGAACAGAGTGTCTTCATTACGTACTCACGTTACCCACTGCCTACCTGCTATATGGGAAAAGCGTGAAGATAAAAAAAACAAGTAATAACAATTTAATTGAAATTAATACAAGAACTACAATACGATATTAACTAAAAAAATTGAGTCTCGACTTTTATAAGCTAATGAATAACGTATTCAATTAGAAATACTCGTAGCAATAAATGATCGCGTGATTAAAGACTATTGTTAGCCATTGTGTTAGTTATAAAGCAATTTTGGTAAGTGGGTTAGACGACTTTTATATGTACACAGGTATATGAAAAAAACACTAGTTTGTATTAAATTTTATTATATGAAACTGTGAATCTTAATGGTATCTATGCTAATTTAAAATTAATATTAATGTAAATTGTGAAATTAATAATAATTCGGAACTTTGGAAGTAGATATATTTATAGATATTTAGATTTTTTTAAATCAACTACACATTCATATAGCAAAGCATAACGTTAAACTAAAATGAAAATTAATTTTAAAATAATTAGAAATAGAAAAATACAAGAAAATAATAAAATTTATCCCTATTTTGTAATATTATATTCTTGTACCATAACGACCTACGATCAAATTATATAAAACACATCAAAACTAACAAGGAATGGCAGTGAACGTTAGAGTGAAACAATTTACGCCTACAAATACGTAAGTTACATAACGATACGAACCAAATACGCTTTCGGCAATAACCGGGCAACGTTCTAACAATTTAATGTGGCATAAACAATACGAATACTCGTACTGGCTGGTTGTACGCGCCTCCGGCATATGTAGCCGCGTACGGGCCATATTTATTGTCTATGGTATTGTGGTGCGATCGTTACCGTATATCTGAGTGGGGGCGTACAGGGGTGCCCTATCATGAATCCTGATACGCACCAACCATTCCAATGCGACCCGCAGAAACTTGCTAATGTTACCACAATAGCAAGACTTTGATGAATCGCTGGGGTCACCTGAGCTGGTGACAGTAAAAGGGTTGTTGATTGGACAGGGGCTCTCCTGGGTTCGGCCGCCCGTGTCCGTTAATGGTTTTAATCGCCCTTAGTGTCTCTCTACAATTTATGTTTCATTTTCGATCTAATTATGCACGTCGGATTATGTGCGCTCTGATCCTCAAATCGAAACGTAATGGCCGGGGAGATATGTAAATTTACAATAACGTGCCACTCTGATAATTAAGCTTATATAAATTATTGCAAATTTCGTGTGTGTACCTACCTATAATTATCAAATACAATTATTATTGTAACTAACGAGAAATTCCAAAATGGGAAAGCTATTTTTAATTAACTTTTATACTACTCGTAGTATATTATTAATAATTCATAATATCATATTCCGTATATTATGGAACATTGTGAATTGGGAGGCGAAACCAAATTCCGTATATAGCTTAACCAGTACAAGGAAAACTCTCTCCTGAGTGAGATATGTACTCACAATCATCACAATTGGTCTTAAATAAACTAATTGTACTATATAATTGTAATATTAACGTACACACGTACATCTACGTATTAGATTTTAAAAAATCTAAATTTGTCAATCAATGAAAAAATACGATGATTACATTTTTTTACAATAACATATATACTTATTACAAAAATATATAAATCAAATATATACGAAACGTAATGTATTAATACAGGTACTATTATCAGAATTTAAAACAGGATTACCACCGATTCGCTAGGCCGGGGTTATCGCGCCGCGCCGGAGCTGGTCGGATTTCAGCGGATCCAGCCGGATTTGACTGGATTTGGAAGGATTATTCCGGACGTTGCGATACTGGCTGCTTTGTCGCGATATCGAAAGTTTATTTCATGTGTTATATTGCTCTTTTATTACTTAATTTCATACTTTAATAACTCATTATAATTATAACCTTTTTTGGAATTAGTAAAATGTTTTCAAATTACAGTCTTTAGCATAATTTTACTATGTGCCGCACTTGTTACTACTCAATTAAATTACTAGATAATTAAACAGCCTACTAACTTTTTATGCCTAAAAAAGACAGTAATGTGAAATATTAATACTAAATTCATAATTTCTTATTTCTTTATTTGCATTAAATGTTTAAAAAAATATTTGAACAAAATTCTAACAAGCTTATCTGAAATATTTATGAAATACAAATAAAACAAAGTATATTCAAACAAAACTTCGTCACACAATCTCTCGAATCCCCGCAGCGACGTAGACCCGCTACGGCGTAGCACTAACATATAATCCTTTTCGCTACAATGGCAATTTCAAACTTCCTTAGGGGCTTCGGATAATCTTTCTTTATATCGAAGTACAAGCGACTGCGAATTTTCTTTCCCTTTCGCACTTCCAAATTAAAGAGGTTGTAAGAAAAGGATAAAATATACGATCTAAGAAACTTTAGCTTCACTTCTCAATGAAGAGGGGAGAGCAGTAATGTGTATTTAAATCCTGGGTTCAAGTGTTATAATTCTTTTTTTTAATTTAATTTTTACTGATACCGTAATTCTTTAGGGGTGAGAACCGTATAATTATTGAGAAATCTATTTAATAATACTGCGAGAATTAAATAAACATAATATTAAATTAAGTAATAAAACTATACAAATTTGGCAATAAAATACTTAAGTAAGTCATAAAATTTAATTGTTGGCTTAGAACATGTTACTTAAATGCTTACATACTTTATTAGCTTATATATACATGTATGTATTTAAACTTACACAATATCACTAATATATAAATTAAAAACCGTATTCATTAACAAAAATAGTTATTTATTAACATTTTAAATTAAATTATCTTTTTTAAAGATCTAAGCGTAAGCAATTAAAATATTTGTAATGCAAATTATTTAAAATAATCATCTCATACATACACAAAAATATTTTAAAATAAAAGTAAAATATACAAAAACTATAATATAAAATAATCTATATCAATTCTTATTAATTTCAGGAGTGGAAAAGTATTACTTTCATAGCTATTTTAATGGGTAATTTTCATAAACAAAGTCGGGATGCCACGGGGTGGTTTGAGGAGGGGTGAGTGGCGCGAGTTCCTTTCCAAGATAGAAAACAGCTCTGGAGCTCGTATAATGGGTTTTTGGAATGGCGTCGTCCGTCTTGCCCCCTTCGCCCGACCCCTAGCCACCCCGGGACGAGAAAGGATGAATTCTTATTTCCTCATCTAGAGGCGTCCGGTGCAACCCTCCATGTAGATTGCCTTTTTCTCGTGGAACCTTCGTATAACATAACAATGGCTTGTTTTCAATTTTGTTTTGCCTTTCTTTCTTCGTTTGATACTATTATATGTACATTTGGATGTCGTTTGTCGATCACCATTATTGCTTGACGACAATCTTTACGTTTCGTTCATTATTAATTATTCATTAAACTAATGTACCTGTAACGAAAATAAGTCATAATTAGGTATATGTTGAAAAAAATTATGATTATATTTAAAATATTTTGATTTCTCCGCACTGGTACCTAAAAAAAACTGACGCGGTGAGTTTCGCCACTCAACGCGCAATATCTCGATTTCGGCCGGGAATAAAAGAAGGGAGTATCTTACCACTAGGCTTTCTGTTTACCCTCTGGATCTCTAATTACTATAAAGAAAAAAGCATAAAGCTGATTTGATAACTGTTATATTGATGTTGATAACTGATACGAGTGTTTTGATAACTGCGTTCTCTTACCTTTGAATGCTTTTTGTGGCTCTATGTAAGAGTTCCCTAAATACATTTCAATATAAAGTAGAGTAGTGACATCTGCATGAGGTCTTACGTCAATAATATGTACGAATTATTAAAGGATTTATGTTCAATAGACTGTAGAATATTTAGTTTAGAAGTAGTATGAAAGCCCAGTGCTTATATTATCAGCTGTAGATTGACCAACATGAATTAGCGCTAATAATATCAAATAAAATAATTTAATAGTTCATTTACTAATAATTCCGTCCATAAAATAATAAACATCTTACTATAATTAAATCGTTCAATATATACACAGATCGTTATCGTAATATATTTAAAATGGCAAGAGCAACTGCATTCATGAAGTGAAATGCGAGCCAAAAATACTTTGAAACCGTGCCAAAACACGCAGAACGATCATAAAGCATCCCATGTTATAACATACTTTAATTTACTTTACCTTAAAATGTTCCGGAACATTTAAAAGTTTCATACTTTTATATGAAAATCGTTATGAAAATAATGTTAAATTTCAAGATTTCTATTCCTATTAAAAAGTATACATACGTATTTACATATATGTACTTTTAAGTAAAACATTTTAATGTTTTATTAAAGATTTAAAATATATATTTCTACCTAACAAAAATAATCTTTTTTTAATTTTAGCTTTTAAATATATAACCTAAAAGACAAAATATATAAAACCTTAGAACTTATTTATCAATTTATATTCCACAGTGCTTATAATTTTATATCCCAAATAATACAGACTAGTCTAAAATCGAATAATAAATTAGTTTAAAAATGAAACTGAAAGGAACATGCTTAAACTTATTATCTCGTTGTCCTCGTCGTCCTAGCAAGGACATCAGGTATTGTCGTCATGCAAATTTTTTAAACAATTGGCAGCAAGGAGTAAAAATAGCATGATTCAAACATTATTCGATCCATCAACGGTTTTCTTACATTGATAGAAACAAAGATAGGTAAGTTATATCACGTGCACAGGTCTTAAACTGCCAAATTTTATTAAAAGGGTGTCCTTTAGTATAAAAATAGCAAAATGTGTGTACATTTTGCTATATTTAAACTAAGATTACTGAACTTATTAAACCGACTATTAAGAATTGTTAGGGATTATGAAACATTGGCTGGTATACTACAGTGAATGGGAAACATTAACCATTACATTATGGCCCGTATTGTCATATTCTTTCAAATCAGATCACAGTTCCACTGTAATTGGTAAGGGAGCCAGGTTGAACATCTCCGCTATTACGCAGCAATCATGGCAGTTGTCTGAAATGAGGACTTACCCCAAGTATAAACAAGTAACGTGTGCGCAAAATTACCGAATTCATATTTCGATTCTGCCACCCCCTTTTGTATCTTGTAATGTAAGAAAGTAAAGAAGAATGATGCTCTGTCATAAAATTTTGTTTTCTTCTAAACTTTTCTGTCATTCTTAACCAATTTATTTCGTTGAAAAAAATATATCACAGCATCTCATTTTATAACTTTGTATTCTTAATGGAATTATAGCCTATACTTTAGTATACGTGGAAGTATACGCATACGAGTTTTACGAGTTTCTTTTAAAATCATCAAGTTTGATACAAACATAAAAACAGAGTTTCCGACTTCATGTGAATAAGAAAAAATTGAACTAAACGAAAAAAAATTAAAGCTTGAAAACATTATGTAACATTAAAAAAATATTTTATAAAATACTGTAATATACAATATTTATAGAATATCAAAAACACTATTAAATTGAAATGGAAATATAACTTACACTTCTAAATATCTATTACTAGATAGAATAACCTATAAGTTATACGTAAATTTCCATAAATAAAATGTGGTAATGGTTTATACATTAAAAGAATATTATAAATAGTATTTTCATTAATAAAAGTATTCAATAATTTTAAGATTATATCTACCTAACAAAACTATATTACTAACCATATAACCATTATAGTACATTTGTTTTAAAAGGAAGGCATAATTTGTATCATCTCCATTTTATTGCATATAGAAAAAACCACAGAATAAAAAAAGTAAACAAAAATCTAAATCTTAAACTATACTTACACGTACTCAACAATTTGATTGTAAATAAATTTAACAGAATAACAATAAAGTGGGATGTAGTCCCTGTTCACTAGTTCATTCATATTTATATCATAGCTATAAAATCGTATTAACGCATATAAACATATCAAGAGGCGGAGGACAAAGGAGGTTTTAAATAAGTTTAAAATGATTTCAGACACTAGTGAGAGAGGTCTTAAGAAAGATGTATTGAGTTAAATAGACATATACCTATATTTATTATGGCTATTGAAAACGGTTAAATAAGTTGATATTTAAATCGATATATACTCTGAAGGAGAATACTATATATACGAGTGTATACATTAAAGTCTAAAATTTATTTATAAATGATGGTTACGAAATATCGTAAAACTAAGAATAAGCCCAATAATAATAATATAATATTATTTTATAAGAATAGAATTAAATATTGTAATATAATTTTATATAGGCATGTGAAGAGAATGTAAGATTACTTTAATGTAAGTGAAACTAATTTTAACGGGATTAACCACGCATGTTTTTGGTATTCCAAAATACATTTTGGAAATCCGACGTTTCGAACACTTTACAGTAGTCCGTGGTCACAGGTAGTCTACCAATGTAAAATGTGTAAAATTCGAGAAAACCAAAGACCTTATTACTTACGTATTATTTGGTTTATTGGAGACTATCGTGGCGCAATGGGACTGCGTCTGACTGTGATAGATTGTGGGTTCGATTTCCACGTGGAGGAATTATCTTGATTTCTCCGCTCTGGTACCTAAGATAAAGTGCGGTATTGAATTTCGCCACTCAACATTGCTTTTTATTGGTTTTTATTCATTTAAGATTCTTTTGAATTATTTAACAAATGAATAATAACAATTTATATATCAAAGCAAAGTCACCCTTCTATCGTTTGCTCAACTCTAAAGTTCCCGGCATCCATTTCCTGTGTTTGCCATCTCACTCCGCACTCGGGACGCGATCTAACACAAATACATTCTCCCCAAGAGCCTTGAATAAATCTAAGCACTCTAAAATGTATGTACGTAATTTTTTGTTATGGTTTTTATGTTATGAACATATGTATGAACTTTGGAATTTCTTAGACATTTTATGATACAATATATGACAAACTAAAATATTTCTTATACAATTATAAAGAATACCTGTATTACGTCCAGCTCTTAAGTAGATTCTATGTAAAATAAGTACATTCTCGAATAATAAAAATTATGCTTAGGTAGATACTTTCTACCTGGCATGCTTACAAGTATTGCGTTTATTTAAAGTCAGTAGGTAAGTATTTATTTAAACTGTATTTACATTTTAATTTGTTATTACTATATTCAGAAAGGGATATATGAAGTTTATTTTCTTCTAGAGGTCAAAGGAGACATTTAAATATGCACCAAAGTTCATTTTGTTCTTGTATTTATATGTAAGAAATCACTTTTATAACATTTTTTAAAGTGATATTCGCACACTTAGGAAATTGAAAAATACATATGTAGAAAACTTTCTAAATATGTAAGAAATCATTCTAAAAAACAGGAAAATATAATTATTTCCGCTGGCAAAAGAAGTCATGGCATTTATTTTTATACAATCAATGGTTACCTGTTTAAACTTAAAAAAATAATCAAAAATAAAAGTTTCTGTTAAGAAGCTAATTTTAAATGTTTATTCAAACGCAGTTAAAAACTTCAAACCTTTAATAAAAATATAGATTATATTATCTGTTTTATTCACATATATGTTAGTCACAATCAAAGGATGCGGTCGCTCATAAAAATTAATGGTTACAAACACTCCATTCCAAAGAGTATAAGTTGGAAACAAATCTTCGTGGTCTGACCATTGAAATAAATATGCTAGAAACGTATTTATAAATTATTCGTATACTTTTGTATTTAAATCTTCCAAAAATAATTAATTTTATGCTTTTTTATTTACTTACGTATAATGAATTTGAATTCCTTAAATTCATTTCTTCCGTTAATATAAAATTAAAATTATGTAATACTATATCTAAAAATATTGATCTCTATTATGAGTAGGTAACTTACATTTATGTTTATAACAAATGCTTGTCTCTTCTATAAATTTTGATCCTAGTCTCAAGCTCTACGTCGCAGTGAACAAAAGCGCTCGATAGTGGTACAATAACCCGCCTTAAATGGCCCGGAACTTTTTCTAATGGTTTATTTAAAAATCACAATTTTCTTTGAAAGTTTCTTTTTTTCGCATAAATCTCTTTTACGTCTGCAGAAGTTTGATCTGAATTGCTTTTATGCGATGTTTGCGTTGTTCCTCTGTATAAATATGATTTAGTAATATGTTTTGCACACAGCTATTTTAAACGTCTATCTTAAATATTCTGTGTATTTGAAATGAAAAGAAATAAGAAATTCTATTTAAAAGCTTAGTATGGATTACATTTGTTAATACATATAATATTATTTAAGTATTAAAACAGTAGTGTAGTTTACAAATTAAATCTCGTGTTACTGTAATATATTTTACACTTAAAATATAATAAAATCACTGTAAAATGTGTGATGGCCAATCTTACTACTGTTCTTAATAATAAGTCAGCAATTTTCTAAAATTTGTTTTAACTGCTAAACTAAGTTTCAAACAATATTTATATTTAATAAATTCATGAAAATAATGTATTCTAAATATAACAAACAATTAAGTGTCACAATGGAAGTTAATATTGAAAATAATAAAAACTAAATAAGAGAACTAGAATATTGATTAATCCAATTAAAATATTCTAAAACATACCTAAATCAATATCGGTAGTATTATTACAATAAAAATAACATATTACACAAAAAAAAAATCATAAGCATTCCTTCAAGACCGTCTCGAGTGTTTATAGGCTCATAAGCGGTTTGTTAGAAGTCGGCCCTCCCGAGCCAGTATCGAAGTCCTTAACAATCGCGTTTACGACATATAAAACTTAGTCTTTATAGTCTCGATGTACATAAACGCTGCTTTTACGTCTTTTTAATTAATTGTATTGTCGTTAATGCCCATATCAGTTTTGTCGTGATGACGCCTAGTGATTCAATAAAGCGGATTTGATGGGCTGACACTTCATAAAAAACTCATAAATGTCGGACAAAATGGTCTTGCTAGTATTAAATCTTTTTCATATTATTTGATGGCTGTCTTTTAAGAATCACATAATAACTTAATTATCTTAATTTAAATTCGTAATTAACATGTCGTAATATAAATTACAAACATCTTAGTCATAGCTATATGTGTAAATGGCGTCGTGTAAAGTATTCAAATAAAAACACTTAATCAGTTACTCCTCGAGTGATACTAAATATGTATTTATTAGACAATAAATTTAATTTAAAACCAAGTTATAAGATTGTGAGCGCAGCGTGTTAGTCACAGCGTGCAACGGCATTGTTACTTACAAATAACTTTAACTATAGGTATCTTCTACAAATAACCTTTAGTAATAATTTAATGCTCTATTTTATTCTCTTGCTTTTAAATTCACAAATGTACGTTTTTTTATATTCAAATCACGGCCTTTCAAGTGATATTATACTTAAATTGTATATACCTTCGTATATTCCTTACTTTGAGATTTTTAAAAAAATATTCTTAAAGTATTCCTTAAACATAACAATCAAAAGAGATTGTTTAAAAATTAGTTAATTCTTAACTAAACATAAAATTATACTGTATATCATAAAACCTGAAGCCCCTAATACTCCCAACAATATTTACGACCAGTATCAATTAATTTTTCCCTCTTTTTACTCCGTCAACAGTAAAGAGTACAAAGTGGCCATAGGCACAAATACAAGTGCCTATAAAATGAATGTAGCTGACTCAGTGCGAGTTGATTCTCTATTGCGCATGTGCGGTACATTCCGGCACTTTTATTGATTTCAGTAGCACTAACGGTCCATAAAACCGACGTGCTGGACTGGAGCCTTCTCTCTATGCCCCTTATTAGGTACTCGCGATATCCAGTGAATTTTACTTGTTAACTTTTTAAAAGCAAACTTTTTATTACATTGAAACTGGTTTCTTTTTAAGTAGTATTTTCTTATTATATTTTACATTTAATTGTGAATTTAATATACACGATTAATTTTATATATACTTACTATTAATATTACATACACTATGCAAAGAATATTATAAGATATAAGATTTCTCTTCACGTAGAAATGATGTAATAAATGTAATTTACAACCAATAATCTCAAAACGCACGTTCCTTGGATTAACTACATAGGAAGTCGACGATCTTAATTGTGGGCGATGTTGTCGGGGAGTCGCTTGGTCATAACGACCGGTGGACCTGCACTATATTATTTCGTTAGTACGACTCATTTAGGAGGGTTGACTTAATGTAACGAAACATGCGGTTGCAATTAACAGTTTAGATCTTCAGCCTTTTTGGTCAGTTTGTTTATACGTTAAATTCGAATTAAAGAACATTTTTGTCCAATAACTTTTCTTTTGAGAGAAGAACAAAGAAATGAATGGTGTACGTACTAAGAGCGAGATTGTGGACCAAAAGTATATAATATTTCGCAAATGTAATACGAAAAGAGAACATTAGTGGGTGTTCGTCGTGTAATATCGACGGAGCGACGGCTGCGGAGGTTCTATTGCGGCCTTTATTAAAAGTAAATTTCTCGCCGCAGAATGTCCTCAAAGTCTGTTACAATTTCAACCAACGAAATGGAACCACAAAAGGTTTTAATTCAAGAAAGAATTATATTGTTAGGAATATTTTGATAACTTTTAACTTAAGTAGTGTAGTTATGAATTTTGATAAAAGTATTCTAATATAATAAATAGCATTATCTATATAGAAATATCTAGTACAGCTACTAAAAGAAACGAGTATGAAGAAAACATTCCAATCAACTTACAAATTGATCTAGTTACAAATTGAATCAAACATCGTACCTACAATATGTACAATATGTTCAATAGAGAAAGTAGCGCGGCAGTGAAGCGATGATTTCGCTACATTTCCCGCGACCGTAACGACGCTTGAAATCGCCTTGATGGACGCCATGAATGAGCTCTCACAACATAAAGGAATCCCCTTAAAAAGGGTAGCGAGGGAGGAATAACGAAAACCAGTAGCATTCAAACCTTTTACGTATCGAAATATTGTTTGAAACCCTCACTTTTATCAAGTACTGAGTTATACTGCGTAGCAAATATTCTCTCAATCAGGAAGATATTTCTACGCAAACACTTACAAACACCCTATAATAAATAACTTGTCAACGGCAAATGTCGATCTGACTTTATAAAACCAACTATAGTAGGCTGGCTGTATGCAAACTGCACTACGAATACCTGGCTCCTAGGATATACAATAGAGTTAATAAAGTTATTAACCTATATCCTCGTTCTCTCCGAGATTGTAGCCATATAAGTCTTAATTGGTTGCCAGGCTTGACTTATGAGGAAATTGAAAACCTAATTATTTAACACATTTGCCCAACAATTCATTCTCTCTATTTCACACAATACATACATAAGTTCCAATAAATATTTTTTAATTTAATTTAATTTTACTTTGTGTTCATACCTGATAGGTATAGCAGGTAACTTATATTGAATACAGGCTGCAGGCTTTATGTTGAAACATAATATTAAACTTAAAGAAATTTTGTAGGTATTTACATATGTAAATAATTTATTAAGCGTCTCTTTACAAAAATAATTCTATAATAGTCTTATCAGGCACAACATTTTGTTAATATTTAGCTGCCTTTAACTTACTTAACTGTGTTTTTATTTAACCTAGGTTTTTTACCAAACTTTAAGGGATTACAAAGTAAAACATTTAATTAGTATCTGTATGGTGTGTGGAATAAGATATAATAATGTAAATCATCATCATCATCAGAAATAAAATACATCATTTATATAAAGCTTTTACTGTTCTCTATGTCAACGTTAATAAGTGTGATGTTTGAAGGTAAAAAATTAAATGCGTTGTAGCGCTGAGTTTTACTATTAAGTTGTCCACCTCTTAAAAGAAATAAAGAAGAGAACGGTATAACTTATACCCAAGTTTTTCATGAAATAATAAAATAAGGAAATAAATAAGTAAAGTTTGAGGAACATTGCAGAACTAAGTTTGCGACGTAGACGGGACTAAGCTTAGGGTGCTGTCTCATTACGAGCTAGATTCTGGATTTTGCGCTGTTTGTATAAGCTGGTCTTAAAATAAGATCTAATTCCCACTGGTTTATTCTTAATTAAGTATTAAATAACTAAACAATACATTCTGATATTTTAGAATAATATAGTTAAAGTTCTTTAACTTTATATGATTCAGAAATTCATTGTAGATGATTTAAGTCATTATTGAACGACAGGATTTTTTTATCTAAATCTTTCTTACTACTATAGAACAATATTATGCACTAAACTGTAACATATTAAGCGATTGACTTAAATTGTTACTTCTTCAACTTCTTCTCCAGAAAGAATAGTACCTATAAATATTTAGCACTTTCAAACAATAAAAAGTATTATTTAATATTTAATATGTTATTATATAACAGACCAAATATTTTAAAAATATTTTCATAAGAAAAATTTAAGTAAGTTTTAATCAATACTGAGTACCATTCCATTCAAATTACTTAACTATTACTTAACCATTAAGGTCTTGTCTCAGAAACAGCAAGAAAAATTGCTGAATCCACAACTATCTTGTTCTTACTTCATTCAGATAATATCACAAGTTATACCCATTTTGCGTCGCGTTCTCTAGAATGTAGCTGTTTACGTGTACATTTATTAATTATTTATGTTTTTTGCAAATAGAAATATATACTTAAAAATGAAAGCGTGATAACTCAATACGTTCAAAATATTAATTAACTCATTATGAAGGCACATGTTACAAGGCTCTATATGTATTATATATATAAATAATATGTTTAAAAATTATCCAAATATAACTAGCTGCTTATTAATAAAAATTAAGTTGACGCTTAGGGCATATTTGTAAAGAATAAAATTATTTGTTTTACCTTATATAATTCCTTTTGTTTTATTACAATATTTTTTTGCATATTTATTACTCATAGTAAGTAGGTGTTTCTATATATTCTCTATTTCTAATATAATACTGATATTCATCCAAAATATCTAAAATATAAACTACTTTCAACTACGGGTAAGGGTGAAAGCAAACATTACGCACAATATAACTTTTTAGATTTACTGTAACAAAACAAGCAAAAATATCATCCTCTGTTGCAGTAAATCGCAAACTTGCTACCGAAGCGTATGACCTCCCTCATACCCTCATAGGGGGAGTAAACAAAACAAGTTTTTCCTCGGATGAATAAATAAGACGAGGGTCTTAGGATCCTATCCCCACTTTTAAATTGTGTGTTTGATTTGAATGTTTTAATCCTTACTCGTAACACGGTCTCAGCTGCCTCTATGTTGAAATTGCAATTGCTTTGCTCGTTATTTTAATTGAAGTATACAACAAAATGTGTATAACAGCTTAAGATAACTACTTAAAAGTATTAGTTGCGAATGGACAATTATATTGCTTAGTAATGCAATTATATTCTAGTAAAATACTTACTAAATATACCACTTTATTTTATAATTAAGTTATATTTTTTCTACAATGAAATCCTAGTTCTAGTAGTATACCAATACCTATAATAACAATACCGCTTTTACACTGTTCCACTGCTTGATATAGTAATGTCGATATTAAGATAAAATAGCAACCTACCTTTCCACTAAGCCTTCTAAAACCCTCGTCAAGGGGTCTCCTTGGTGACCCCGGGCGATGAAACTAACGACCCGGGGTATCAACAAAAGAGCAATAAGATATGCTGGGAAAAACTAGTGTGCGAGCCCCAAGAGAGAGATCCCGTCTGCGCCGGTATCGCCTTTCGGGAATCAAGGAAATGTGTTTTTCACGATTTCTTGAGATAAATAATGCAGAAATATTCAGTATAAATAATAAATAAATCGTTTTATTAGTTTAAATAGTGAATGTTATTTATATTAAATAAACGACATGTTAATGAGGAATGTGTCTTATTCTCTCCAGGAATACTATTCTGATGTTAATGTGTGGAAATTATTTGCTGTTGATGCTCACACGGAAGGTTAATGATGACTATGGTATTGTAAAAAATATATTTGAAATTTATTGTAAAAAATATATTTGAAATTTATTGTAAAAAATATATTTGAAAAGGGCGACTGTTGAGTTTTTCGCCGGCTATTCTTAGCAGCACTGACAATTTACTGACATTTCATGTCGAATTGACGATTCGAAAGTGCTTGTAATATTTGTATCCTATTTGAATTTGAATAAAGAATATTTTGTTTATACTTTTCGTGGGTATAGGGACTTAAGAATATAATATATTTCATTATTATTATTAAAAAACACTAATTTGCTTAATATAGACCATAAAAAAATTAAGTTTTACGAGTACGTACGAATAATTGTTATTTAAAAAGACTTACAGCTTAACGCATTTCCCGCATAGCACGGTAAGCAGAAAGGACCAAGAATCAAGACACTCGTTCTCCACTTTTCACTCAAAATCACAACAGATTTTTTTTGTTATATTTCTTTTGACAAACATACAGTTTTTTGAGTTGATATTTATAGTTTATTGTTTTTACTGTGTGTTTGGAATAATTCTTATTACTTTTACACAGTAGTCATACTTACAGGTCAACTATTTATATAATATGATGTATGCAGCACCTCTTGGTGCTCATGTTGGCTACTATATAAATAAATTTGTTGTATATATGTATTTGTTTTGTTACTACAGCAAAGAAATACAAATAATATAAATATAATCATTCCCCCAGTGGGCATCGAGTCTACAACCGAGTTTACAGTCAGACGCTGTCCCACTGCGCCATGATGGACTGAAAAAGAAAAAAACATATTTACAATCCTTGATATATCGTTTATCTGGGAAACTCTAAACGAATGTTATAGTTTTCGTTATATATCGGTATAATTGCCTCGTCCCGGGGACCGAGCAACACGTCACCGGGATTGCCGCGTATATCCTCGTAATTGGAGCGCAACCCAAGATTCCACTTTCTTTATTGCAAATAAACTAACCCCGCACTATAGGTAGCCCCCGTGCAATTTAAAAGCGATTACAGGATTAACTGTAATATAACCTGTTATTTTAATAATGTTTACGTTTACTTGATTTTATACAATTTTAGTAAACATTAGTTATATATTTAAGCGAAATTTCATCATGGCATATTTTGAAAAGTGAGTAAGAAGCGAAGCGAAGTTTGTGGGTTCGGTAAGCTTGTAAGTACCTTTTATATTTGGGAAATGGTAAATAGCTAAGATATTTATTTTCCATATACTAGACCCTTCTAAAACAGAATACAGTAGGTATAGTATAGTATAGTAGGAAGCTAGATACGCTAGGTACATACTAATGTCGTTATAATTAAAAAAATAAATAAAGGAAACTAAATCCAAGAAATCATTTTAAAAGGTTGTGTAAGTATTTTATATATTATTCTTTGTAATTTTATTATTAAAAAGAACATTTTTTCAGCTTCACTTTTACTTTTCTCTCTTAGCAGGGTATGAGATAATTTAGTGTCCTGACACTCTGCTGTCCACTTTCCGTCCAAATCCGAGACATTGTGTGTTGAGTGTTTTGTCACGAGAGCGGTCAAGTGAAAATAATATAAATATAATAATTTGCCCGAGTAGGGAATCGAACCCACAACGATCGCTAATACAGTAACACGCTTTCACACTGCACGAACTGCACAATGGCCACAGATAAATATAAAGAGATTGATTTAACTTTATTTTTAAAACTTGCTACTGTCGTGTAATGTTGCTAGTTCCTAGCCTTAAAAAATTTAATTAGCTATAATATAATACTACTACTACTAATAAATACTTATTAACATATAGATAATTCAAGTATCTAAATCGAAAACATACACTTTTGTAAAAATAAATATGTATTCAGCCCCGTCGGTATCCACTAGACTGAATAATAGTCATCGTCCCTTTTTATTTACTTTTAGATTTATTTTGTACTCGGATGTGCGTTATTGCTTTTTCTTTGTTTCGAAAAAAAAACGATGAACATTTTTTACTTTTTAAATCTTTTTAAGAATATTAATGACAATAGTTTAGTGGGATAGACATTCCAGTACAACAGTGTATAATTTTTGTATAATAAAATTGTACACAAGAGTAAATGGACATTTTGTAAAGAATATGTTCCAATCTAGATCATAAACTTAGTTTAGTCAATTACTGTCAAATGACCGCTTTTAAAACTATAATCAAAATTATTGAGTAGAAACTATAATCAAATTATTGAAAATTTTTCATTTACATTTAGGTAAGTGTGAAACAATTAATCTGTAATTTAACAATTTTGATTAAAAGTTTCAAAAATGGTTTATTAAAGCGTACGGTAAGTTAAGAAAACAAATTGAAAATTATTTAAGTTTACATACCAAATGACAGTTTTATTTTACCGGCATTGGTAATTCTTTTGCAGTAAGCTTCGTGTTACTATTTATGTTTCCCTATTATGCCTATATGTAAAGACAAAACACCCGTTAAGTAGCGAAATAAAATACTTATTACATCTTGTTTAATAATTAGACAAGAAAACTCGTTGGCATTTTACAATTGATTTTAATGAGTATTTATTTAGTTTGATTAGAATTTATTTAGTATTGATTTAATAATTTGATAAAACTATATTATTATATAATAATCAGAGGTCTGCGTCTGACTGTAAACGTGATTAGTTGTAGTTTAGATTCTCACTATGGGTAATGATAGTATTTAAAAAAAAAAACATTTCTCCGCTCTTGTACCTAATACAAAGCACGGCGTTGAGTTCCCCACTCAACACGCAAAATCTCGATTTCGGGCGGAAAGTGAAGAACGAAGTGTCTTGACACTAGGTTCTCTCTGCCTGCTATGCGGGAAAAAGCGTTAAGCTGTATTTTAAGACCTTCGTTAAATTTATATGGCTTACTAGCAATGTTGCTTATTACGAACAAAAAATTTACACCAACTGTTATATTGAAATTGATAACAAGTTCGAGCTCTGTAAGCAGACTCAATGGACGGCAATGAATACCAATTTATATGCACTAAATGTGCCAAGTAATTATACTGCATTTGCAGTGCACTGCTCCAAGCTACCGACATGTTTATAGGTATGCGACATTTACAACTAATATCGATATATCTACATTATATTTATTTATTTGTCTGTTTGTCTACTAACTTTTTCATCCTGCCTTTACCTAAATGTCTTTAAGCGTATTAGCGTATTTAGTTATAAATTAAAATTTTAATAAACATCCCTTTATACTTAAATATAAAACTGATTTTTATATCCAACTATTGTAAATACGACTCTCCTAGTCATACTATAAGTTTTATAACTATTTATAGTTCGTCATAAAGAAAACAAGCAATTATTTACATTACATAAATTTTATTTCTATGGAAATCACACATCATTTTATATAATATAATATATAAAAAACTGTATCGGTATAACGTAGTATCTATCATTAATATATTACAACTTATAAGTATCAATGCCTCGTAAAGATGCGTTTTCTAAGTTTATAAATTACGTAAAATATGTCTACCAAAAAAAAAGAAAAGAGTCAGCTGCCATGGTTTGTACAAGGCGCAGCGGCAAGGGACATAGACCGCGGCAATCTCGTATAGAGTTGTCAAGGGCGGGGTTTCGTGATGAATTGGAAACATCGTAGCGTGAGGGGACGAGGGGGGCTTTTTTAAGGGAGAGAAGGGTGCGGGAGGAAGGGTCGTGATTAATGGCCTCGCTAGAGGGAGCCATGTTCATTATACCGACGGAACGATGTGTTACTGGCCTACTAATATATTTTGCTTTCGGTGGCTCCGAACCGAACGTCGGGTATGTTATTAGTTCATTATTTTAGGCATTTTTATTTCTTCCGGAGATGAAAAATGACATTACTGATTACGAGGCGCATACAAAAATAGGTTACCTTCTATATTTTTTAAGATAATAATTCTGAGCGGCACCGTATGATATTTGAAATAGGATGTTAATTGACTTTATGGCTCAATTTAAACATGTTATGGGGTCGGCGAAGCTTTTTTACAATAAACTAAACATTTTGTGCTTGTTCTAATTATGAGATAAATGCTACGTTATAGCCTCATAAGTTTTAAAGAATCAAATTATTAGAATCTATTAAAATTTTGTTAAGAAATTTGTTTGAGATTAATTCACTTTTCAATATTAAAGTAGGTATTTTTTCCTTTTATATGGTGTTTTTTTCTGAGAAGATCTACTAGTACGTTCCCATGAAATATTTAAAGGGTTTTCCCTGCTCACGAGGATAAGAATCCGAATGGTAAATTTTTAACGATAAAGGAGTGTTTTAAGCTCGGGCCTTAAATATCTAACCTTGTAATAAGAGCGCTAACTGAATTTTATTTAGACATATGTATCTCTTGAATTTTTATATAACATTTTTTATATTTTTCTTACAGTTAGGTACTAGTGAAACTTGAAATAAAAAAAAAGTATACAAAACTTTAGAGACCAGCCAAAATTCTACAAAGAAAAAATGCCAACAAGTACAAATTATAATAATACACGAATATTTAACTTATTCGAAGTATATAATAAATACCTAAGTTTTATAATTACAGTACAACTACACTTCATAAAATAAAAAACTACCTATGTCTTCAGAAATCTACTTATAAGAAATCAACTTTTAAAATTATCGTCTTTACTTTTGCTTTAAGTTTTGAATTCATCATTATGGTGTTTAGCGATCATGTCCCGCATTGCAATAAGATTCTTCTTTCATATAATATTAATATAGATCCAGCGAGCGTTAAGTCAACAATATTACGTCATTATCATCTGTACGCACGCCCGCTAAGCACATAACATTAAGCAAACAAAACGAGTCGACTTGTGTATTCCATTCGCACGCCACGCTTAAAATAGAAACAATAGCCCCATTAAAAATCCGCTCTCGGATATTTTCCCGGCGTATCCCGTAGCTCGCATAAATCGGTAGCTTTCCGCCGAAGCTATTTCCAAAGGAACGTTTTCTATTCCACGCCGTGCACCCGTTTTTCTTAGACTCCCATTATAAGACGTGGGGGCATTACTCCATCCACGAGGGGGCGACCCACACCCGAAAGTAGAGGTTAAGTCGACGTATAGGCCGTTATGAAAGTTTATAAGTAAAATGGATGATAATTATACAAGTAGGTAACGTATAAGACATGTGTTTAAAAGATATCACTTTAAAAGTTTCAAGCGCACACCGCGCATAGAAAATGGATATTTGTATTAATCTCAGCGTGAAGGCAATGACGTGTTCAGAATAATATACAAAGCCTTATGATATTGCGCTCGGGTTTCTTGTATTGTTATTGACAATTTATATTTTTTACCTTTTAGGGTAATAATTATTTTAACACTTCATTTATTTATAAAATTAATCAATACATATAATCATATTATAAAGACATTAACAAAAGTTCAATTATTTGTTGAAAATATTTATAATACACAAAATGGTCTTAAGAAGGTCATATCAGCGGTCTGCAGAACCGCAAACTTTGTAACACGCCAACTCTATTTACATGTAAATACTTTGAAAAAGTAATTTGAGCGTGGCGTCTCTCGCGCCGCCCTCGAGATTGCGAAAACGCGCATTAAGCGTCTTCCAGGTGATGCATGATAACTGTTATAGCCGAATATAATTTTCTCAGGCCCGCAGCGCCCCCTTAATCCTCGCGAAAAGCCTTCGAAATTATTCCAAAAGATATTTACGGTTTCGTGAATAAATAAAATTATGAGCGCTTGTATACGGGGATCTAACTAAGTCGAGTCGGTCTTGTTTATTATTATGCCTATATTAAGTTGTTTATCTTTTTAATGGCCGGCCAGAGTTATACGGGTCGAGGCGATTTATGCCGTGTAGGATAAGGCTTGTAGTATAAAAAGGAGGAATGTCGGGATTCGTCTGATGCCACGCTGAGATTCTTTTTTTAAATGTAGATGTGATATTGTTCTTTTCACATTTTTTTTTGGAGCGGGACAAAATATGGATCTGAATGTTTTTCATTAAAAGGTCTTATAAAAATAGAAACACAAGTTAACGTATGTACAATTGGAAAAGTGGAAAGATAAAGACAGACAGATAATAGGTACGCTCTCCAATCTGATCCAGTCACTAGGAAATAGTTATTTGAATATTATACCTACAGTTAACGCTATGGCATACATATTTTTTTCTTAGCTATGTACTCCAATTTCATAATTATCGCATCAAATTCATGTTTTTGAATTTCAACGTCCCTTTTTTACAAGTACAATGTATCTTTATTATCATTTTAATTTCGTCCTTATGCAAAGGTGTAAAATATTGAATAAGATGAATTTGAAACTTAATGAAATATAAACAATGCGTTAAACTACATAAAATATATAATTACTATATAGAGTTTTTAAACATAGATTATTTTACAAAAGCATACCTACTTTGGTAACAGGTGACGATTGTTTCTTAAGACACTTTCAAATGAACTTAACGCTTACTCAGATAACTGAAATGGTTACTTCTTAAACAGAAGGTGTGCAATTTCGAACTGTCCGTAACTTTTGCTGTTAGGTAAAATAAAAATAAGAAAGACTAGCCAATAGCAATAATTAACAAAAGAAATTCTGTTTCCGTTTAAATTTTTAACAATATTGCACAAATAGCCATTTTGTGCAATCCTTTATTCTATAGAACAATAAATAAAGAAAGGGTGACAATGACCAAAGCTCTTAAGCTCCTTTATTGCACGTCTAAGAAAAACAACCCTTCCATTCAAAGGCTTTTGTGACATAAGATTCCGTTACTTTGACGCAATGCTTTTATACAATTCTAGGAAATGAGCAAAAACATTTAAACAATAAGGGAAAAAACGCCATACTTTTAATTTTTTTGTGCCTTAGTATAAATTTGAGATACAAATACATTAGAATTATTAGATAATAATTTATTTCACTTATAAATGTAGCTTCACTCTTTTTCCCGTATACCAAGCAGGGCAGTCAGAGAGAACATAGTGTAAAGATACTCCATTCTCCACTTTTCGCCCAAATTTAATTTTATTAATTAAAAAATTTAAAACATTGCGTGTTGAGTTGCTGAACTCAACGTCGCGCTTTGTCTTGCACGAGATCGAAGAAATAAGAATAATTTAAATATAATTATTCCTCCGAATGGGGATCGTAGCCACAACCCACAGCGCCAATATTGGCTCATTAATGTAGTAGTATAGAAAAACATAAAATTATGTACAAAGTACCATTTTTAATATAATATAACTACTTATTATTGTTAATTTGACGTTTAACATGATTCGAAATTCCGACGTAATAGACAGCCTATTCATAAATAGTCTAGTAGTTTTTTTTTTGTACTGATTAAGTACAGAGACACACTTTTACGTCAATCACTCGTCACAGCTCGAAGTCAGAACTCGTAAAGTGGAGTGCAACGACCTCATTGCAGACCCTACCCAAGGTCGAGCTAGTAAAATGTTTATGGTCTATAAAAGCCCGTCTGCACTGTGTTTGTGTGTCAAGGACTCTAAACAAAATTCTATTGACTGCTCCTGACTATAATATTTACGGTTGTATGATACGTTACCCTTTTTTAAGGAAACAGATGTTACTACACGTACTTTAACACGTGAGATTTGTCAACGGACGAGCTACCATAATATTATGTTTCTTTGGATTTTTGTAGCTTAAATGTATTATTTTTATTTTTGAAATACATTCTCTCTTAGGTGCAATATATACAAATGTACTGATATAAAATGTAAATAAATATTTGATCCCCTACGGAAGGGTCCAATTGTTCAATAAAATGGTAATAGTACTCAAAGAAAAGCAATATCGGATACGCGAGTGGCTAATGACAATTTGATGCCGACGCGCGACGGAGTGGAGCGCTCGTAAAAAATCACTAGAAATGATCCAATTTTGATTAAAAAATCACGTCATCTCACCCTAAACGAGAACCAAAGGAAAGTTCCGAATGATTTAAAAGTTTTAATAACGAAATTCAAGTAAAATGACATTATACTTTCAAATTGGGAGTAAAAATTTAATTTAAAAGAGAGACAACTCGACGCTCGAGGGGCGAATGACATCCGCCGTCGTAAAAATGTAAAAGCTCTTCTTTCACTGAGTTTCTTTTCAGCCTGCAAAATTTATGCCGCTTAAATCTCTCCAAGGAAAATTAGAAGGGGCTTGTATTTATTACGCGAGATGGCTCGCACTCGTTAGAGGAATTTTAATCGGCAAAGTTTTCCTTATGAATACAGCATTCAGCCTTATCCTTTATTACATTTTAGGGCTTTTAATTAGTATCGTTGAATGTGCGAGAATTAAATCTTAAACGCGCTTTCTTAATGTCGATTTGTCCCAAAGCGTTTTCATAGATAATTTGCGGAGAGAACATCTGCTCATATACTGACAACCATTCAACTTTATTACGAACAACTATATAGGCACTAAGTAGCGATAGGCAAGATAAGACAGTCGATTGTTATTAATACATTTCTTGTAATAAAGGGAAATAAATTTTACACTTTACTTAATATGAATTATTTAATAGAAAATAATATAAAATACACTGCCTACTATATATAAATTCATATTCACAAAAACGTATAAAAAAATGCAATTTAAAAATAGGTAATTTGAAATCTGAAACGTTTCTAAAACAAACTAAGGCGCATGATATAGCATTATGTTTTAGCATAACGTGCTCGCATGGCTCGCACTCAGAACGTTTCCGTGTATCGCTAATTAAAATACGGTGTCATCTAACGAGACGAGGTCGCTTTACTGCCTTATTTCCACTTTATGAAAATTAAATTTGGTGGTTGTTTCACCACAATAAAAAAATAGCAACGATTTTTAACTCAGCAAAATATAAATAATTAATGCTTTGGATGTAAAAATGTACCGGATGAAAAGAAACAGTTTAAAACTATTTATCATTTATATGTTATTTCTATATATAGTACATATATCGTCATAATTTTATATATCCACAAATCATATGATACGTAAATTAGTTTTATGTGTATATGAACATTGATTGTAACACTTAAGTAAGTACTAAAATAACAGGCGTATGTTTTTAAATTTACGAAGTGTTTGCTGGCAGTTTAAAAGCTTTTTAGCTTGGCCATTGACGCTTTATAACCCATTTGCCAACCGTTTGCCCATAAAATTGACACAAGACGAGCCGTAAAGATTAGTAGAAGTGTAACGAGCGATTTCACAGGTCCGGGATCTCATGTACACTTTAAATGTGTTTAAATATGACTTAATTTTAGTTTTACATTTTTATATAGGTGACTACGTATAATATTCCATTTTTTTATTTACACCTTTTTTAATAACATTGCAAAACATTGAAGGTATGAAACAAAAAATAAATATTTTTTAAATATATACCTATTAGGTAAAGTAGTCTGCTACTTGAGCTACAAAATCGCAACACAATCGTCGTCCGTCGGACGATGTAAAATCCAAATACGTGTACGCACCATATGAATAATATCTCGTTATATTTTATTAGAAAAAATCTTTTTATATATATGTTATTAAAATATACAAGACTACATATTTTTTTTTCTGTGTTCACATAAAAATGTCCAAACTTCTTACACAAAATAGCCTCTAATATTGAATTTGTGTTCATCATTCAAATGTTTTTTTCATTTTAGGTATTTACAAACAAAGAAATTTTATTTTATCTTTATTCTCACTGGACGTTTGCCAAGAATGGGTTTTTGCTTGAACTTACTAAATGAAAAATATTTTAAAGTATTCTAAATGTAAAAAAGGCTAATTGATATATTATACCAAAATTCATTAAGTAATCCATACTAATATTATAAATGCGGAAGAAACACTGTCTGTGACGTCATCACGGCCAAACCGCTGAACCAAAAGAGATGAAATTTTGTATAACCATACTTGAGGGTCTTGAGATGAACATACATACTTTTTTATCCCGTTTTCTTGTATTTCCAGGTATTGTTTTACGAAATGGCAATCGAAAATTCGAAATAGCTCCAGTTTGCGCAGGCGAAACCGTGAGCGTGTCGCTAGTAGTCTATATCGGACCAAAGATGAGCAAATCTCATATAAATATGTTATTTAAAGAATATATCTGGGTTTATGTTAAAGTAAGCATCACAAAGTCGATTTAAAATAACAAATCAAACATTAATATTGTTTATTGGCAATAAAAATAAGTTATTAAGGCATTCTGAGATATTATTATATTTATGAGATATTCATATACGATGTCATCGTAGTCACTTATTTATGAGATTCATTTTTTCTTGTCATCTTATTTCTTCGATTAACAATTTGGCGGATAAATTTATTTATTTTTTTATTTAAATAAAGAATTTAGTGCATTGAATAAGTTAATAATGAGTGTAACACGTAAGAAACAATTAAATGCTAAGCAACTGGTTATTTTTAAATTAACGTCCGCTCCGCTGAACCGATTGTCATAATATTTTGCATTCATTCATTCTTGGGGTGAGTTATTTTTTTCTCTTATTTTTTTCCATTTTTTAGGAATTTGATTGTCTTACGAAAAGGCCGCTGAAAATACGAAACTGCTTTAGTTACGCGGGCGAAGATGCGAGCTGTTAGTTTTTATATATATTTTTTACATAATAATATAGTTTTACATATACATATATTACACAATTTTCATAAGCTCCAAAATAGCCTTATAAAGTACTGCTTCAGCAATAGGTGAACCCCATAACGAGTGGGAACGACCGATTAGGGCACCTTTAAACGTACTAAATCCATCTTATCGGTGGACCTGTCGTCGCCCTGACCCCTGCCTTATCACACACCACTCAGGGATATGTACTGCTCATTTTGGACTTATTCGTATTATACGGTAAGTTTCGTATATAAATTTATATACTATGAGAATGTATATAGGTGATTTTGTTTTAGAATAACAATTATTAGGAAGTACATATTTGAGAATATTATTGTAAAAAATAGTTTTTATATTTTAATCACTATATCTGTATTTATTACACTGTAGAAATATAAAATTTAAAATGGAAAAGATGCTAGAGATGTTTTAAAGATAAAATTAGAAGTGAAATATCATTTTATTTTGACAGATAATAATAATGTATAGCTGAAAATTATCATTGTTAAATTTCAAATTCTTTATATTTGTTCCCATAGGTAATATATAAAAATTATATATCAAGTTTTAATGACATCTATAAGATATACAAATATAAAAGTGCATATTGATTTGTTAATAAGTGTAAATATGCGTATAATTAACAAAATAATACACCTTCAAGATAATAACGCAACGAAACATGCGCCGCAGTATTTTGTGGTTTGTGTAGCAATCAATTTGATAGCGTCAAAGCCTTCGCCACAACGTAGTTTTGGAAAACACCACTAGATGGAAGCACAGGTATCAGTATTTTCCTTTCGTTTTATTTTAAAACCTATTTTATAAAATAGAGAGTTTTACCTATTACGCTTTTATTTCACTTAGCAACGTGTATACTCGTATTATAAAAAAGTGTGTCTCAAATAGTAATAGGTAGTGTGCCTAATATTTATTATATTAATGTATTTGTAATGCATTATTATGAAAAATATTGGCTACACTTCTTGTCGAAATTAACTTTAGTATACCAAAAGCATACCCCGTCGTCCGCATTATTTTTTTTAAAAAGGGGTCGATTATTTTTATCTTACGTATTAAGATATAGGTAGCCAAATTTGTATCCTCCTACTGCTCCTCACATGTTATTTAGAAACGTTTTATATGGTTTTGCGCTAACAAAAAAAGTATTGGTATGTCACATTTAGCTTTTCTATTTTCCTCAAAAGAAACAATTGAATCATATAGGAAATAGTTATCAGTTTTTTTAATTAATTAGTAGGTTCGAATTTTTTCTTGAGAAAATGTAAAAATGTACAATGTTAATAGCCAATATTTTCATGTACATATTTCCTAACGTGAGCAATCATAAAACATATTTAAATGTGATTTGAAATATTTGTACACTTTGAAGTTCATATAAAATAGCATCACGAACTAAGGTGTGCCAGTACTAACATCCTTATAACCATACATCACTTCTCTACACTTAATCTAACGTAGTTATAAAATATAAAAAAGCACCGAACGTACTTATTAAAAATAAACAATGTAATGCCCATTTCTTTCACTTAGAGCGACAGTACGCCCCTATATAGTCGCCATTTCACATCATTGCTAAATTGGTACCACATAAATCCTGCTGTTTAATTTAATCAACGCCCGCGTAATTCGTCTGTGTGTCTGTACGCGACCAATAAATAAAGAACCGTGATTTCAACATTTTTTGCCTCCGTTCCATAATATTATCAAAACATTGCTCCCTCTGCACAGTTCAAATAATACTGGTTCGAAAATTCATAATTATTAAATTACGTGGGTGAATCTTTAGCTCGTAAAAGTTCACACTTATGTTAATAACTGTCATACAAAATATAATTAAAAGCTTTTAACAGAAGTGCGGTGTGATATTAAAAGCAATAACTATATATTAATATATTAAAGATAGCTACTAAGAATTGTTTTCCTAGTATCTTTTCCTAGTCCTAATGTTTAGTTAGTATCATAGTGGATAGGTTAGTACGGTTAATAAAATAGTGACTTAAATAATAACAGCCAATAATATAACAATATTTTCAGAGGCATCGATGGACAAAAAAAAACACGAGGCATTACTAGAAAATGATTATATCATAGATCAAAGATAGCGGCTTCACAGAATATTCACAGTTTCTCTGTTTGTAGAATAAAAAAACGATTACTATTTCAAAACAAAATAAAGCATTAGAAATGAAAAATGGCGTCGCACTAGTAGGGTGTCTCCCTCATCGTCCACGCGTCGGAAGTCCTTGATTATTTATTGCTATTTATGTTTTATGATATATATTTTCCTCATCATTATGCATAATGATAATTTTGGATATATGTTGATATAATACATAATTTTATAGTTTTAACGTTTATGATGGGAAAGAATAAATTAGTCCCAAATACCTATGAAAGTAAATATTCGAATTCGTTATTCACCCTATAATAGATAGATGCAGAATTTGTGTGAAACCTTTTTTTTTTAACTTCACTTTTATTGGTTTTATCCTTACATTTTGTAGTTTAGTCAAAGATTATCTAATAACTAGTGACTCCATACTTAGAAGTGACACGTCCAAGTGAGTTTTTAAGGTTAAAAATACCGCGAGTCAGATATAAAAATACGACAACTTTTCGTTTCTTTGCCAACATTAAGTAAATTTTGTTCAAATTGTTTAGTTTTTATAAAATGTAAACGTAGGTATATAATATGAAATAATACAAATTTTGAAAATGCTTCTTGCAATTTAGTAAGAATGTACAATTCTTTCCAAGAGATGGCTTTCCTCCTAATACGTTTCTATCTTTCGTACACAATTGAAAGAGTAAATAAAGTCACTAAGGCAACAAAGGGACGTTTCGAATGTTAGATAATGAGCGTGGCTAGCGAGGAGGAACAAAACAGGGAGCCTGATACTTCCACGCCATTTCACACATTGTTGCCACCCTAAGCCGCACGCGATGGTACTTAACTACCATATACCTACTCTAAAAAATATTTTTATATTTAATAAATAATTACTATTACTATGATAAATTCTGTTCAATAAGAAATACTTACGTTTTCTAAATATGTATTTTTCAATTTCCTTAGTGGGCGAATAACACTTTAAAAAAATGTTAAATAAATATATATTAAACTGTCGTTTAAGAAAACATTTTAAGCCAAAATCTCTGCTGTTTCTTTTTTCTTACTTTTGTTCTGAATATTTTTTTGTATACTAAGTTTTGGTATTTTTTACAATATTTTAAAAACAACAATATACCTTTTATAATTATTTAAAATAATAAATTCATTTATAAACTAAACTAAAAGCAACAAGTTTCATATTACTACCTCTAGTGATGACTATGAACCAAATAATATATGAATGAATTTTTTTCTCAAGTATTAACATCATGTTTATGCTATGAAACTGTAAATATCGTATTGTCATTGAATCTGAATACTTATGCAAATTTTTTAAGCAATCCGGACGCAATAAATGAGTAATATTTGCAATATGAGGTTTTTTCATAGATTCATAGACTAATAAACGACTAAAACGAATCTAGCTAGACGGACATGTAAGAAAGAAAAGTTTTGTCTTATGATTCTACTAACTATATCTTTATACTACTTAATAACAGTAGGTATTATTCTACATTTACAAAATAATTGGTAAGTAAAATGTTTCAAAATTCATTTTTCTCGCAGTACATCAGACAGATTCAAGAGATGTAAGCTCGAGATTTATTTTCAATCATAATTTCCGAGCACTCGCAGCGGGGGGCGGAGTGTGCACTAATGATAAACAGCCAATTAACCCTGCATATATAGGATATATCTATGTATTTATTGAACATATAATGCTATATATAATACAATACAGTGTTGTTTATTTGGTATACATTATATACATTAGTTATAGGTAATAACATATACCTCTCTACCTTTGTTACAAGAAATTGAAGCCATTGTCTTTTAAAAAGACATGGGCGTAGATTAACATTTATGTTTTTAAAAGAATAATAAAAGATTCTTTAATGTATAGTCAAAATCACAGACAATAAAATTACCGTCAATATCGATTACAAATAGGTGCAAGATGTTTAAATTAGTAATTAAATTAAAGTTTATAGATACAATTACAATTCTTGAAATGTCGATTAAGATTAGAATAATGTCTTTGTGAATTTAATTTAGAGTAGATATCACTTTTATCATCTTTTGTCTCAAAACGTTTTGATGTAATTCCATGATTAAAACTTATTCACAACGTTCTGTATTAACTAAACATACTTCAAAAAAATACTTTTCCGTATCATTATTATCACGCATAACTTAATTAACAAAAGAAATAAGTTACTAATATACTAGATACTAATTTATTAGATATTATATTTAAATAAAAGTTAAATTTAAATAAATATACTTCAAAATAAAAAAAATAAATAAATTTACCAATAAATAAAGGGCTTTTGAAGTGATTAAAAAATCTGCTATTTCTGTACAAAAACATTACTTCTCTGTACATTCTCTAAAGAAGAGAATAACAGATATACATATTTTATTCTAAGGTTCAAGCCACATCTAAACCGTAGATAGGGCTTTGTTCATCTAACAAAGCGCTTACCAGAGCGAAGCCAGCTTATTTATCGCGGCGATATCTAGCCAATAAAAATGTCAACGATCGCCCGCTCGCTACCTATCGCCTATCGGACCTGCCGGCATTCAGCATAGCCAAGGGAATTCTGAAAATTAAAACTTTCAATAAATTTCACGTTTGTGTTATCTGTTATTGGCTTATCATCTATGCATTTCTGCCTTCAGGCCATATAACCTCCACGGTAGGAGGAGAAAGTAATAAAACCGATAGAAAGTTATATTTCAAATAATTTTTCGTATCAAAGACTTATATTTTATATGAAACAGGTGTCGGGACAAATATGAAGGCAGTATGTCTGATTATATCAAAATGTATAATTCAATATATGGCATTGCAGATAATATATTATATAGAGCTCTATATAGGTTTACATTCACCTTGTCATATAGGTAACATTATTCACACAAGCGGTGATACTGACTCTGCCACAAAAAAAGGTTTTCCATTCATTATTATAAAACGCAAACATAATATATTTTTAAAAAAAAATATATAAATTTTTATAATACCGGATGTGCACATTGTATCTTCATTCGATCAGTACTAAAATATATATATATATATATATATATTTTTTCATTTATTATTGGTGTTAATTTATTATTATAAATTTTAGATTTAATATTTACACACGTTAATTTATTAAACGTCTAATGCAAGAAAAACTTAAAGAGACGAAACACATGCTAACGGCATTCCGTTTCACACCGCATGAGGATAAGAACCAATGCTTTGAAGGTATAGGAGCGCAGAGCAGTGACTAGGACCTGAAACCTTAATTAAGCCTAAGGAGCCCCTTTAAAAAATGTTTTAATGCTCGCCTTCACCGTACAAACTCCTCTCAATAAATATCAAAATAAAATTCAAAATTATAATCATTCTGCCTTCAAAATATGTTTAAGAAATAAAGTGATGATAGTTGCGGGCAAGCTAAGATCCTTTAGGAGATTATAGAGGTTTCGCACATTTCAATATTATGTCAACAAACAATTAATATTTAAGCACAAAATATAAAAATAGTACTTACAGAAGTTTGTTGAAAATACTGTTAACAATATTAATGAATTAATGTTTGAATATAAATAAATTATTTTAATTGTTTGAGTAAGAAAAAAGAAACAATATTTTTTTCCTAAAGGGATTCGACTACTACTACTGGTATTTCAGAATTGTTCGTTACATCTGCAAATTTATTAACGCACGTATTTAATTTATTTATGTAACGCGCATGACTGTTCCATTACGTAAATGGAAACAGTAAAAAGGTGCAAAGTGCCTACATATTACAAGACGCCCAAGCCGCAGGATGGTTTAAAAAAATATTAATTTGTAGCATTTTGTAACATTATTTTAATTTTTTGTTAACTTGTATTGACTTTTTATTTATTTTTTTAGTACCTCATATTGGTTCGTACCTTTTCTCAGGACGATATGAAAAAATATATTAAAGTAAAAAAAATTTTTGTCTAAGATCTACCGTACCGTAATCATTTTTATTTCCTCACTCCTTAAACGAGTTACCTTCGAGAGCATTTAAATTAAAATTCATGAACTAATTACTTTAGGGCGTGCAGGAAATGAAATAAAATAATTACAACCAGCGCTTGCCGACCAATTACACTCGTTGATTTATCAGTACTGTGATCAAATAATTAAAAATATGCCGACCGGTAGATGGAGTTTGCGGTTGTAAATTGTGAATGTCCGCGTATTCAATTTGTGAAATGAAACCAAACGCGTCAGTCCAACTTGTGTATCGCTATAGCTTGTGAATTTACTGCTAGTTCGTGTTTTTCATAATGGCTTCAGTCAGCTGTTATTAAGATCGAGTATAAATCAAAAAAATAAAAAAGGGACATGAACATTTTTACCATAAAATCATTATTACTTCTACCTGGCATTAAGCCTTGTTTTGGCAGGGTCTGCAATATATAACGACTCCGTATTCTATATACTGCGACAGCAATGAAAACGCCGGACCTGGGAAGTTCCCAGGTGTCATAGAGTATATAGATAGAGTACATGTCATAGAGTATATAGAGTTAGCCCCCCCCCCCCCCCGGACGCCCAAAGAAGTAATTGAATGTCGTGAAGCAGGATATGAGAGCCAAAGGACTATCCATTTAGGATGTTCAAGGTCGTGTGAAATGGAGGGGGTTAAATTACAAGGCAGACCCTGGCTCAACTAAACTAAACTAACTGGCTAAGATTTACGCCTAGATTAAGAACTATAAAGATGACTACAATGAAAATATAGCCATTATTCATCAAACCTAAATTATATAAATATGCATACAAAATATACATGGAAACAGTAAGGAAATATACATAGCGTGTCACATAGTAAGCCAGCGTTGTAAACAACGGTTGCCATAACTTTTCACCACAGCATGTTTACGAGTCTTGTACTAATTGACGTCACGGTGACCGACGATGCGCCCAACATACACGCTGAACGTATTTATGGCTGCTGCATCCGATATTTTTCCTAAAGGCATTAATGCGTGATGCCAATTGATATACGGCGAAGTCGAGATGAGTGAAATACTGTGTGTGCTTGCATTTACACGAAATGTTATCTATTCAGCTACGGAATGTGCAAGAATGTATTATCACAATTTACAAAACTATTGTTTTCATATTCAATTATCTGAACGAAATTTCTGTAACTTTTATTAATGTTTGTGATAATTTGTTGAGAATTTGTAAAAAAATTTGAATATATTTTGGTATATTTGCAATATTACCATTTTCGGCAGTAAAGAAGTATCTAGCTGGATCTGGAAGAATACTGTAAACGCAATCGTTATAAGTTACTCTCTGCCTACACTTTTAAATATGACTTTTTAATATGGGCAAAGGACGAAGCTATTTTTATTTTTATACGAGGTTTATTTATTTTATAAAAAACAATGCGGACGCCGTTTGATACAATATAATGTAGAGTAACTAACAAACAACTTAAAATCTATCATTAAATTTGCCTATATGAAATTTTAAGCTCATCCAGCATTTGTTTTTAAGAACTTTAGTCATTCTAGACACTGTGTTAGTATGCCAAGGAAAATATATGATAAAATGCATATACTATTATTATATATGTATTTCACTCTTAACAAAGAATTAAGTATATTTATTACAAAAAGGCATGAACTTTTGATTACACATATATCCACTTACATATGTGCAACCTGTGGTCTGTCTTTAAATCACTTCTTATCAAAAACGAGTAAACATAAACTTTAAATAAACCAGGAGCTTATTTTAGCATAATTTTCCTACAAAAACTGTCAATTATAATTAATTACATAATTATTTTGTTATTGTCTAATTACTTCAGAAACTTTTATTATTAAGTAGGTAATAGATATCAAACGAAATATATATATTAAAATCCCATTCCAAAGAACAGCAGCACTGTACCAGGTATAGCCTAATCCATCTTATCCTAGAGGACTTTGAACCTAAAATACCAATTAACTACAATTCTTGGACATGTCTGTAACCGTCACAATAATGATATAATAAAACCGTCTTGATTACATTTTCGAATCACTCACACAATATATTAAAGTTCATTTTTGTTCCATGGAAATACGCAATTAAAATTTCTATATAATTTTTTCAGCTGTATATTTAATATAAAATGTCAAAACGGTGTAAAAATATACACTTAGGTGTTTGTAAATATTTCTATTTTTATTATGATTATGGCTGCCGTTGCCTTAAAAGTATGAAGGTATTGCATTTTATAAAATATGTTTTTACACTATTCTTAATCGTTAAATGTGTTTTATACGTATCAATAGATTAGGTATTATGTATGTATGGAATGTATGGATAAAGAAATATAATTGAATGTGATATAAAAATCAAATAATATTTTTTTACATTTTCACGCTTTTCCCCGCATAGAAGGTAGGTAGAAAGAACCTAGTGCCAAGAGACTTCGTACCTTCCAACTAAATTCGGAACATTGTATATCCAGTGACCGAACTCAACGCCGGAGCGGTGAAAAAATACTTTCCCCGAGTGGGAATCAAACCCACAAACAATCACGTAACTTTAGACGTCGCCCCAATTTGCTACGATGGCCGCTAATTTAATATAATATTAAAGCATAATTTGTCATACTTTTTATCCTAATGTTTACCATCCATTACCTATAAAGGTTTCAGAACACGTATTGAAAATTGGCAATATTTCAAGCTGTTTTTAAAGCATAAATTGGCCTTTAAGGCGTCTATAAATAAGAGAACGCTATCTGTTGTCTGCATAAAATACCGCAAAGTGCCAATGTTGATCAAGACGCTACATAAAATGATTTTTGCACGTATAAAAATAATTACCCGATTCCCTTGACAAATGCCAATTAAATTTTATCATTTCTGAGCACGTTATATAATGCGGTTATAGTATTCAGGTCTCGGTCGAGGTGCGAGATATTCATACGATTAACTCGATTAACAATACGTTTCTTCGATGTTTAAAGGCATTCGAGTATGAAGTGCGGCTTTTCAATGCCGAGCGTAACTTATTACGTAAATCGATGAAAATTAACAATTTCACGGACGTGCTAAAAATATTTTCAAAGCCATAAACATTCCTGAACCTTCAAGATATACATCTTTAGCGCTTGTTTTTAATTTTTCGTACTATTGAATTATGGATGGTATAATCGTAACATTTTCACGCAACAAGATTTCTCTATGGGATCATTTTACTGGTCTCACTGAACAAACGCAATATAATTTTACTAAATCAAAAACTTTAACGGCGTCTACAAACTTCTAATGTATATTGCGCTAACTTCGTATCTAAAATTAACAACTACCTAAATACCTATATTATATTTGTAATTGCAGTATTTCTTAAATATACATTTTTTTTAATTATGATTATCCTTAATTTTTTTTTGTTTCAATGTATCCATAAAAAACATTTCTCAAGCATATTTTTTTGTTTTATCAACTTATAAGGGTAACCTATAAGGGATAATATATCACGTAAGTATAATAATTTTAAAGCGATGTATTCAAAAAAATATGTCGTAATTTTAATATTTGAAAGTGATTCTACATGCATGTGTATGAACACATGGTGTTCCGAATTTCGGAAAACGCTCTTAGTGGCCAGCATAAAACACGAGCGCTCCAAACTTATTTACATTTACACGGGCCAAGTAATTGCACTGCGCTTCAGGGAAAACTTTAATTAAACTAAGTGTCTTAAACATAAGTAGATATAGCGTTAAGAACTTAATAAGCAAACTTTCAATAATAAATTATTTTAAGAAGTTACCTACATATTTCACTTGTATATATCTAGAAGCTTTATCATATATGGATATAGTCTAGAAGTATAATATTAAAATCCTATTGAATACATCAATCTGACCGTAGGATTTAGTACACGATTAATACTACTTGCAATATAAACTATAGTATGTTATTTTTATAAATTGAGCTATCATACTGAAGGGCATAACAAATTGATTACCGCTTAATGGTAAGTAAGACCCATCAAATATTAAATGTTTATAGTATAGAATATTGATAGAAATATTGTTTGTTCGAAATTAAATAACTTTTAGACTATTGATTAATTTTAAATATTTATAATGCAAGAATATTATTTTTTTAATTAAAATGATTGAGAAACGTATATCGAGGTATCTAATATATACATAATAAGCAAAATATATTAAATACTTACAAAGAAAATGTTAATAATTCAACATTTTATTTGCTAAATTAATGTTGGTAGTACCTACTGATGTGTCACAAAGTAAATGCTACGTTACATTACATTACGCCACAGATATTATTATAAATGTCATAAATTTTAGATTCTAGTAATTCTGTTCGCATTTGATTCCGTTTTGTAGTCCTTATGAATGTAGACGTGTTTACGAGGGCTGCGAAGCAAATTGAAAACTATGAGACAAGTGAAAAGCAACGAGTGTCGAATGCTCCATTACAGACTCTAGATCTTCTAAAATCATTTTTAAGAATTGTTTGGTATAAGTTTATATTATTTTATATAAAAAACGAGTTTTTCAATTTGAAAAACAATATTCAAACTAGGTTTTTTTTTTAAAGTGGCATAGGTAAACGTCAAACTTACATAATAGTGCCAGGAATTTTCTCACGTTTACATCTGCTACTACATTCAAGGCGAGATGTCCGATAATGAAATCACAGAGTAATCCTAGTTGTCATAAAATAAAAATCTTTCATTTATATTTATAAAAAAAATATATAGATACTATCAAAAAAATCGCTTGAAATTATTAATGAGCTCTTGTAAATAAAGTTACTTCATATTATTTTTAAATAACTATATTTACTTCGTGTCAGTTCACTATTGTAACGCATTAAGCACGCGCCTACCTAAACACAACTTTAATCCCATTGAAGAAAAAAATATTTAATATTATAAGATATCAATGATCCTATGCTACGGCTCTTCTATTCACATTACATATTCTTCGGTCATTCGTAGAAAAAAATGTAATTTTCGACATAACTTGACCGCTGAGGTCAATGCGACGTAGCTCATGTAGCCAGCCCATTTAGTTGGACATCTTATAAACCTTATAAAAAGAGAATAATGCATATTCATGCATTTAAATAATATCTACGTTTCCTCACACGCTATTAAGATATTTTTATATTACTAATTTAAGCATATATAAAAGAGAAAGATGACTATGTCATTTATTATATTATTTATATATATATATATCGGTGTTTCAAATAATGTGTCTCTATCTCGTCTATATTTAGTATGAGCATCTTGAAATCTGATAAAAAAAAACTCATTTTACATACATACCTAACCACACAGGCGTTTAATGGTTATCACCATTGAGGTAGACACTCAAGGCCAAATATGAGTTAAGATTTATATCTTCTTATGAATATCATTTGTTAATATACATTATTCATTGGTTTACAGTTATAAATTAAAATAGCATTATATTTCTATTTAAGTTTAACCTAACAATGTATTATACGTACAGGTACCTACTTATTAATACTGCACAAGCACTAACACGGATGTGTGTACAATTTGAGCATCCGAAACAAGGATATCAAAGCTTTGCAATTGCGCTCTTTGACGCATTTAAACTCATAAAGGTCAAATGTAATTTTTACGATGTGCGAAACGTCTTTGTCTGCTCGACTTTATTACTTGTCCTTGCAACAAGTAAGTACTATGCATGTGACATCTGTTAGTATGTGAGTCACTTTCTTTTAGAATATTGTATAAAACTTATTTAAATTATATTAATTTAATAGGACTTCATATATTTTTTTAAAAATAAATAGGCTTACCTTGTGATACAATCATATTCAATTCATACTAATAGATATTTTTTTCACGCACAGCAGGATATTCAAAAATAACCAAAACTAAGATCTCTTAAGACACTTTATTCATGTACTACTAGGTTCTGTTTTGTACTCTATTCATGAACGAACGAAGGAGTGGTTTTAAAAATAAATGTTATATGCATTCAGTTCTGTTTTGTAATTATGGTAAATCGTACTATATTGCCTGTATTATTTTAGTGTCGTTAATAGCTAGAGATTTTTATAACTTTTCTCTTAAGGTTACTGTGTTTAGGTGCTGCTTTGCACACCATTTTCGTACGAACACTACGTGGGTGGCTAAATTCTTAATCAATAGCCCGGTACACAAACATTTGTCTAAAACCAAGCGTATGGTGAATTTGAAAAAATGTATTTGGCACCATATCTACTTTATGTAATGCAATCACAGCGATTCTCTTTATCACCCCACTCCATGTTAATATCACATAATACTATATAATATTTTGGCACGAAAATAAGAAAACACAATAAAAAATCATATAAAAATGACAGATTCCAAATTCTAAAGTAATATTTTGTTAATTTAAATTATAACAGTATTTATGGCCAGACTAAGTAAAACGATATGTATAAAGACTTATACACTCGCACAATATACATGTTCTGTACTGCTGGCTTGTTTGTGTTCCTGTTTTTAAAATGATCATAACCAAGACGCGCGCTACCGCTTATGGCTTCGATGACTGTAGATTGGCTCCTTGAAGTAGCCTAAAGGCTTTTAAAAGCTGCTAAACGAATGCGTGATTTTATCAGTATATTCTCTAAATGTACTTACTAAATAATGTTCAAGCAATTTAAAAGATTTGTACTAAAGATATAAATATAATAATCAATAATCTATATGTTAAAACAGAATATTATACTAATTTAAAGTTGATATTAATGTTTTTTTTAACGAAACACACATGATAAATATCCTATCTTATAAATAGTAGGTCTATACATAGCCATATTATTTTCCTAGTCGCTAAAATTTTCTATTGCAATGCTAGTTTCTTCGCACATATTTCTATTTAATCTTACCTCGGGCTTGTCCTATTGTAAGCTGAACCAATCCTGCGTGGGTTCAAAGTAGTCCTTCATAACTTCTACTAACAAACCTTTTGTGTGTGCGAGTTATTGCCTTTACTCTAAACCCTGTCCGTGCCCATCATATTTATACCAGACGACAACTTATAACCGTGAGTAATGGAAGTTATGTACCAGCTACATTATTCCATACTAAATCTCCCGTAGTGTCGCATTTACTATTTAAATGTATTCATCCGTGAGCTTATCCAGGCGTCATGCAGGGCCTTTTGCGTGGCGAGTGTATGAATAATATTCGTATAAGCTAGCCTTACCTTAGTTTAGGTGCTATGAGTTTACGGCACAAATAAAAGTATAAAATGTTCGCACTCTTCGCAGTAAATCTCATGAAATACGTCATAATATTATTTACAAAACTAATTTATTACAGCTTCGTAGCATTGCGGAATTGTATCAGACAATGAGCCATGAATTTTCACTTGTCATTTTGGGTTCAAATGTTTACCACCTGCCCTACTCTGTTAAGTAGTTGGAAAGTGGAAAACCACAGTTGATGGAGTAAAACTATTTTTTTTCTACTTGCACATTTTAAAATACATTAAATGTGTAAAACTATTTTTTTTTCTACTTGCACATTTAAAAATACATTATATGTGTACAACTATTTTGTTTTCTACTTGCACATTTTAAAATATATTAAATGTGTAAAACTATTTTTTTTTCTACTTGCACATTTTAAAATACATAAAATGTCTAAAAATATTTTTTTTTAACTATAAATTGTTACGATATTATTAATAAATTAGATATACTTAAGACCTGTCGTAAATGGGTAGGTTATGTAATTTAATATAAGTATGTGATTTTCATAATATTGTTAAAACTATACAACGACAAGTGGTATTTAAAAAAAACAATGGATTCCCCTGCTATTTGTCAATATATATTTAAATGTTATGGTTTTATTTTCATAAAAACATTTATGATAACGACTCCAAAGCAGCTGTAAATAGCAGTAAAAAAATGACTATCATGATACTTGTACAGAAATAAATAGGGGTATGTATTTATTAGTAATAGTAGATAAATTTATATACGAATATACCCAACATACAATATTATGCAAAAAATTGTATACTTACTAAACTAAAACTATTTTTATAAATTAAAAACTTATTTTATTTGCCCTTAATTATTCTGAGATTTATTAACGTCATATAGCGCACTTGGCAAGTCGCACCGACCTTATATTTAAATTTATTTTCCTGGTCTAATAATACTAGCGGTGCAGTGCGGTGTTGAACTCTACCATCCAATAACGCAATATCACTATATTCAACAGAAAGTAGAGTTGTATGCGTTGATGTCAATAAAACAATATTCCTTTATTTATTTTTTTAATAGGCTAATAACAATTTTGATATACATAATATACATTTTCAGAAACGCAGAAACGTTTGGAAGTAATTTTTTTTTTATAGGAAAATTTAAAATAACCTAGTGTTAGTGTTTGTACATTTTGAAATTTATGCTAAGTAGATACTTAACAGCAGCTGTGAACGTAATATTACTACTGATTATTTAAAATCAAATTTTAATTCTATTATGTAAAAACTACAAATGATTATTCATTATATAAAATGAATATTGAATTACTATCTTAAATTTTAATATTTACTTTGAATTAATATTTCATTTATTAACTGAACTCAGTACGCATCACTAGTGTGTTCATTCGGATTTACTAAAAGTATTTAGTTTACTTATCTACACTTCCAGAAGCTTATACTATATGGTGGCTTACAATATCCACTTATAAATGTTCTTTATTGAATTTAAGAAAAAAAAACTATAGGTTAATAATTTAAATCAATAATATGACTTAATAATAAACTACCAAGCAATTACCAGTAATATCTTATAATTAAAAAAAATTAAGGTACCTGCTTCACAGTAAATTTAACCAAAGTTTCGAAAATACACGCAAAAATACTGATAATATGCAATAGTCCCACAATCAGGTCAGTTACTTAAGTTCATTTTTATTGGGGTCAATATCGTTTCGAAATCATAAATAGCGTCATGTAAATTACGTACCACAAGAGAAGACTCCCGTTATGTCTGTAAATATTATGCATTAAAAAGAAGTTAATGTATTTAAGGAATCCCAATCCAATAGCGTTTATGGAACGATTGGTTATCGTAAAACTTTAGGTTTGGAGTATTATTATTTCTTTCGACTGACAATTAAGAAATATGTATAATAAACTACATATAAAAATTTAAAGTACTGATAACATTTGCCGATTAATTTAAAAAAATGTAATAAAACATACGGAATGGAGTGTGTACATCATAAAAAGATTCATTACAAAAGACATGGTGCAATAACTCTGTCAGTTAAGACAGCATTCTGAAGTGATGATCACGAGTTCAATTTATTATTATTTTTACCACACTTTACGTAAAAACAATGGCATATAATTACCTACTTTACTCTTCCCAATATGGTATATATGCCTGTCGGAATCTCATTGATTTATATATAAATTAAACAATGTTGCCATATCATACGATCGCTACCATAACAAGTGAGCGTCGACCCATTGTACCTAAGCTGAACAATAAATTTCATCAGCTTTTAAAGGTAGCACTTTCATTCTTGAAATGCTTAATGAATCGAATCGAGTTTTTATTGATACATAGCGATGTTTAAAAATTAAATAAAAGTAAATATTAAAAAAAAACAATAACAAAATTGTAAAACTACATATAATTATTTACAATGCTAAGAAACTTAAAAACACATAAATATTATTATGAAATAAACATAACTCTAGTAATTTATGGCTAGTCTCTGGATAATAGGAGAAGGTACTACTTCTACTTCGTACTTGATATTTTATATTTATTTTATTAAGTACTCGACAAATTTTGTTATCAAGTACTTAAATATATAGTAACTGGGTACCAGAGAAATTCGTCACGTGCAAAAATATATTTTAGGAACATTTATTTGATAATTATATGGATGTTAAATTTTCCATAGTAAAAGCGCAGAAAGCCATTATTTTATCATAATAATACATTAATTCATTGGATTGTTAATTAAGTGACAGACATGTTGCTAAATCAATGCGTACTTTACGCGTGTACTATTTTATATTATTTTTCATATTGTAGCATAGTGCATCATAGTAGTTTAATTATTGGTCGTATTTTATATTATATTCCTAAATAATTCAAATGATAAAGTACACACTTTCTCATTTCAATGCAAAACTATAAACAGAAAATTTAAAAAAGTTTCTGAAAATAATTATATCAATCAAAATAATACCATCAAAAATCAACAATCTTCTTCATTCTTTATAGATGTAACTCTCGTTGTAGATAATGTTTAACGTTAATTAATTTATCATGTGTTTTATTCGTACTAAAGACAAAAAATTATGTAGATATGAAAATATTTTTTTAAATGACTTTTAATTGCTTAATTTAATTTTGTAATCCTATTCTTCTTTTATTTAAAACTGAATTACTTGTAGAAAGTTTTTTTAAATATTTTGAGCAAAAAGATTTATGAAAATAAATAAATAGGAAATTAAAATAACAAAATGCCTACCTATAACTTGATTGCTTTGCTTTATCAGTTTATGCAACACTACACTATTATAATGACGTAGTAGATATACCTATCTATGTTATCATTTTTATATACTAACAGGTGCGCGACTACAATCTTCACTAGGATATAAATACTAGTATACCTAGTATAGTATACCTAGGAACATACATAATTACCTAATTACATAGTACTTGCAAGTTGCACATCAACCATAAATTAAACAGTATTTAATAGTTGCCGCCATATTAAAATGTTAAATTAATGATAAAACTTTTAATGAGAATCCTTTAAAATGCAGAAAAATGCATATTTCAGTTTTATAGGCACTGGTGGCAGGCCCTAATTTGTTCCCGAGTCGCGGGCTAACTTTTAAGCACTAAATTACACCGGGCACCTACTTTATAGAACAACACTGTACCAGTCTCTGACAAAGCGCCAACTTGGCTTTCAACTTATAAACTTCAAATAATTTATATGAAAGCGTTAATAATTTCAGTCGCTTTGAAAATTTCATATAAATTATATATGAATGTGAAAAGAAATATTAATACTTTTACATGTAATGTAATGTCTATTTCTTTGATAAATATATCACATATTACGCTTATCGCTTGATGATGCAATGATAATACGCCATTATCTAATTTTTTATCGATTTTACGATCAAAATATAAAATTATAATGAAACAGTCATTATACAAGCTATTTAGGCCACCGTTAGCCACATTTATGTAAAAAAAATAGGCGATAAAAATAATGTATTCTAATTCATACTCGACTATAAATCATTACGTTTTCAAAACTCATTGGACGTTTCTTAATATGCTAAGTTAGCTGACACTGACACTTTTATATGTATTTTTATTTTATAATAGAATATGGCAGTGATTTGTCGCCAGGTGTAGAAAATAATGAGGACAAATGCGTTAATGTTTTTAGAAGTGAAGAGCTTAAATAAAAAAGTTCAAAAAACATCAGCTCTCGATTAAAATTTACATAATAAAATTACAATTGAATAAAACTTATATAACTAATGAAAATAAAACACACTAAAAATATTTTATTAAATACCTGCTTATTATACATGATAAGTATAAATTCGTGGAAACAAAAACGTCGACGCCTATGATCACAAAAAAATAACCTTCTGTCGGGATGATAAACTGGTTTGCAAACAGGAATCCTAAAGCAATCATTCGTCATGTTTCCTTTTTCATTCGCACATGGTAAATTGCGTGCGGGCAAAAAGGACACAATTATAATTTTTTGGCCGGTATCGATAACGTATGATTTATTCAAATTAAAATCGTTAAACACAAAAAATCGTGTACATAATCGAATAATTGTGTAAGACAGCACCTGTTTTGTAATAGTAGTGCTGACATTTAACTAAAAGTCGATACGTACGTAATAAATTGCGTTCTCTCTTCGTTCATGAATTTACAGTTTCACATGGCCAATAACTTGTACGCATATCATTTGAATTTTATTCTATATTGTATTTGCTGCATAGGTAAATTGTATTAATCTACTCATTATTATACATGAAGTCAAAAAATAAGGAAAAAGGAGTATACATTTTGGCATAGTTAAATTTTACAAACCAAACCTTTTTTGTAATTATTTAAACAATATAAGAGCAATAATATAAACACTACACTTTATACAAAAGTGTACGTCAAACACATAGTACTAGTGTGTTTGACGTGCACCTTTCTTATAAAGTTAATTATTCCTTCCAATGCAGTTTGAATTCAGAACATAGGGACCTATTTTTGACAATGCCAATTATATAGGTTTAGAAATATTGACGAATACTGAATACTACAAAATTTAGTATAAAAATATATATATTAGTATATTTGTATATTAGATAACCGGAGTCATTAGATAAATGGGTAGACAAACATCACGTAGCCTTACGGAATAAAGAATTACGACCCACAAGTTAAGCATTTAAAAATATATTTTATACAATGAAATGATTTATGATATTACTTAATACTTTAAAATGTAATATCAATCATCATAAGTATAGATTCTTAAACTAAAGACAAGCACATTCACAGTTCCAACACGAGAACCACATTAATCTGCAATCGGAATTCAAGACGCCTTAAATCATTGCCAATATCAGATACAGAGCACGTTATCAATTAGAACTACTTGACTATTATATATTTGCACCTGAACTTTGATATTGAAAATACATTTAAGTCTTTGTTCTAACCAATTAAAGTTGAAAATCGTGTTTCGAAAGTCACTGTTTGTTATGAGCAGGTGTAAAATAGTCTGGTAAGGGCATTGCTAGCTCTAGGCACGTAACGCGTAATAAATAAAGCCTAAGAGTTAGCGCTCGAACAGAGCTTTCCTTATCTATCGTGAACTAGACGGTGAATCTTATAGCAACTTTAATTTTGAAAACTTCTTATTCATCCGTCGAGTACCTACTCGTACCTATATAGTGTTCTATAAAACACATCTTAGATATGCCATAATATATAGCCCCATATATAATCAATATATGGGTTTATTTGAATAGTTATAATCTTGGTACATTCACAATCCTACTTAAATAATAGACATAAATTAAGTAATGCTTAAATAATCAAATGTGCTAGTTTTGCAATTTCGCTTATTGCTAAGATACCATTGTAGTTTCTTAAGAAAATATTTTACAAAAATCTCTAAGAAAACTTATATCTATATTACTTTTAATGGGATCGTGACTATTCTTATTTCAGTTACTGTAGCAAAATGGATTTTGCTTTTTAAGGAATAGAGTTCAAGTTTATTTGGATGTAAGTTTGGCAAGCAACGGGGTGCCAGGCAGGGGCTGATTTATATTGGAGCAATGCAGTGGAGTAGTGTGCAGTTAGTATTGATTTCCATTTGCCCCTCCCCTTGCATCTCACCTCACGCACAATGGCATAAGGCCAAGTGGTCACTCTATGCAATATAAATAAAAATAATATTTAGAAATATATTTAACGAACAAGAAATACTTGAAAATTTGAATATTAAAATACTTAAATACACTAACTAAACTTAATAATAAGCATAGACAAAAAAAATACTTAAAACTTATAAATCACAGTACAAAGAGTCTAAGTAAAGGAAGTAATGTTAAGTATATAGTGTTTTTTTATATTCTTAATATATTCTCCACATGTCGTCGTGATTCGCTAAGTACTAGTCAAGTGTATAACACAATATAGGCAGAATTACATGAGCTATATAAGTGATAAACGCTCGGCCTCGACCGACCGACACACTCCCGTTTAGTTCGACGACCTCCATTTCGGTTATGAAACCATATGAGCGTACACTGGCAGGCTTGTTTTTTTTTTCTTTTTTTTAAATAATAAAATCGATAATTAATGATCTTCTGAAAGAATGTAAATAAAATTACAATTCCGTACACAAAGCTTTCTAATTACGTCATTAAAGTAGGTACCAATATACTAGGTAATTTAGGTATATAAAAGACCTCATTATGTTCGATATAACGACATTATACCCTAAAAAAAATCTATTCAAGGGTACCTTGACTTGTATTTTCATTTTATAAGAGAAACCTAATGAAACACCTATTTAAGAGATATTGCGAAATCTTAATGTCACGCCGACTGTTATTTAACCAAACTCGTACTTGTGGGCTTCGAACCTATGACAATTACGTTCAATTAGACGAAAACTGAGCTACTTTCACGCAAAGAAAGGCTAGGTATGAATTCAAATAATGTTGTCACTCACCGAAATGGTGATAACTAAAAAAAATAAAACATTTATTTATCATATTTTTATATACGACTAACCTTATTTGTTGTATATAAGCAATAATTACAACAATATGACAATTAAGAATATTTATTAACTGCAATAATTCACGGATTCAAAGATAAATATATTAACATGTTATTGTCTTCATTATATATAATGATTTATACTTATAATGATTTACTGGAATGTTATGATTAAAGTATACTTCTATTTAATCAAATTATATCAAATTAATCTACTAAACTATGCGCTTCGAATCAGGTAAGCAGATATAAACGTTCCGCCTCTTACATTAACTAGAATTTTAGCTGTTTAAATTTATTAGGTAGTATATTTCTATTTATCATGATAAAAATATACCACTGTACGAGTATCCTTATAATAGCCAAAATATATTAAGACATATTTTGGTATGCGCATTTTAGCAAGCACTCTAACAAATTGTATATTATAAATGTATATCATAGAATTCCAAAAACTAAATGCAAAAAATCTCAAAATAGGTAAAAAATAACAGCATCTATAGTTGCACAATATTTAAAAGTAATTATTATGAATTGACTTTGCAAGAAAAAATAAATAAATGGCGTAATTAGTATTTAAATGCTACCTATTCAAAGCTTAATTTAATGTTGTATCAAAAATATATTGAAAATATATTTTTGTATATTCAACTTGAAGCTATCATAAATAACTTGTGACAACGAAAAGATTAATTGACGGTTAAAACTCAACTAGCTGTAATCAATTTTGGAAGTGAAAGCACAAAGTATCAATATCACTTGGTATGTAAACGAGATATATCTGAAGATAACGTTCTCATGTTCCGTATTTCTAGGGCGCTAAGATCTTAATTTACTCAGAAAAACAGCTATATACATAACGTTCTCATATATACTGAGTAAAATTATTTAGATCTTTTACATATATGGCATACATACATAAAAGAGAAATAAATAAATACGTCGCGTGAGGAATCGGATTCTTATCGTGTATCCGAGAGATTTATTCGGAGCTTTAAACTCGGATTTATCGAGTTACAAGGAACCCGTTCCGTGTCTACCTACTTAGCTTAGTAAATAATGTCCCAACAAAATTAACGGCGTTCGCTTTCTTTAAATAGATGACTAAATACTAAAGCTCACGTTATATCAGTTGCCAAGCCTTGTTTATATTGGGTGGCTTTCGTAATCTAAGCTTTTGGCTCCATTAAAATCGAACGCCCCTACTTTTGTTACATTTGCCTTTTTATTTAATCAAATACAGTTTGTCGTCAATTATTATTTGATGGATGGATGGATTTTATTTTTGTAGGTATATAAAAGATATTATAGAAATACTTATGGTCATTTATATACTAAAAGTAATTTAGTTGTTTAATATTTTAATACTTAGTTAACAACTAAATTGAAAAATAAAGTGAAATAAAAAACAATAAAACATACATTTCCACAAAATGATATTACCCGACGTTATTCACGTAAATGAAACAATAGTAGGGGTAACGGATCGTAGCTGCTTTTTCGTTTTTGTGTTGTGTAAAGCTAATGTCAAAACATTAAACAGAGAGCACTGATTCCGGACAATTAATGGGATTCAAAATTAAACAGCCTTGAAGAAAACTCTGGGTTTTTTAAATAACTTTTAATAAATATCGTCATAATAACGCGGAAATAACCACGGCGATGAGTAAACGTAAACGTTCGTTTTCGTTAAGTTATTTAATTTAGTATTATTCATTGAAAATAAAACACTTTTGTCTATGTAATTCACTTACAGGTAAATTTAATTTAATTTGATTAAATTACGATTTAAATTCTTTTATTGTGTTTTTACAGCGTTATTCACACAGTTAGGTAATTGAAAATATTTTTTTAGAAAATGTATAAAAATTTTGAACGCAGCGGGATTAGAACCCGCACTTCTTGGTAACCGTCCACAAAGTTTTTTAAAGAATGTTTTCTAATAAATATTTTACTGTTTACTTTTTGTGCTTATTGATTTTATCAATTTCATTAAATTATCCTGTCTATATACTAGGTATATTTGTATTACTTATATTACTAGGTATATATGTACTTTTATGTAACTTCTGTATTTTACGGGCGAGGTAGTAGTCCTAGTGGAAAGGACCTAGTGTGTTGGTCATTATGTATTTCATATATTTTGTACATATAAAATTTATTACTCATGTTCATATCCTTGAATTTCAAATGTCATATAAACTTCAAATTCATTCGTTAAATTTTTAAATTAGCACTTGCGCGACACCGCATTTCACATTCAAATAGATGAATTTGATAATTGAATTTGCTCCTCTCTCTAAGTAACCAAATTTGAAAAGGTCCCACCAATGCCGCCTTCAAAATAAGAGTTGGAAATGAATAACAATATTCTAAATTAACTCTAAAAAAATATAATAACATTCGTTAAAATATTGACGTATTTTTTAATATAATTTTTTTATACTATTTAAAACCACAATCTTAGCATACATTACAACATTAGATTTACCATTTACGATAAAAAGAATAATATATATTTTTTTTTTTACATATACTTTATGAATAACGTAATGTAAGAGTTATGTAAGCCTATAATTTATTTCAAACCCTTTCCGCATTATTTTCAACGTTCTGCCCGTATTTTGAGCACTGACACCGAAGCGTACTTACGAATATAGCACAGATAATGTTCAATACCAAGATTGGGTACAACACCGAAATCCACTTACCCCTTACGGTGGGAATGTACACGTTAGCTGTTTACAAGAAGGGCTCAATTTATTTATTCGTTCATTAAGCAATGCGGGGGATCGCTGCGAGAGCTGAATTTTAGGATAATGGCAGTATACCATACTTATGGACAGTTAAATAAACATTTAGGTGCCTGTGGCTTCCATATTTACACGTGTAACTATTGATTGTATAATATCGATAAGATTAAAACATGACATACATATTTAAATGTATTTTGAAAGAACTGTCTTTTCTCCAACACCAACTTTATTGTTATTGTTTCTAATAAAATAACATAAAAATCTTAATGCAATAACGGGTCCACACAATATAATTTCATATTCGCAAAAAATAATCGGTAAAATTTGCAAATTAAGTAAAATATTTAAATACATAAAAGTAACCGATGCCAAATCAGTTAATCAAGCAAAACGCGCGCACGAAAGGTTAACGAGACAAAAACGTGAGAATCGAGACAATTCGTCTCGGTGCAATAAACGGCTAGTTAGAAATGAATCGCCTTTCGAAACAAACGTTATTAAACAAATCGTGCGAGGCACTTATAATCTATAACGTTCACGTCGAACTTCACACTTCCACAGAGTAAGAGACCAGAGAATATTTTCAACAATTTACACTCAGTAGTATCATTTTCGATTACGAGTCTCGCACAGTCTGTGACCATTTACAAATTGACGACTATAAAACAGTTTGAAATTTTATTGACCTCTCACACAAAAACATTAGTTCGAATTCAGCGTGTAATTCAATAATGGTGTCCAAAGACCGGCGGCACTAACAGTCTAGGTTAAACTATTATATAAAATCATCCATTCGATATGCTAAGACCGACCTTTTCTGGGAAATCTTCAAAATAATAGGATGTTAGGAAGTGTTAGAATACAATTCGCTAATATCGAGCTGGACTTTCAAATGCTATCATTAATTTTATATTGTTTAATAGGTGATTGTTCCTCAGCTTTATTGCATATAAAAATGTAATTAAAACCCACTATATTCAGTCAAAATCTTAAGATTTAGAAAGCTTACTTAATATTTAATGTAATTACGGCATTAGATATTAACACTAGGATTTTTAATTTGAAAGCTTCAACACTGCTTATTAACATTTTAGAACATTGCTCGTGGATGTGTACGGAAGAAGCCGAACGCTTCCCGTTATCATGTCGAACAGCCATCTTATAATCCTTTTAAAAGTACTCGTGTTTGCGTTGGATAGTTAAACTTCCAAAGAATTTGTTAGTAAAGACATCTCCTTTACGGTAATGTTCGATTTTCTATTAAACTCCAAAGTGTTCCTCGTCCCACATTCTTATCTCGAATGTTCTACGACATATTTTTCCAAAGTTTCCCGGCGCGAGCTTTCAGGCTGGCGCGTATAAAGCTCTATTCACACATGGCGGGAGATAAGGTAGCTTTCACACCATTAAGCCGCGCGCTGGAGCCCGGGGCTTTTCCAGATTAGATTATACACTCGATTTATGATGTCATTAAAGCTTTGATAATTACTCGGGACAGGCTGCGTAGGCGAGACGCGGGCGCGGGTCTGGAGGGTGCTCAGTGGCGGGAGGGGAGGGGAGCGCTTGTACTGTTTGATTGGATTCCTGGTACTGTGAGGGTTAAGGGATTAAAGTTATGGAGATTAGTTCGCCGCCCGAGGCCGCTCACTTCGTTTATGTTAAAAGGCCTATAGAGATGTATACGGATAAGAGATTGCTTATTGCCAATTGTGATACCGAGACGGCTTTTAATTTCGTTTCGCGCACGATACGTATGTAAATAAAGGTATAATTGGTTCTGGACAGCAATAATTGCATATTTATGAAACATAACATTGTTTTAGTTAAGAATTTCAAAACATGATGAAATATATTAACCTATATATAAATAAGTTCAGACTGTAACACCTTAATTGTTTATTTTTATATTTTCTTCGGCCAAAGAAACTTAATTATGTACATGTCTGTTACACTTTTTCACTTAAAAATTAATCATTTTTCTTTAACTTCTATAACAACTATGAGGGAGATGAGAAAAGATAATAAAATATTTTAAGAAGTAAACCTTACGTTCCTTTAAATAATAGCTTAAGAAGAATTAAAAACGTGCATCAATCAGTGCACATAATATTATTTTTTAGGCAATAAATACAATGGTCGAGTAATGTAATTTATTGTACAACAAAATTATAAATTACTATTACAACCTGTGTTATTAAGCTTGTGATATTTAAATCGCCTGTATTAAAATTATCATTTAATTTGACAAAGTGTACGCCACAATGCGTATGATGTAGCACTTAAAACAATGGTATTTAAAGCCCGTTTAGAAGTTCCCAAGGCCTTGATGTAAATTATAATATAAGGGATCAATTTCCCTTTTGCGACCACTTTAACATACAATGAACGATAATGTTCAATGTAATGTATGCAGTAGACACAATTTTCCAATACATTGCTTCTATATTATGAAATATTATATTTTCTTGGCAACAAAAGCTATTAAACGACTTTCTTTAAAACCTTGTCCATTACACCTGTATACTCAACACGCTTAAAGACAAAGTAAGCGAAAAATTGTTTTCCATATAATATTAACACAGGAATTGTTATTTTATATAATTTAACCATAGCATGTTTTAAATATACGCATTAAAGCATATTCACATATATCAGGTATTATAGAGAAAACCTAGTATTGAGGTACGTTACGTTTCACTGTCCTCCTAATGAGAGAGAAGCAGGTTTGAATTCCGCTGCGTTCAAATTTCTATACGTTTTCTAATAAAGACGTTTTTCAAATGAAATGTTGTATTTGAATATTATATTTAATGTAAACATATTGTTAATTTCTTTTGTATATAGAGAACTTTAATATATAAAATATCATCTACAATTCTATACTTAGTAAATATATTCTGACAAGTTGTCTACTGTTGAGCAAAGCTATTCCGGTCAAATTGACCATCAGGGCCTAACATCGTCCGCGAATGGCCCTACAATTAAGTGTAATGAGCCGGCCCGTACCTTGTCTACATATGTATTTGTGCAAATATAGAACAAGTGCCTAAGTATACAAACGTAAAAGATATAACTAACGCTTGTTCACAAATTATTTAAGTAATTTTCTATAGGTAAAATAATATTAAAATATATTATGTACTTAATTATAGTAAAGTAATATAAATATGAATTAAATTTATGCTGTCACCTTAAAAGCTTACTTGTAAATGCTTTTTTGAATTCAGCAAAGTACTATTGGCGGACATTGGAAACTCGTAATAAAAGAGCCGGTTAATTTTCTTCCTTTTACAAAAAGATTTCCGTATTCCATCTTGTGCCAGAGCGAATAAATGAAAATAAAATAATAAAGTTTAATTAGTTGGGATCGACCCCAACAACGTCGCGTCACATGCTGTAGGTACCACTGCACCACGATGGCCTCAATAACGTAACTATAACTTAACTTAGATTAACTAATAAATTTCCGATTATTATAAAAAGTTTAAGCATGTAGATAATACTTCTACGATCAAGAATTAGCATTGTAATAGTTGTTTTACATTTCCATGCACACCCCTCATTCAAATAGATTATACTAACCTCTAATATTTAACACGGAAGTGCCAGCCTAACGCGTTTTCCAAAGGACTCAAATCATATTTTGCTAGAGGTACCCATTAAACTCGATTAGTGGTCCCATAAAGAGTCCATTAAAAGTGACGCGCATCATAAGTCCGACACATTTGGCAACAGTATTGTGATCCTGATACGTCGAACAAACGCGTAATAGTGATGGTTTGTGTACCCTTACTGTAAGGTCGACGTCATTAAAACAATACATTTAATGAAATAATAAATATAATTTTAATTAACAATTTTTAATATAATTTCATACAGAAAATAATCATTTCAGCAATGTCTTTTATATATTTTTCTTTTAAAAGAACCTACAACATTTTTCTAACTTGTAAAATTTTTAGGTATATAATATGTTATTTACTTATTTAAAACAAAATTAATAATAACTTATTTAAGTATATGTTTTTCTAGTTTATAATCTAAGCTTCAAATGCGAATTACGTAGCAGGAAATGGCGTAGAGCTACCGATAGAACCCAGTCAAAATAGGCGATAATTATGAAATGTGGCGCCGATTGTCGCTCCATTAGGCGGCTTTGTGGCTCTGGACACTACGTGCGCTTCTAGATATGCAAATGTATTCAATATTTATGAAAATAATTTAACGATGATTTATGATTATTCTCTACTGTTTATAACCTACGGCTACTAAGTCGTTCCGGCCCCGAAATGGTAAAGATTGTAATAAAGGTAGTAGTAAGGTAAAAATAAAAGCTTATGATTAAAATAAAATAAGTAATAAATAAGCTTACCGTTTGCCAGTGTTTTAAATACTACCAACATTACTATTAACTGGTTATTTCTTTAAACGTATAAATATTGCGACTTACTAAACAGAACGTAACTACAAATATTAAAATTTCTAACTGAATCAAAAATACAAAAGTTTGCTTATTGTGCAATACTCATTGTCGTAAAACGTGACCATAATTCACCTGTAAATATTTGACAAAACGTTTACGACGATTATTATACGCATTGTGTAAATATTAGTCAAACAATAGGAGAAAGACTTTCTTTTATCGACGCCTAAGGTGTAATTATACTTGTAGCTTTGTTTTTTAACAGGTCTAATAGCGCGGAACACCTTTTTACTTTGTTACGTTTAAAGTAAAGTACTTTTAGTGGTTTACGGGGTAATAAAATTGTACGGACAAGGCCAAACATTGCGGAATTCTTGCAAATTTATAACGCAACGCATTAAGAAAGTTGCTTTTACTAAGCTTTCTTAAAATAAGAGTTTTATTACAAATTTCAAGGCTATTTCTATTGTAAAATTTTAATCTATTTAAAAAAGTTGACGTAAAACATTGAAATTCTTTGTCCATAAATGTAAGGGTTATTTTACGTTTTCTTTTAGTTTAAGTTTTTTAAGGAGCAAGGCATCTTCTGCGAACGCGGCGGAATACAAAAGATTGGACCGTTTCCCTTGCGTGTATTCTTTGTTTTGTTTTGTTTTATTAAAGATAAATATACGTTTAGGCTATTGTGTTAGACGCAGACTGTAGTATACAATTTAGTCAGGAAAAAATCTTTCAAGTGTACACTCGATTTTATGTTCGCTGTTATTTAAAATTATATTAAACTGATGAAACAATTAATTTATTATAATTTTGTTACTTTTATTGTTTAAAAAAAGGTGTACGTAAACTGGTGATGTAAAACAAATTAAGGTAAGTAATTAAGACTTGTTATCTTTTCATATATATTTTTTCTAATTATTACAACAGTGTGTTTATAAAATAATCATTGACGTGCACGATTTATAAGAAATATCTAATTTATTTCTTAATCTGAAATTTACATTTGAATTTTTTAAAGTACAATAATAATTACGGAACCGCATATAAGTAACTCAAAATTTAAATCAACAATTATAGTTATAATAATTTTCGTAGAACACAAAAGAATTATATAAAGAAACACCAAGCCCACAGAGGCAAAATGGCTGCATTCCAACGTATCATCTTGTACTTGAATCTTATGGTCATATAAATAAAGGTCAAGAAATTTGTATAGGAGTGTAGGATATCGGGTACAGTAACTCAAGACGTGTCCGGAGATATCGGCCCTCGCGACCTCCCACCCACCATATAATTCACAGTCGAATAAATTATTGCTATCTTATATTTTAAGTTATTACTTCTTGTTGGAGCTCCTTTTTCTAGTCACAGTGATATCTATTTATAGGTACCTAATGGCTCGCATTAGCAATCCGCGATAAATGATTTATAAGTCGCTATAAGATGTACTATTATTGATGTTGCGACTGAAGTGTGTTACAAAGTGCTGCCATAAATATTGGGTTATGTTGGTAAGTTACACCGAAGTGTGAAAGTATTAAATATGACGAGTATATGCTTAATGTTTCATAAATATGTATCCAAGGTAATTTTGTGGATGAATACTATTTCAGCATTTGAATTAATTATTTTTTTAATAACTAAGCGATTATATATAAATGTAAATCGCCTTGTATAGTAATTTACCTTATATAAAATATTTTAGCATATGTACCTATATTACATTCTTATTCACAAATCACACCCTTCAAAATCATTTTAACTTTCTTCATAACGTAAAATGACAATGCCAGTAAATAATGAAAATAATGGTAGGAGCAATTGAAATACATTAAAGACTGCAATCATTGTTCCTGAGGCCTTCATGTTGGTATCATTCAATCAGGCGCATCCGAGCTAAGTGCTAAAGAGGCCCAAGTTTTTTACCGAGCGTGAGTGTACGCGATGATACCAAAAAGTTTTTATCTCAACGTGATGTATATACTGTCACGATTGTGGCATGAACGTGACTGAAATACAAGGCGTTATTTTGGATTTAAACCAGTATTTCTTTAATACAATAAATGTTGCTTTTTAAAATTGATAGGCACATAGTATACGATTAGATAACTTCGGCGTAGACATTATCTTGGGGAGAATAAACGCGAAGTGTAAAGAGGTTATCCTTACACTACACGCTAGCTGAGTAAATATAGGCGGTACATCGCCCAGCGGAGTCGTTGGAAATAGTTTTGAGTTCGCGAGTTATAGACACCGTAAAAGGATGTATCTACACCAACAACGGGCGATAAAACTACAGGACACTAAGAAGTTTCAACACGGAAACTAGATTTGTTCGCGTGTAGATCGTTATCTTTACTTGAAACGTAAAATTACTATACTTGACTGTCATCAGAATCTTTTAGAAATAGATTTTTTATAAACTAAGACATTGCTTAATATTTGTGTCTTATTTAATAAAAATTGAGTTATTATTCAAAACATGTTATGAAACATAAACAACTTTTTTTCTAATTTAGCTACATGTGATTATAATAGTATCTTTATTCTTTTGAAAACGAATATAGATTATTTTTATGATAGATGTAGTTTTAGTAAATAAGAAATATTTTATTACATAATATATTACCTATCACAAATATACAAAGGTATCAATAAGTAGAACCTCTGTTTTAACTGATAATTTTTAGTTTAGTAGTATATCAATAAGATACTATAAATTTGACCTTAAAAGTATATGTTTAGTGTAAACAACGAGATCCTTTCAAGTACTAAGGACATTATTGTAAAGCAATCACATGCGCAGACGCCATTAATTCAATAAGACTGAAAGTTACATTAACGTATTCACTTATGATACATTTTGAGCTTAATATCTATGTATTTTTATTTAAAGTTCGTATTTGCGTAGCGCAAATAGCAGAAATGCGCCCTTTCAGCAAAGTAAAAGGTACAATTTATAGGACACAGAACGATGTGTAGAATATTGTTTTCGGTACTGACATTCATGTTTAATGTCTTTGTTGCGACGGGATTCCAACGACAAATTATGGTAACAATATTACTTGAATTGTAATTTTAATCCTAGACATTGGTTTCAATTGTTATTGGAGAAACTGTTAAAGTTACTGTAGCTGTGGAATATAAAATATCGGAGTTTATATAGTTTAAGATATGGACATAAATCAAAATATCAATTTTGTTTCTTACCTTTAAAAGTTTAAATGACGAACACATCGTTAAACCTTTTACGATATTTTATATGAACCTCGAGCGATAAATGGTTAACTGTTAAATAATAAGTCACCACACACTCGTAAAACAAAGATTAACATACAGTTACGAGTGTAAATAGCCTATTACTTTGATTTTTACGACTAAATAATCGTAAAGGAACCCCGATAACACTGCCATGTCTAGGAGTCGTTCGTTGGCACATTGCTACGGTATAACTTTGCACCTTTCAAATTCGGTTAGTTTTTAATCGCGCACAATGCAAACGGGAGACCCGTTTTGATGCACTTTTATTTTACGAGGAACTCGTAACATAAAACGCGAAACGTCTCAACAACGGTTACGAGCCCATCAGTTGAAAAGAGACAGTAATACATTCGGAGAGTCGGTCTTTTTCATGTAAAAAACTCTGGTTTTGAGTGTTTTTGCAACAAATGTGTTAAAAAATCTTAAACTAAATTAAATATTTCTAATGAGACCTATTTAATATGAACAAATAAAATTTAAATAATGCTTACATAAAAATAATTTCATTTAGAATGTATTCAAATATTATAAAGAATTTATTTCAAACAGTCAATACTAAATTACAAAAGCTATATAAAGATATATCTTAATAACATAAGCATTACATAAAATATATATGTAAGTAACTACACAGATCTGTAGCTTTGTACAATTCTACTTCATTTAGTCGAAACCAAGCGGACAGAGACCATTCGTGGTTATCCTTGCCCAAATTCCGAGTAATTAAACAACTGAAATTTAAATATATTCTAGTATACATTTAATAAGGATGGGCAATTTAGAGTGCAAACAGGGTGACCATTTTGGTTTGGCTTAAAACCCAAATTAAGGTTTGAAACTATAGCTTGGTAAATAAATTTATTAGTTGAATCTAACTTGGCTTATTTATTTCTATTGAAAACACTTAGTTTTCGTCTAAGATATGTAATATATGTATAAGTAGGTATTGTTTTTAATATAACAATGTATTAGTTATTTATTAGGTACTTATTATATCCAATAAAAAGCTCATATTCTATATTTTATGTGTATTTAAAAGATATATACATAACAGCGTAAGATTACTCGTAAAATAATTCATCAAAAAATAAACTAAAATACACTTTTTTCCTTAGTAGAAATCCCCCTATAAAACAAGGGAAAATCGAGAAATAACAATCAGCCAAATTTTAATTGAACGATGGAACCGAGATTCAAGCAAACGTTGGGTAAACGTCGTGAATCGCCCGATAATAATGAAAGTGATGGCAGTGACGCCACCAGTGTATGAAGCGACCATTTCGGCTACATAAACAGTCCGTATACTGCTAAGACCGAATTAAAATGGCACTTATTTGCACTCTATTGTGTGCGTAATAAAGGCGAAAGTTGAATGTAATTCGCTCAGTTAAAACAAGACGTCCCTATAGCTCCCTCTACCGGAGCCGGGTGGGGCTCCCGCGCTCGGCTTACATAGCGTTCCAACATGGCCGACGTTTTTGTCGCAAATAAATCGTGAGTCGACAGTGCGGCTCGCAGTTACGACGAATCAGAGAGCGGTCGTATCTGTTGTTAGTCTTATAACTTGAACGAAGTACTTTGTGTTAAAAATATAAATTATTAGTTACTTCTAAATACAACATTTTAAAAATAAATTTGTGCTTTTGTATTATATCACATTCAAGCAAAAATTTGTAAAAATGGTAATAAAAAAAAACATTTTTCAATTGGATTTCGACAGTACTTGTTTTAAACTGTTTTTAAATAAGTATATTCTAGTGAATACAAGACACAAGTATACTTACAACAAGACACAAGTATACTTACAACAAGACACAAGTATACTTACAAGATGTTTATTACAACGTATGTGGGTAATAAATGTTAATCCTCTATGTAGTCTTTCATATACATTATACCTGATGGAATGGGAAAGAGAGTGCCAAATCAGCAATAGTTAGAATACGTTCATTTTTTGGCTCATCGATAATCATCAAATTATTCATGCCGGGAGACCTCATTAACAGTAATTAAATTAAAACTTCAAATGCTATCCAGGTGTCAATATGCTCTCGCTTGAAATATACCCTTTTTTTGTAGTTATTAGCTTATGCTATGAAAGTGTAAGTATATTATAATTTATATATAATTAACAAATGCTATTATACATGCCTTTACATTAATATGAGTCTTTAAGCTATTCCTATCCCATATATTTAATGAGATTGCGGTCAAAGTATAACCGCGTCGATCTCAGCACTTCTTGAGAAACAGCCATATATTTTCAGCATATATGCATGTTCTTTTGAACCATCAATTTTCAACAACAGAAAACAACTGTCAACAAACTTTCAACATGCTTCTAATCAGATGTTATATTTTGTCGTAAGCTGACCTCTATCAAATACCAGAATTGTGTAACAGACAACCTTGTCCAAAGCTTGTAACTTCTTGATTTGTATAAATGAGCATGTACCTAGACTGTCTAATTTGCGCATAGGAATAAAGATTTATGATATAATTATTTCTTTATTACATTTAGACACTTTGAAGACTTTCTAGGATTCACACACCAAACTAATATAGCACAGCCTTGTATGATACCTCAATAAACTAGCGCTTAACCACTGTTACATCTTCATACACTTATTTAGGCTGGGTGCTCTCGATATAAAAATATTGGATAAAGACTAACTAACAACGAATATCGATTGTTCCATAACCGATCTTTATTTCCAGTTCAAATTATTTAAACATGTTTCCACTACTAGGTTAGAGACAACTTTAAAATTATAAAACAATATACCTATCTGCGACATATATTTTATACCGATCTGCTTTATGTCTTCTCCAAACAAATATAACATAGAAGTGGTATGCACTGCATCATAACTTGCATATTCGAAGCGTCATAACTAAAGAACTGAATTTAGTGAACTTCTATCTATACCTATACGGTAAACTTTTTAAATAAAACTAATTTATAGACTTGTCTAGTCTATGATCAGTTCATTTAGTAGAATGCGAGAGGTGAGCTTAAATGCGCAGCTTACAGGGGAAAGAAAGTTTAACTAAAATAAAGTTACCTACAACAGTCGCACGCCACAGGGCAACAGGCACTGCCACAAGCTTAAGGCTTCCAATCCCGCAATTGGTTTTGAATCTCGGTATTTGCAGGATTAGAAATGTTCATCCCGTGGGATCCCGGTACTTGCGGGATACCGCATATAGAAAATATTACTATTTATATACCTACCGGAAAAACCATGAGCGAATGAACGTAATTCCACATTTACTTCATGTTCCCTATTATTATATGGTCAGTCAATTTATGCCGCTTATCACAGAAAAAAAACAAACCCAGAAAAAAACTAACAATCACAAAATATATTATTATTAGTTGGTGACCTTTTAAATAAGTCCATTATCCGAATCCTGTTGATTATATCGTTAAAATTAGATATTACTTCTTTCTGTTTCTTTGAGTACAATCTTTCAATTATAAATCCATCACCTTCAGGCTCTTAAGTTATATTTGTTATATATGTTTGATCTGTCGCTATTTATTTTAGACTGAAAATCATCAAATTAACCTTAGTTTTTCGTTTTTATTGTGCTTACAGTAGTAGTAGTATACATTGTAAGTTCGATTCCCAATAGAGGAAAATGCTTATATTCAAATTAAATAATTATATGCTTTGAGTTGTTACTTACACTGAGCCCCTGAACTAAATAGAGAATTATCTTTTGTCAGTCCTGCATTAAAAGGGTACCTCCTTCCCTTGAGAATAAAATAAATTAATACATTATATATTTACTAAAACTGAAGGTTTTATGACTTCTTCTTTCCTAATTACTCAATCGATTAAGTTTATTATTTGCATCTTAACTTACTTTAAACAATATAATAAAAAAAGTAGTAAGTATATGTAAGAATATATGAAATTCTAAGTTTAAATCAACCTCCATGTAAGCCTCGCATAACCAGTGAGGCGGGGGCGCCCAGATATTTTCAGCCGCTTACCGCGTCGACCGGCGCCGACTGTGCTCTTTCTTTTTGCCTTTTTCAACATTTCACCTTTCATACGCATAGCTCTTTATGGGCTCAGATGGAAAGTTTCCGAATAGAATTTTTATTCCTTTTCCTTAATACATTTCGAGAAAGAACGGAAACTGTTTATTTATCTATAAACTGAGTAAACAGATACATTAAAAGTAATTTGTATTAAGAATTACAAACGAATATGAAATTGTTTTATTTACTACATCTTGTCTTACTTATATTTATAAAATCAAAATACTATTTATTATACTTATACGTATATTCATAAATATCTGAGTAAGATAAATTATCAATTTTCTTTAGTCACTTCCTTGATAACTCTTCATTCAAAGTTGTCTAGCTTCCCACAAGCTAGCTCAAGCTCCCGGTATCAAGGCTAGCGGGGCTAAAATATACTACACGAACAGGCTAAAGTATACGAATATGAAAATATTCCTTCTTCAATTCTATATTTAATGTAACATGTACATAAATATTTATAAAGATATTAAATTAATTTTAAATATTTACTTTTCATCATAATAGGCTTTTTTGTTATTCTTATTTCTAAAGACTTTTTTATGTTATTACAATAATCAATTTATTAATTTAAGAAATAGAATTACTTAGGTCTTGTTTTCAAATAATTTATCAATTTTTTGTTATTTAGTATTGTCATCTAATAAAGAATGCATAGCAATTTTATCTACATATATTTAAATATTCTTGTGATCCAACTTTGTTTCTTGTTGATTTTTTCCTTATAAATATACATAAATACAGTAAACACATATATTAACCTGAGATAAACTTATTAGGCAGAGCAACTTTAAGTGTAAAAGCGAAGGAATATCTTGAGATAAAATCAAGGTTATCGCTCTCATAGGCGATAGATTAAGCAAGCTATAGACACAAATCGTAGGAAATGGAACAAGGAACCGAGTATAGTATTAATTTTAATTCAATACGGCGCGTACTCGGTGGCATGCTAGCTGTAAACAATGGTGGTGGTCCTATGATTACATATGCTATTGTATCCACAATACTTTATTATCACTTAGATGAACAATATAATATACATATGTAAAATTTGATTATAGAAAAAAATACTTTGTATGTATACCTAGTCGATATTTTTATATAAAATTTTGGTCTGAAAAAGTTTAATTTTGATTGTTATTAGATAGATTTCGATTACCACCAATATTATGAAAAATATTATTTCATGATATATTGCTTGCTTTATTTAACTGCAGCTTTTATCATTCATTCTTAACAAGTCTAAACCAACAGATAGCATACTTCTTCTTTATTTTGAATAGTATATAGCAATGTGACCTATAGAGTTACTGTTATCCTTAACAGTAATTCTATAGGTCACATTGTTGATACAAATAGCCGAATTCCTTACATGTACTATAAACTCCTAGTCTCAATTATTTTTTTACCAACTGAAACTTGTTCCCTCTCACCTCGTTGCGCAGTTAGAACTTGTGTGACTTTGCAAAATAGCGCGTGATTCAAAACCGTCTATATTATTCATGCAAAGAATTTCAGATGGAAAGCGGCGTGACGGCATAATATTCTTATTTAGACAAAGTGTGGTAACGCCACGCCAGGGATTTGCCGTCCAGCTCTTACATCTCTGAATTGTACGCGACACACTAACATAAGAAAATTGTTAAAGACTTCACTTTTATTAATGCCATTTAAATATCATAAATAAAAGGTAAATTTTATTAAAACGGATTTAAAATCATCATTATATTATTATCATTAATTAACATATACCTATTTTTAGAATATTTGCGCCATTACTAATGTTTTTATAATTTTATAACGATATAAATTAATTTTAGTTGAGACACAGGCAACTACTAGATTCCAAGAAATGGACACAAAAACTATGATCATTGTAGGTAGTATTCAATATGAGAATTGTTAAGTTATCTAAGTGTTATAAGCCATTACATAATCGACATACCATACTCAATAAAACGGTCACGCGATTAGGCCTCCGTCAATGGCGTGAAAACAAACAACGCGCGAGACTTGAATTCTAACACGCACCGGCGCCTGCGCACGCGCCGCTTGATATCCGTCGAAACATTTATTTTTATTTATACATTATGTCCGGGATGCAACACTATGCGACGATAGAAAGACGGCGAAACTAATGCTGAATGATTCGTTGCCTTTGTTTTTACTAAAACTGTTAACACTGTTAAGCTCCCCATTAAAAAGTCCTATTATAACGAGCCCATTCCTATTATTTGTATTGACTTTTTAAAATTGCTTTCGAATCAAGTTCTCATATTATAAAACTCTAAATAAAAATACTTCCTAACGCAGTGTCATCAATGGGTACATATATATTCTTGTGGGCAAAGGTAAAAAGTATGTACTAACCTAAAAACGTAAAATTATTAAAAAAACAAAAATGTTACTTTCTTTATAATTATTATTGACATGTTTAAGCTTGGAAAGATCAGAATAAATTTTCACTATCATTTGACGCATAATTAAAGACTCATTGTTTAATATATTTATTTTGAAAAATATCTAACCTATCCCTATATAAAATATACAGATATAGATACATAGAAAAATCTTTATTGCACACAACGACAATACAAGGACCAAACAGTACACAAGATTTAATAAGTAGTACAGTGTGCAAAAGCGGCCTTATTGCTGGTAGCAATCTCTGCCAGACAACCTTTGGTGAGTGGAGCATGGTCTTAACTCATGCGGATTAGTGCAAGTAAAAATAATAATAATAATTAAAAGATGTAAAAAAAAAACAAATTATTGACTTATTCTATGCTTACTGAACTAGTAATATAACTTACATAAGTAAATAAATAAATAATAATACATGATACAGTAAATGTAAAATATAAATATTAGACTATATATACATATAAATACTTAAATATATATACATAAATATATAATTAAATAATAAATACACTTGTATTTCACATAAGAAGGACATAATATTATTGCAACGAAAGGAAATACCTAATTAGTTACACGACTCTTAAATATATAGTGAGATTTAGTATGACGAATATCTGAAGGAATCATATTCCATAGTTTTATAGCCTTCATGGTAACCATAAAAACGTGTGTGAGCAGTCGGAAACATTAGGCGATTATCACTTCTTGACCTGAGAGAATTGACAATCAGCACCCATGAATTTTAAGCGAGTTTTTAAGTATTTAGGAGAGAAAGGATTGTATAGAATAGAATAAAGGAGTGACAGGACAATTGCAACGGTGTCTTATAGTAAGCCATTTTAGCTTTGATCGGTATTCCGAAACGTGGTCAAACTTACGTACGCCAAAAATAAACTTAAAACACATATTTTCTAGCCAATCCAGGTTATTTTTTTTTTTTCCAAAAATAAACTTAAAACACATATTTTCTAGCCAATCCAGGTTATTAAGCTGGTCCTCCGTTAAGTCCGGATAGCAGCTGTCTGCATAATCCAATATAGGAAGTATGAGAGCATGGGCTAAAGATGTTTTATTTTTATGGGTATGGTTTTGTTTATATAGGTGTTTCCACCGTTTTAACAAGCCAATTGTAGCAAAAATAATTCTGCTGACCTCAGCAATTTGCACGGTCCAGGAAAAGGAAGTGTCTAATAGAAGACCTAGATTCTTGATAGAATTGACGAGGACAAGATATGAATTCTCAGCGGATGAGAATTCTGAACGGATGACGCTGTGATTGAGTATAGCTAATTGTGAAATGGTTTCAATTAAAATAGTCTGAGACTTCGCGGGATTTATACGTAGTCCATAAGCTTAGCAGAGAGGTAGGTAGAAAGCACCAAGTCCATTCTCCAATGATCCACTTAGACATATTATGTGCTATACTAGGCTCCAAATCGTTAACAAGGCAACCCTCTTTGTTCAATTTACATCCAATCACAAAACCAAAATTATATTTGGTATTTTACTATTCGTTTAATAGCTCTCATTATCCATATTTAAGTTTATTTATAAAAATAAAAGTGACAAACTATAGAATATGTACTTTACCATAACAATTCTACCTCTAACAAATAGTTTAATATAAAAGTAAATAATCATTTTCTATATTAAATAAATTAGGTATTAAATTTTATATAAATTGTAACTTATTCATTGTATGTACAATTTAAACAAAAAGAAAAATATTTAATGTACATATATGAAGAGTTAAAATATATATGTATATATATATATATGTAATAAGAAATCAAACTGTACCCTTATTTAATTTTTATTTGTTTTATTTTACCCGAGCACGGTTAGTGCACATTATTCCTGTTATAAAAGCTTGCTTGAAACCGAGGTTTGTTTATTTAGAAACTTGTAGAATAAGCGGTTGCATCTTTAAGAGTTTACTTGATCACCTAAATAGGGGTAAAATGGCCTATTTGGAAGACCTTACTTATCAGAATAAGTGGAATGACTTTGTGAATAAGTGGAATGGCGTTTGTTGTACACTTGGACACGAACTACGTATTCAAACTATAAATGTCAGTCTGTTCTTGTAAAATTATTAAATGAATTAAATAAGGAAATCGGTTCCATACACACTTAAATTATGAAAATGATATCCATTCAGTTTAACATTTGTTTATTATTTACCCGGGTCAATAGGTATTTAATACATTAGCTAACATTAATGTTTGAACAGAAAATGAAGAATTATTAAACCTCGATGCATACTATTTTCATTTGAACAAGCTTAAATGGACATTTAAATTAAGGTTTTCATTTGATTTCTTATATATAGGTCAATCCATACAAAACATATTGAGACCTGTGGGACAGCGTCTGACCAAAAATGCGATTGTTGTGGGTTCGATGCTTACACAAGCAATTGATTATAGGTAAGCTATTATTATTTACCTTCTCTGGTATTTTAAAACATGACGTTGAGTTCTGCCACTCAATACATAATAACTCATGTTCAGTTATATAACACGGAAAGCGGAGACCGGGGTGTCTAGTCTCTTCATCTTTCCTACACTGTGCGGTATAAAGCGTGAATTTGATATAAAATTACAGATGTATAGGCATTAATGAACAGTAAATTAAAACTATTATAAAATATATCCTAAAAATCTTATTTATTTCATCCATATCTGTATCATTATCATATGTTAAAATATTCACGCCGACATGCGATAGGAGAAAAATACTTTCGAGTTGAGATTTCTTAACCTTTGACATAACGATTGCTTATCTAGAGTGCATTTATTTATATAAATAAATTTATTTTATCAGATTGCTTTTGCTTCTTTTATACAAGTTTGTATTTGTGTAAGTTGTTAGGCACATTTTTATGTAAACAATTACTAATTACAAAAAATGAATACCTAAGTATATCTCGTGTAGGTTATTCATTTCATTCATTCATAAGAAATATTTCAAAAAAATAGTTTATTTAGTAAACTACATCATGAAAAATTTTACAAACTATACCATATTGAATACTAATCTGCGTTATTTCGTAAATATCTTATTGTGATTATATATATATAATCTACTGCCGTAAGAAATATTAATTAAGTGTGCTTAATTTATTAAAATTGTGTAAGTTGAATATAATTATAATACAAAACTTACAAACAAATATAGCTCAAAACCTACATATGTTATTGCTAAGTAAATATGAAGAAATTTTAGAAAAATGTGAAGTGGAGACTTATTTAGAAGAAATACTCTATCAAGAGCTGTCTTTTATTAAAATCAAATTTTACTAAGGTTTTGTAAATATTTTTTATACTTGAGCTGTGTTGTTATTATGTGTACTTTGGATAAATATATTTAAATAAGAATATTGAATAACAAACACACATGTTAAATGATAGAACTTAGTTCTAGGAAATCGGTAGGTACACATTACCAACCAAACTAACCATGTAAATTTTCGTGTAACCTACTATCACTGACGATTACAAATGCGTGAAAATATTCATTTCACTGGACACAGTCCAGAATAAGAAAAACCCCCAAAGCCCTATCAGTAGCGTAATTATTTTTAAGAGTAGGCAAGCATAAGTAGTCTCGTGGACCAAATTATAATGGGTGCTACATGGGTGGGTAAGCGTTCACCGTCGGCAGGGAAACGATGGACGTGATTTTGAATTTAAATTGCCCAATCAATTTTTAATTTCGTTGCAGTAACTGGCTTGTTAGGCATTTTGTTTATATTTATTCAGTCAACACACAATGAGAGGAATATTAAGTGTCAGGCTGAATATCATACTGGTAAAAATTAAATATTTGTTTAAAGAAAAAAAAAAATAATCACAGAAAATCATAATAGGTACAAAACAAAATTGAAAATTGCTCTTAGAGTAGATATAGAACAGGTTTAAGGTTTATTTATATAAGATATATACCTACTAACATTGTATCACAAAAAAAGCTAAATAAGTACAGCTAACTTTTTCTAATGTAACATCTTTCCACTGTATTTAAAAAACAATGTCGACCTATATTTTTAACATTTTTTAAAGTGTTATTCGCACACTCAAACGCAGCGGGATTTGAACCCGCGACAATAAATATAAGTTGTAATAAGAATTTTGACGCAGCTGAATGTAGAACGCATGGCTTAGCGGTCAGTGCGCTTAAACGGTTTTCAAGTGGCGCGGGTTCAAATCCCGCTGCGTTCAAATTTTTATACGTTTTCTAAACATGTCTTTTACATCTGGACCTATTTAGGGCAATAAATAATAATAATTTAAATGTTTCCTAAATATTTTACGCACAATAACTGATTTATTTACGTTTATTGCTAGTGTGTAAATTTAGAGTTCCTTTTAGAGTTCCTAGTTCACACTTGTGTGCCGTTGTTATCATTTATATCTATAAATAGGCACCTACTTATACAAACCTAATTGTATAGCTCATATCGAAATGTATAAATATAATAAAATATTTCAGATATTTGACCAGATATCAGTCATGAGTTATTAAAAAAAACAAAAAAAAATAAAATGAAAAAATAAGTCATACCTAAAATCCGCGCCATTTTAATAATCACAAATATTGTTTCTAAAATGTTTTCAGAAATTTTACATTTATTTTTGCTTCCGAGCCACAGTATTGTGTTTCATTCGTCTTGCATTTCATTTACATCATGGAAAAAGAGAAAGACAGACATATTTAAGCGACAGTCAACGCAATATAGGATCATAATGGCGGACACAAACAAACAATAACATTTTTAAAATAATATAATGAAGCTATGCGTTATTGAAAATTCACTCACTATGCACTGTTATATGTATATTACTTAAATATGTAACTTTTATAGTTAACGAAGCTCAGTAAGTAAAAATAAAAGCTTTAAAACACACGCAATTATATTTGTCGTTCGTCACACGAAGCAACGGTCGCCATATCTAAATGTAGCGCTACAGAGAGGAATTGTGAAATTATGCATTTACAACCTCGAAATATCTAACAGATAAACGCTTTTATAAAACATTCACTCTGAGCTTATGTCGTTATTTACTATTTTGATTTCATTAATCTTAAATTTAAAACAATTAAGCACATATCAGCATACAAGTATATAAAATTTATAAAGATACTTATATTTATTAGACAAGCCTTATTGAATATGCGCATAATATTAATAAATAAATTAAATATTTATTTCCAACATATGCATAATTAATACAAACGTAAAGGGTACGTAATATTTAAAAAATATATTTAATAAATAATTAATTATTATTAAAATACGTAACTAATTAAAATATTTAATATATATTTTTACAATTTGTATAAAACCAAAAAAATATATGTTATTTAATTCTCTCAATAAAACGCCAACTCCAGCTCTGAGTAAGAATGCTCCGCCCATTACAAGCAACAAAAGTCGGCGCGGCGTTCCTTCAAAACATCTCGTTTGGAGGCCATTTTGACGATCGAGCGGGAAAGAGATAGAGTAATAAGCTGTATCGTTATAATGTACGTGCGTGAATGAGACAATTATGCAAAGTTAGTGTCGTTTTAAGCAGCTGTGCAGTAAAGGGGGGACAGTTTCACAGTTTATTTTGTACACACGAGCGCATCACGGTGTCTAGATCCCTTTCGCTGATGTCTTCTATTCTATGTATTTATAAATTTTACGTAAATTTCTGTAGCTGTTTAATATAATTGATTATAATTTAATTTGTAATAATAAATCTATTTAAATATAAATAAAAAATTAAATACTTTGGATGGAAATATAAATACATTGTTAAAATTTGTTTCATTGTTAATTCAATTAAAAATGTTTTCTTTATTATGTTTATTTTGAACGTACACCAGCTGTAATATCAATCGGTTCTAACGACATAGCAACGTATAGGTTTATATTTAAAATTTCAATTATGATTGTACATCAATAAAATCGACTAATAAATATTTTGTTGAATAAAAAACCATAATATTAAAATAATAATTACGTAAGCTAAAGGCGTGTAGATATGTAAGTATACCTTACAAAGAATTGAATGTCGCAAAAAATATTAAAATGTCTATGTAAGGAAATATTAATTACATTAAAAAATCAATAACCGTTTAAGCTACAATCAAGCTATAAGGAAGTTTCACGAAACTTTCGAAGCGTTTACGACACCTCTATTCATTCCGACATTGTCGAAATTGTAAACGAGTCGTAAAACTCGCGCTCAGATCCCCATCAAGTGACGTTGTGGTCCCACACAGCACCGCGAGATGGCGCTATGCCGGCCCGCACTAAGCGCGCCCATAAAAATAAATTTTATTGTTATGACGAAAATAAAACGCTTGTCGTCAATTTAAACGTCATTTTACTATGTAATAAGATTTATTTTATGATTAACAAGTGTCTTGATGAATTTATATAGGTGAATGATGAATAAAGCTATAAAAACTTTTTACGACCGTGCTATCGTCTCTATTGGCAGTTAGGTACGTTCCCCCGATGATAGTACGTCACATGTGATAAAAATATTATAAAAGTGATAAACAAAATGATTAAATGTCTCATTATGTTTTAAATCAGTTAAGTATGTTATGTTTTTAGAATTTTATTGACTGTCGAACTATCTTGTTCTTATTGAATTTTCAGAATGTTGAATTAATAACAATTTTATATGTAAACGATTACGCTTAACGAAAACATTTATTATTAGTAGTGTCAATGAAAGACATTAAATTAAGTAAGGTGACGTTTCGTCTAAATTGTATTCTGCAACACTAGATGGCGCAATCTTGAAAATTAATTTAGTTCATAATATAAACAATAATGAAGAAACTGGATCAAATTCATTCGCATAAAACAATAAGAGAACTATTACCTTTTACCAAATAGAAAAATACACTGAATATCGGTTTTTGGCAATTATCGGTAGATGGTGTAAGTGTAGCAAATGCAGTTGCATTGTAAAGTCACTGTGGTAAGATTCTACCATATATTTTTATTTAATTAGCTAAAGTTATTTTAAGAGTTTATGTTAGTATCGTTTTGTGGCAAGATGTTTTTAACGTATTTAAGTTAGGTATGTAAAATAAGACATCAATAGATACTTTACTTTGTGAAATACCTACCCATAGATTGTCTTACATTACTTATATAGAGCTATTTAAGTAACATAACAGGAACGTAAGAAATTCTATAAGTTATGATAAATATGTGTATATATATATATATATGAAAAACATGTATATATAGAGCTAAATAATATTAAATATCTATTTATTTAGTCTTTCACAAGAATTAGTGCTCATTTAGCTAACCTGCTCATCTGTCTAGTTAATAAAATTTTAAATAAGAAATACATAATTTCTGTTTACTATGTGGTAAGTAGGTGTGTAGTAGTTATGAGACTTTGTTATGTAGGTAGCTACTTGTTGAATGAAGGACTAAGCTTTTACTTTTTCTACCAAGCTATTAACATATCTTTAAAAACATTAAATACCTTTTAAAATACATACCTAATGGTTGTTGGTATTACATTTTTAATTTTTTTTTTTATTTCTTCTTCATAATTTCGATTAACTATACAATTGATTACTTAATAACAAGTTTCACCTGAGACTTAGTAAACAGAACGCGTTGGCCATAAAACGATTCAGTTCACATAGACGTCATAACAATCTATTAGGGCCGCATTGATTGATATCAATCATACAGCCAGCTATAAACCAATGGGGCTCGATAAAAAGGAAAATTACAGTCATAAAACTGCGGACGTCGGGTCGAAACAGACTAGCAGGCGCTGTCTCGAGGCTCGACACCGCAACATATCCTCGTACGATAAAGACATAAACTATCAACGACTCCTTTATCTCTATTAAACGGGTGATACTTTAAACGAGTCAATAATGGTTCAATAAATGTCTAAGGAACGGCATAATAACAAACCACGTGCGTTCGCCGGGCAGCTCCATAAAGTTTCGAATTTATATCGAAGTTTAGCCCCGAAGGCGTATACGAAATAATCTGAGCGGTGTTTACTGAGAGTTCTACAAACGGCGCAATTCACGTGACGTTTACGAGCGTTTAAGTGGTAGTAAAAATCGTGTTTACGACCCGCAGAAGGCACGCGCGGGCCGTGCGCGCCGTGCGGGTGCGCGGGCGCCGCCCGCCACGCGAATATCACCATCTGTCGCCTGAATGCGAATGAGCCTCCTAAGACCTTACGTGCACTCGCTCCACACAAATAAACCGCTTAATATATCATATCGTAAATTCTTACAATATTGCTTTGGCGTGTCATAAATCGTCCATATTCTAAACGAAATTTTAAATTCAATTTACTCTATAATGCAGCGTATTCGCCTACATAATGTATGAGCTTTGAATTTAAAAGAGGTTCTTATCTTTTATATAGCGCCATTCGTTACTGCAGTGACTTTGACAAAGTTAAACCAACATAGATGTGACTAAATTTTTTGTCTCCTAACTAATTAAAGAAATGTGCTCTTGACTTGTTTTATTTAGTTAAAATGTTATGTAGTTAGTAGGTACCATCATAAAGGATAAACACGTAAATATATTAGTTAGATATTTTGATAGTTACTTAAACTCACCTAAAGCCTATTATTAGCCTATATAAATTTTTCTACCTACACAACAACTAGGTAAATCAAAATAGTTACTGCAGAAAATAAAGCTTTTCATAAAGTACAGTTAACTTGGTATACCTAAAATATTTTTTGTGCCGATCCGTTCCATATGCATTCATATTTACCTAAATACTTTCAAAAGGTAAATATACTCACTGTCACTTACATTTACAACTGATAAGTAGGGTGTTTGTTTGATTGAAAAAGTTCAGTGCAGTTCTTTAGTTATGGCACTTAAAACGTGCAAGTGGAGCGCTTATTACTTCGCCGATGTCTCGTTGTATGGCGAATACAAACTATAATTGTAAAAGTTTATTTAGCTGTTCCAATTTGAAGGGACATATTTTACATTGCGTTAATTTTTCTGTGTCACAATATTTTATAATCTATTAGGCTAAGTACCGTATCTAAACTGCTACGACCCTTTGTTTTATTACTCCTGATTAAAGCTTGCGCCAGCTATAGAAAGACTTGTTAAGAGGTATGCGAAATGTATGCAGGTGGAGTACCGCCTAAAGTCTTAATGAAAGGCCATGTGACACAATAGAAAAAAATAACAAACACATTTGAATAATTTTTCACATAATAGACAGATAAATTAAATTTATTATTTAAAATAATAATCGTGTATATTATGTTTTGGTGCAGTAAGGCAGTGTGCGATTGCGAAAAACGATGGCTGCAGGCAAAATTTCCACTTGGAGCAATGATTTTTTTAAAATTATTGTTGTTATACTTTTCCCTGTCTGATAAAAGAAGACGCAGTTTACGCCATCTATCAATCTATATTCTGGAATTGTAATTCTGTAATTACAGAAAGTAAAGAGCGGATTGTCTTAACACTAGGTATGCTCTGTTATATCCTATAATATAATGCAAGACAAACTTGGAGCTAAAGGATAAAAAAATAATACAATAAGTAGATCCATAGTAAAGGCCATCAGTTGGGCTGTATGACCGCTTATGGCTGTACGATGGTTGTGGGTTTAATTCCCACTCGGTGGAAGCATAAAATTGAAATTATTTTCATTTCTCCGCTCTGGTGACGTGACTTGAAACTAGATACTCTCTACCTACTTACTTTGTAATATGGGAAAAAGCGTAATGCTGGAAAAAAAATACTTGCTAAGTTTGTAACATTATCAAGGGAGAGGAGGAATTTTTTTTTAGTAGGAATTCATTCTTATTAGAAACACAAAAGCACACTGAGATTCAATTCTTGTTAGAGTCATATTGGTATATTTACTACGTTTTTATTGGAAATGAGTTTAAATTTTAATCGATATTCCATCAAATTTAACTTGTGTATTATTTACAAATTCTAATTACAATGGACTTTAAGTATATAATATGAATTTAACATATATTAAAGAAACAAATAATTATAATTATTTTGTAGTTACTCTATTTCTAATAGAATCTTCTTCTTTGTTTTTACTTTGCTTTATCCCTTAATTTTATATAGTAACTTAAAGCTTTTAATTTTCTATTACCTGTTGAAGAAATTTTAAATATAAGTACCTTCATACCTATTATTTTTTAGCTGCTCTAGTGTACCTAATGAAATATAATATGAAAATATATATAGTGAGTTTTTTGAGTTTAGCAATTATTTGATATTAAATTCAATTTTAAAATCATTAATATATTACGTACGTAGAGATCATCGCGTTTCATGAGGAGGAGCTTGGAGCAATACCTGGAACTTTTGACCAAAGTACCAAAAGGTACTTTGTTCGAAAGTGAAAAGGTCCCCTTTAGCTAATAAGCTAAAGGGGTACTTTTAAAACCCACATTATTGCTCATTTCCACAGTTCAAACTCTGGTTTATACCTAACTAAATTCCAAATATACTATCCGTTATGAATACAACTACAACAAAAAACGTTGATTAATAATGCATTTTTTCATAGTAATTTATTTAATATAAAATTAAAAGGTGATGATTTTGATATAAGTTGGTATAAGTACCCATATTAATTTTTAAGGACCATGTGTTGGGTATAAGTAACCAATTAAAATGTTAGAGATGGAAGTTCTTTGAAGGCAAAATTCAAATAAAATGTTGATTGCTTAATTAAACTATACACGTTGCAAATCTAACCAGTGAAGGTCTAAGAAAGTATCTGTTCTGGGCAATATGAGTGAGGTACTTGTAGAAAACATACCGTCTTTTAGGTTCCTATGTATATAGGAATAATGCCTACTAAATTAGTGTGTTAAGTTCTTTTATTATTTGTTTTAAAAAAATAAGTAAATAAAGAAAATAAAAAACTTGATTGTATTTATAATATATTTTATTAATTAAAATATCTAATAACATATATCGCATAATAATATTAAATAAAAATTAAGCTAAACAGATTTAAAGGAATATTAAAATAACTAATAACACATATCTACCCTAAAACACGAAATTTCCGGTCCAAATTGAAAAACTCAATAAAAATGTAGTATAAAATCCGTATAATTGGCCCTCTTATATAAATATTTGTTCAAAGAGGTGAGACTACAATAAAAATGCAAGCGTGTTGGGTACACTGCACTGAGACCATTCATTCGTTTGATGACTTCATTTGCCCGCGAATCGACGCTCTTGCGATAATGCACTATTGTTTACTCTTCGATAGTGCGTCTTCCACTGCACGCGACACCGCGTCAGACAGAGATAGCTACACACATCACGGCGCCCGCTACGCAATACACTGCACACAAATATTGCCCATCTTACTCTGACAACTGTAGTTATTGTATGCACGAAAAGGACGGGAGTATCGCTCGTATAAAACAGGTAGTAGAAGAAATAATAATCATCTTTACGACTTCTCACTCTATTCAGCACCTTGTTACGATACTGCGCGCTCATTGTGGCCCAACCGAGAGTGGTTGTAAAATCTTTTCTTTACTGGCCCGTTTCACTAATTGTACGTTTATGAGTTTACGACTTTGTGGCTTAACTTTTCAGTAGCCGAGTCATTATTGGCCTTTTGTAGATGTTTTTTTTGCTTGTTGGCTGCGGTAAGCCGTGTTAAGTGGTTATTAAACATTAATAGGAGCCATTTAAGCACTTAACATGGAGTTAAAAGATTTTCTGATATTACCGAATTTTAACTAAATAGAATAGAGCACGTGGAAACTCTTCTATCGCTTGACATTTGAGTGCAGAGAGAGTTCAGCTCGGTCAGCGGTCAGATCTTCGGTGTTCAGGACTGGCAGGCACGTGTTTCAGGATGAGTGATAAGCGAGGGAAAAGAGAGCGTTACTGATAATATTTATAGTCATTAGCGAAAAGGGGACGGAACAATCGTCGGTGTTGCGATCGCAGGCGGCGCGCGGGGCGGCGCGCGTGTCTGCTCTCAGTAGACTGCGTGAGCCGAGCCGCGCCGGTCGCTCCCGGCACATAGTCGCGCTTCCGCCACACGCGACTGCAAACTTCGCTCGCGACGTACGTCTCCATCACATGTCCACACATGAAGCTCAAGCGACCACTCCTGAGACACTCGCACGTGGCCGTACGCTCTTGATACTAAAAATCTTCAACATAGAACGTTTAAAAACTCGTAAAACCTGCAGCACGTGCTTAAGACTCGTAAAATAATCGTAAAAAGTAAACACACGACCGGCCTTTATCGCCGATGAAACACATTATGACGCTTGAGTGACGTTTAATAGGCAATAAAATTAATAAAGTTAATATTCACTTGTCTATTTGGAGTGACGGCGGAGGTCGCGTTATCACGGCGCGCGGGGCCGCGATGACATAAGTGTTCTCGAGTGACGTTAGTGTCGGTGATCTATCAGAATGAACTCTTATTTCGAGCAGGGCGGTTTCTACGGGGCCCATGGAGTGCACCAGGGCGGTGGCGGTGGCGACCAGTACCGCGGGTTTCCCTTGGGGCTGACATACGCCCAACCTCATGCACTGCACCAGCCGAGGCCGTGCGCGGGCCGCCTTACGATGCATCAGTGGCGGCCGCTTGCAAACTTTACGCAGGAGAGCAGCAATATGCTAAGGCGGATTGCTCGAAGACAGGAGGCGAGCAGCAGAACGGCGGCTATGGTGGGAAGGAAGCATGGGGATCAGGTCTCGGAGCTCTAGTAAGGCCCGCAGCATGCACACCCGAGGCACGATACAGCGAGTCTTCAAGTCCTGGTCGAGCTCTACCTTGGGGGAACCAGTGCGCGTTACCTGGAGCCGCAGCCTCAGCACAACCAGTTCAGCATCAGCCCACTAATCATACATTCTACCCCCTTGGATGGCCATAGCAGGTTAGTAAATAGTAAATATATTTTTATTAAATACCTTATGCTTATTATATTTCACAAGAGTTTACAATAAATACTTAATTAAAATAATCAACAAACTATAAAATACATTACACAATTCATTATATTAGCGGCAAAAAGATACTAATTAACGGTTAATCGAAATAACCGTAGAACAACTTTCAAAAACACAAGAAAGCTCTAAAACGCTGCTTTATCTTTTAAAAAAGATAAATACTCATATTATAGATCTGGAATTACCAATAAGATACTAATGAGAATGTAAACAGGTAGCCGAGTGGCTCTTAACTTAAATATCAATAAAAATCACATCAAATGAAAGACCCTCGTTAACACCTCTTTAGTGCGACAGACTTGAGTATTATACGGGGTTTATAGTATCATAAGAACAAACATAAAATTGTGTGATATTAATATAGTTTCGATAAAATAAATATAAGTTACATGTTATTTGGCAGGGTTTTTAAAAACAGATAAGCTTTTATTTAAATCGGTGGTTTTATCAATAACGTGAGCAATTATTTTAAGCATTTCATACAAATAAAGACGCGTTTTATTTAAAAAAAGTTAATATACATTCAAAAAAGTAAAATTTTCATTAGTAAATTTAGTAACATTTTTCTATAAACTAACTTACATCAAAAATTATTATTGTAAATTTACAATTTTATTTTAAAATACTTAGTGGGTTATTTTAGTCTTACTCATTAATAATTTTATATAAACATTGTCATAGTAAATTGTGTATATTAAATAACAAATATCAGACAACTTTAAAAAAAGAATACAAAATAGTTATTATTAAATATATAATAGGTAGGAACTTCATTCATTAAAACTTTACACTTGATGGTCAGTGCTAAGTATTAGATACACGGTACATTTTAGAGCCCACAAGCAGGAGCGCTCGCGCCGCTCCACCCGCCCGGGTCAATGGCCCCATCTAGTTTGGGTATTTTTATTATCTTAGCTTTAATGCTGGCCATTTCACATGAACTTGAAACCTAAAACTAATAGTTGCAAAAATTACATCACGCTTTAAATGAGTATGTAAATTAGTAATATAGTTCAATTTTAAACAAAAAGTATATATCATATACCTGTGATCGATTTTATACGTAAAAATTAAAAAAACAAGCAAAGTAATATTTCCTTATTACATAAATCATAAAATATTTTTTAAATTAACGTATGTGCGTTCGTGCTCTTCTTTCTTTATTAGAATGTTTTAGTTAGATAGAATATTGATAAAATAAGAGAAACAAATCTGATAAGAAAATTCGTATTAACAATAAACTTTCAACTGAACATTGACTTGAGCCTTTGAAAACATTGACATTGTTATATACTTGCACTTACTGCAAACTCCTATTTGACGACATTGAAATATTTTTTTATAAATGTCTGTTTGAATTAAATATTTGTTAGTTCAATCTAACCGTATCCCGCGAGGAGGGCAAGTCCATTACTAACGCTTAATTAACACGACGCGCGTGTGGTCCCAGTTCTCATAACTCATGTGACTTGATAAAATTAAGTAACACAGCCTGAAAAAAAATAAAAATGACTAAAATGAGTAGTCGAACTGTCGGCCATATTTCACTCGAGTTCACGCAACACGGCCCGCGAAAACAATACAAGGCCGCGTCCATGTGGACCGTATGAGCTTTGACCGCTCTCGTCCTTATAAATTCGAATGCATTGGATTTTTATTTTACGCCAGCTAATGTTCTAACAGTATGCTAAGTTTGAATCTGAATAAATCTGCAAAATCTTAATAAAATACCATTTCCTTGTTCTTAATTTGATTAACATAGCGATTATATTTTTAAAATAATTTATTGCGCAAAGAGTTCATTAGCATTTTTATGAACATTTTAAAAAGCCATTACAGGAAATTTCAAATTTATGAACAAACAATTAAATCTAATTGTAACAAAATGAAGCTCACAAAATAATTTTTAAGATTAAAATTTTTATTTACCATTTTAAGTTAATTACATTACATTTTGAGAAACAAAAATATTAATCATAAACGTGGAAAAATATGAAACAAATGCAGGTATATAATTAAAATAATACAAAAAAATGCTTAGTGTAGTCACTTATAAATCATTCGTCAGAAATTGTTTGCATACAAATAATGATTTAGGGGCCTTTGGTAGAGCGGCGACTGCGCGGCTAATTTAATGTAATAAGCCTTTATTATTATAATTGTATGAAAGAAACGCGTGAAATAAACAAGTTTTAAAAATAGTTACGCTTTAATTGATGTAGTAAGACTATTTTAATTTGGCGAACATTGAGAAATAATTTATTTAACAATATAATTTATCTATTTTTAAAATACTAACTAGGTTTACGATTTTAGCAGCAATTTTATTAAATTTTGTGTTAGAAAAATGTGTACCTGATATTCAGAATTTTTATTTTAGGCTATAACTGTCTTTCACTTTATAATATAACATAGAAAGCAATTACCCGGACGAGCAAACATTAGGGATTAATTTGATGTATTTAAAATGCAGCATCATTAGTACAATAATTACACTAGGCGCAAAAAACTTGTGAAGCTATTATAATTGTATGTGATTCTTTGTCTAAATATAAGAAACAAGTTTATAGCAAAAATAAATGTTCTGAAATTACACGAACATTTAAAGAAGCTCTATTATAATTTATGATACATATGAGAGATATGAAAATTGCATATTTTATTATTTTTATTTCTATTATAAATAATTGTTTATATTTTGAACTTCACATGTTATGGTGGTAAATAATAAAATATATTGTGGAGGTTCCTTTTTGTTGCACTTATAGTTTTTCTACCTCCTGTTACAATCTGCATCTAACCTTAAGCCGAGACCTGACCCTATAATTTCTAAACAGGTTCCAAAATTGGCGACTGAATTTTGCTCGAGGCAGAATATTTTAAATGCTCCTTTATTAAAGGGAAATGAGATATTGTAATCACTACCTAGTTGCTACGTACATGCGTCTTGCTTATTTTTCAGATTTTTATTTTCAATTGGCATTCAAGAACATTCATTGATTTATTTTTCCATTGCACGACATACTCGTATTTGATATCTGAAAAGGTTCACTTTAAATGACGCAGAAAACTAGTTTTCATGGCACGTGAAATATTTTAAATAATATTTATTCCACACATAAAAAGGTATAATGGATTAATGTCGGCAATTAAATAAATATATAGATACCAATATAATTTGACAAAAATTCTCAGGCAAACGGTAGGTGAATTATCGCATTGTTCAAAATCATCGAACCATCTCTACATATCTGTAATAAAGATTAGATAGAGTCGGTCGGACTTTCCAGAACGGTAGCTAAAAGATAAGTACCTTCAGCAACATAATTATGAAACTTAGCGTTATTTAAAGGCCTACCTACCTACCTACCTAAGTACCTACTCTACAAGTAATTTGTAACAGCCTCTTCCCAATCATTTGTATAATGGACGAACCTCAATTATTTAAAACGTGCGATAATGTGGCTTGAATCGAAGGAAAGCTGTTTTAATAAAATGTGTGTACCAACGTACATATATAACAAAAGTTTTGACCATGAATTGTAAAATTTATGATCGTTTTAGGCACGTTTATAGATTAGGAATAAATGCTTGATCAGTTTTTATACAGATATCTTCTGTCTACTTATTTCTAACAAGATTATTAGAAATCAGCTACTTCCAATATATAGGTCTATATATACTTGTTAAAGTAGCATATCACTTAAATTTCTTTTGTATGTATTGTATTGGGTTATCAATTTAATTATTGCATTTATAATGCAAAAAAACTGCACTATCTAAATACCTATTTTATACACCAACATCGTGTTGTTACAAATTTAATTAAATATTGGGACTATAAGAAACATTAAAAAGTATACATTTACAATATAATAAAATTATTTAATAATAATATACTACAAAAAATTATTAGGTATTATTTATTTTGTAATCATACAAAAGTATATATTTTTATTTCTTTCACTAAATACTTATTATAAAAATCGATTAGAAACATACTGTACTAATGTAAGCCTAGTTCCATTCCATACAATAACATAGTTTTAAAAGAAACAAAACATGAATGAAAGTAATTTTATACAAACTTATCTATATTTAGTTTTAAATATATTTCTAATACATTCTAAGTTTCATTAAACAATAGATTAGTAACATTTTATTACGTACCAAGTCAAAACACCTTACGTTGTACACGCGTGAGTCATACGAAGCCCGCCACGAAAGCTACTCTACTTTACAACATCCATGCGCATCGAATAACAAATTGCTAACAATTTATCTTTAGACAAACCAAACTGTTTCTTTATTTTTAAACTTCACACTCACTTTATTTATTTTAATTACAATAATATATAATATTGCATTTACACGCCTTTGTCATATGTTTTATTTAAAAGTAGTCTAGTAATAATAATAATATGTTTTTAGCAAGAATAACTTATATTAAGCTTCACGCTTTTTCGCGCATAGCAGCTACAGAGCACATAAGCCGTCCGAGTGGGGACTCGTCTATTTGGGGAATCGGGTGGCTATCTGTAACGGATTTCCTCACGTCAAAAAAGTATAGGTAGAGCCTTGAGTAAAAAAAACCGTTCTTCACACTCCGCCCGAATTTGAGACATGGTGTGTTGAGTGGCGGAACTACTCTTCGTTTTGTCTCACCAGAGCGAAGAAATGTAAATAATTTACGTATAACTATAGCATAAAGTGGGAATCGAACCTGGAACCAATCACGTTTACAGTAAGGCGCTGTCCCATTGCGCTTTAATGGTCACAATAAATTAAAGAAATTAATTTAATTCTGAAGTTTAAATTTTAATTATGTTTTTTTGTAGTTACTTACTTGAAATTGGCAATTGTGTTGACTAAAATACTGACATTAAGGAATGTCTTCTATTGCGCCGCGAGTAATGCTATGACGTCTGCCAATAATTTGTTCTACTAAACCTTGGTTAACATTCATTGAATTTGATGGGAACTTTTCAATGGGCTTAAGTTATTTTATCAATAAATGATTTTTATTTATAAATTTACTTGAAAAAGTTTCAAGCTATTTAAGAAAATTTACTTTTTATATTATTTTATTATAACGTTATAATTTATAATAATACATTTAAGTACGAGATAACAATTTCACAAAAGGTTTAATTTTACGCAAGAACTAAGGTATATAAATCTTTTGCTAGTGTAGAATGCCGACTAACGCTGCCGTGACTTATGAACAAGAAGAGTGCTCTACTATATGCTATCAATGCGTTCCGAATGCAAATTAGTGTTTATTTTATTACAAGATAAATATTTTATATTCCATATATATTGTACGAATGTAAATTAAAGTTTATGCAATACAAAAACACCCTGCATGTTAGAACTAAATTACTTCATTGTGCCTTAGAATTAAATATCAGCTGCAGTTATGATAATTAAAAATGTACAAAATAATTATTGATTCCATTTTTCTATCTATATTTGATTTGTCGTCTCATATTGTCTAAATAGATGAGCGCATAGAGAACAAGTAAAACGACCTTGAATACACTTCATAAAGAACTACGTAAGTACTCAATAGACGTTTGTAATAGTTGCCCAAATTGGTTCGTCCGTCCACCGCACACAATCAAAACAAACCTTGAATGCACACAAAAATAACTACATAATAGCCCTGTAACAGTCGCAAACCATAAACTAATAATGGGGGAGATATGTTTTATGGCTTTCAAGTTTTGAATACGTTAAGTTTTTTGACTTTTAGTGCAGCAAAAATCGTGTACGTGCGAGGACGTTTATTTGGCATTTTTAATATTATAATTATTAATTAGTAATGCCTAATGAAAGTGCAGTGTAAAAGATTGACGTCCGTATGAAGGAGGTGCGCCTGCGTTTGTCTCCCGCCAGTTGACGCGGCGCGCCGGCGGCCATCTTGGATTAGGATCGATCATAGGTGTGCAGCTGTGAAGTGAGAAATATGAATCCGGGTGCATCTTCGTGTGTGTACTTTCTTTTTGTGTGCGCCGACGAAAGCTCCGCCATCTCCAGGAACTCTCGTGTCGCGCTGCAAAAACAATTCTAATTATAACCCCCACCACTATTGATTTATATTGTTATAAAATATTTTAGAGATTATAAATTATGAGTTTATATACTAAATATTAAAAATAATATGTACCGAATAGTTTACTTTTTTTATCTTGCACTACGTAACATAGCTACTGATAAATCTTAACTTTTTATCATTTTTGAGTTACTGCGATATAGACGGGGTCCAAGAATCTCTGATAAACCAAAATGATTTAATTTGTTATAATAATGTATTTATTTTTTATATATCTTTATCCTCTAGGTATCTAGAGGTAAGCCGGCGTTAAAAACAAATATAAAATATCTATGTAATTAAAATACAATATATATTTGCAGTGGTTTTGCTATATTATAAACTATTATATTTATTCATAACGTATTTATTTGTTACAATTTACAAAAGGCAAGCCGGTGAGACCCACTGGTCTACATCATTTCATAACAATTTATTATTGTTTTTACAACTGGCGGTAAATTTATAATTATCATAACTAAATACATGTATCTTAGTAACCTCTACAACTGTACTAAAGCTCTTGTAACATTTCATAAGATAATTGAAGGAGGTAAACGATAACCAATCTGAGGCACCGTGAGATTTAGTTATTACGCGTTGCATCGGAAATCATCGGTTACCCAACTTAAACTGAACCTGAACATTTGTATCATACAAAAATGTTCTTAGATTTATTTTCTCCAATCCACCTAATATTAACACAATTATAATAAATTCGATTACAGTTATAAATGTAGAATCAACCAATAGAAACATTTTGTACTATAGAAATACGTGGTATAACGGAGTTTATGGTGGGTTTTTTTTTTTTTTCTTTCGACAATGATGGAACATGAAAATATTATTAGGTCCGTGGGTATTATTACGCGTTGCATCGGAAATCATCGCTTGCGTACAATTGAACCGTGACTCTACCTTACAATTGTTCTATTCCACTTTTTGTTTGCTGAGAACATTCAGTTTTAGATGACAATGAGCTATATTAATTTAATTCTCATTTTTAGGTTGTAGAAATTTTCGCGACGTCCTTGTGTAGAGCTTTCATATATTTTTTTAGGGGACTTTATACATATACACATATAAAAGAATTAAAAAGTACAATGTTATATAATTTATAATTATTAGGTTGATTGTATATTGCAATTAGGCAATAAATAGAGAAAAAAAAACACAAAAAATATGAAATTAAATTTACGTTTAATATGTAATGTACTATATGTAATGATTTATACATCAACTAAAGAAATCTACATATAATACCCTTCGTATCCACATATATTCGTACGTAGTTACGTAAATAGGTATTATTATACTCGAACTTGGTCGGTTATTTTGCCCCAGGGATGTTCTTTTAGGATGCTTGACCATATCGAGCGTTTCATATTTCATTTTCACATTTCGATTATTTATATTTAAGCTAAAATATTTTTTCTTTAAAATATATAAAATCTCAAATAAATATTTTTTCCCATATTTTCATGTTTTGACATGAATTTTGAAATAGGGTAATTTAGTACATTACGTAGTTAAAACGTGTACGTTTAATTACACAAATCTGCCAAAACCAATTACATATAAATACTATAAATATATATATACTGCATAATATTAAGATGGATTTAATTTTTTATTTCTGTGCAACTTAGTTGCATCTATAATTATTCCTTGAGATTCCAGTAGATTTCCTATGACATATTATGAACTTTAAAATGTATTCAATTTTCTTAGAACTTTAGTAATTAAGGTAGTTTAACAATAAATAAATTTAATATCTCGCTTTAAAGAGATCATAGGTTTAATAAGGGATTTTCTAAGCTTTTTAAATGCAGCGTTCCTTGGTCACATTTGTATGGTTGTAATATAAATGGGAATGAGCATCGCTTATTTTATATAAACGTGTTAAATAAGCTTACAAAATATCTTGGCTCATAGTACGGGGCCGACCTAACCGCGCCGCTTCAAGACTGCTTGGCAATTAATAATTTTGCACGATCCTCCACCACTCCACAATCGCCGACACAAAACAAAAGTTTCGTATCAAACCACTACGTAACAGAACATTATATTTTACGTATACCTATTTATTTTAATTTTTATTACATCGTTTACACTTTTAAAATATCGTTAAAAATATGTATAGTAAAGGACTTAGTATCTCTTATTAATTGAAATAAATATATTTTATCTTTAAGACAAATTGGTTTGCTTTATGTTAAATACGAGTTGTCGTACACAACTGCGTGGTCACTAAAACATAAAATCGTTTAATTGTTTTTTTTGCGTGGAAATTTAGGAAAATTCTTACTCCTCTCTTCTCTCCATACTCTCAATTCTTATTCTTTACTACTCTCCTATAGTCCCCAAGCAATCTGCATGCCAAATTTCACGTCTTTGGGGGCGTAGACATCTACGCGTTGTCTGTCAATCAATCAGTAAAGCAAGAGTTTTATATATAGGTGTAGGTTTTTTGAAAATAATTAATGATTAAATACATATTAAACTCGAAGATGTAATTATTATTTTATTCATTAATATATATTTAGCGTTTAATTAACGTCATAGTTATTTTCACACGCAAGAGACCAATCTGTAATACATTTGTATGGTACATACATACCTACGTATGTACAGTTCTGGCATTATTAAATACTAAAATACATACTACACGTCAAATTATATTCATTAATATATATAATTTTAATAAAAATGTGTTACCAAATTATTAAGGCTAAAAACAATTATAATTTATTTTTCATACCTAGTTGTTCCAATTAATGGCCTAAATTATTTGTAAGAATTATAATAATTATAATTATACAAAATAAGTCACTCTGTAAGTGAGGCACGATATAAAATTGCGCCAACTAATTTAAAAGCCTTAACCCGTTCCTAGTAAACTATTAAACCATATTTAATTTCACATAAACAGTGCATGGCAACATACACCTTGTATAAATAACCACCACCTTTCCATTCGATGCAAAAATCTTATATATGTCAAGCGATATTAAATTTTATTTCTTTCATACTTGAGTCAACTATTGTAGAGCATGTGGATCGGACGTTTTTAAGTTCATTAAACCTACGGACAACTTTGTGTCTTAGACAATAAAGGTTGGTATTGCATAACAAAGTTAAAATTTAAGGCGTTTTAGAATTCCTTTCCTGATATAGGGAGCTTCGTGCCGAAACCAGCGTTTAACAGAACAATGTGTCTTCTTTTTAAACTAAGTCGGTTAATCGTGTTGATTCTACTATGAGGTTTTTACTTGAAATACTTTTTGCTCTTATATTCGTTTTTATAACATGCAATATTAACATGAAATATCATTAGGCAAGTAATTAAGAATGAGTGTTAGACTATAAATATATAAATTTGCTATTTCGTCATTTACATTCGGCATTTTTCCTTTAGCTTGCTAATTATTAAATTAAAATCTTATCTTAATAGTAAAGATTGAACTTATAGTACGGATGCTGACCATTAAACTGAGAAGGCTATAAAGCTATGATAACAAAAACAAGTGAACCAAGTTCATTAAACAATTAAAAAATAAACACTACCACATAAATATGAAATATCATGCATTTAATAAAGCTATAAATAGTAATAATTGTATACAAAATGTCATTTTTATCGTAAAAAAATATTTACGTTAAGAATAAATACAATTAATGCTCGCATGTAAGTTCACTTACCTTTCATTGGGCACTTGCTACTTTTTAATTATTCTTAGTCAATCTCACGTTGCGTTATAGCCCGTATCGAATTTGTTAGATCGCCCACGCCACTCAGAGATTCGCTTCGGATATCGATATAACGATCAATAAAGTTTATCACACCATTTCGGTAGGAATCTGATAATTATCCATCAATAAAATTTTATAGACGTTTCGATTGTTAGCGTTTTATAGTCTACTGGTGAAAGTTCGAGTAATATTTTTTGCGTGGCAATTTTTTTATAATTGTTAATATCGTATACTATGAGCACTTGAATAACTATTTTTTGTAAAAGAAATGGTAAATGATTCAATAGTTCTTATTTGAAAGATTACACACAGCGGTAAACGAACAGAAAGCTTGCGCCGGCGCCGATAGCCATGATGGATGGGCCCCTCCATACACTTAACTTATATTTGGAGACTTGCGCTCAAAAGTATATCTATCCCTTTCTAATGTTAACATATTTCTGTAATATAATTTGGTTGTTTAGTTTATAATATTATATAGTAAGTTATTTTACGTAGTATTACATATTCATGGATTTCTTTTGTGTACATATAACATATAAATTTATTATAAGTAGGTATAATTAATTAAATTGAACATGAATTGTTCCAACATTTACTTAGTATCTACTTATATCCTTAATATTTAGGTAACAACACATATTTCTATACATTTTCATACTAAATTAACAATGAGTAAATATTGAATGAAATCGACGAAAATGATACAAAGTTCCACAAGGTTGTAGTTTCAAAGCAATTTTACAAAACAGTCGGAAGACTCGTAGCGCAATAGATAACTAAAAAGATGTATCTATTAAAGGCCCGCTTTTTCATACCAGTTGATGCCCATAAAGCCGTAAATTATAATTTATTGACCCACAGCAGAACAGAATTAAGTTATCGACCATTTCCTATCAAGGGCGGCGTTCTTTAGGATAATAATTAGACAGACTAGTGGTGTTCGAAAATTCGTATGTAACGGACGTTCGAAAACAGTCTTATAGTAATAGTTACTTTGTAAGTTGTGAGAGTATTCTAGTGTTTTTATGCGCGTAGTGTCGATACAGTGAAGGCGTCGCGACCTACCACAGTTTAAACCGACGGTGGCAAAGTATTCGATATGCAAAACATGCGTGACACGTAATGCCAATTTACGCACTAATATTGTCGAGTATATTACTTGTTGTCTATATAAATCTATATTTTTATATAAACTTTAAAGTAGTTATTGGAAGTTATAAATAATTTTAAGTGTTATTTATATATATGATTTTTCTATGTATTATACCTTATATAGACGGATTAGCTTTTACTTTTCACACGCCTCGCGGGAGATGTGTTTGACTGTCAGCGCACGATGTTGGAGGCAACGACGTCCGCGCAGAATTATAATAAGAGTTTCCTTCTGAACTGCACTCGCGATACATAAAACATATCGCTACCCGCCGTCATGTTTACAACGGAAAATACAATAGTGTGCTTAACGCAGTTTTATAATGTGATTTAAATTTGCCATTAATCACTATATACCTATATAAAACTTTTATATAAAAACCTCTTCTTCACTTTGTGACCGATAGATACGCTCAGCTGAAACTACTGGGCTTAGAAAGTTTAAATTAGATATGAAGGTCAAGTTGCAATCTGGCGATTGCTACTAGTTTTATATTTTATATTATATTGAATTATTAACATACCGTCAATCAAATTTTAATAGCAAATACGAACGAACGAATACGAATACGGACTAAGAGTTTATTAACGAATAACGATATTAGAGAATGTTATGTTATTGTAGAATTTTGATCTAATATCATTTAAAGTGTTAGTGTTTTAAGGGGTCAGAGACCGGCTGGTTTATGAATGCGAGTGCACGAAGCCGACGCGCTGCGAAAATATGTCTCTACAAACAAGCAACGCCAAACAGTCTTTAACATGTTATATTTTATGACCTATAAAACCTTAGCTGATGCATTTTCAACGATTTTATTAAAATATATATATATAAAAATGCTTATTTAAATAGCAGTAATTATGTACATATTACTAATTATTTCTAGGTAAATAAGCTAAACAAAGACAATGCACGATATGGCAAATTTGGTAAATTTTTTTTTATGCAAATGCCCTAAACGCTTGTGTTATACAAATTTATAATTTATGTGCTACGGTGTGTCATACTAAATATTTATATCGTATGCGTATTTTCATAAGCGCATTCCGATACCACGGATTGAAATAAAATTATAAACGCAATAATTCGCTACACATTTTATAATTCTTCTCTGTCCATCACATTAATAAGTAGATTTTAATTATTTTCAAATCCACAATATGCACGTATATTATTTAATATATAAATATCTTAATAATTTAACCTGTATTTAATTATGACGATTTTTTTAATTTTATTTTTCCTCTTGAAACTTGTATCGATCATTATAATTATTTATTGCAGCAAAATGAATATTAATTTTTATGCTAGCATCAGAGTTACCCAATTGTAAGTTATATCCGGGCATTTTATATTTAAATAGTTAGCTATATTGGTAAGTATTTTTAGTTCGGTAAATATATGCATGAAACCAAACAAATTCACAAAACAAATGACAGTTTTATAGTTTATAGGTATAGAAAAAATATTGTTAACTATTGTAAGTTAATGAAAGTGCAATATAATACGGGTGTAATAACTGGATAGCAGAACTTACCATCCATCCTTATTTCATATTCCATGTAATATTACAGTCGTATTTAACTCATTCCACGTTTTTGTCTGTGTACTTAAATTATACGTCTGCCATCGAGTTATCATTCGAACAATAGTGCTTCATTAGGTATTGGCATCTCATGATTTGCGTCTAAACGCAAAGTTCATTTAGTGGAAACACTGTACGTGCGACAAGTTTTCTTTTATTATTTTCATCGTCCTTTTCAGGAGACATATGTAATAATTTAATTATCTAGTAAACTTCATTGTTAATGTTTTTGTATAGATATAAATTAGAAATGCTTAAACAGCTTTGTATTCATTATTGACATTACACGTAAAAAGTCACAGTTCCTTTATCAATTTATTGTGAAATTATTCAACATAATGAAGAAATATGCAATAAGCAAATCGAAGCGAGCACAGAAGCTTAAAAGGTAGTTACGCCAGGGCGAATAGCCATCTCCTCCCTACCGGCCCTCTGACCTCACTAAAACTAGAACTGTGATTTAACGACTAATTGACTGTAATGCCTTGAAAGTTTAAGTATATACGAAATTATCATTATGAAAAAAATATTTAATACGATATATTTTACTTGTAACTATATTTTTTAAAAAGACATATTTAGAAAACGTATAAAAATTTTAACGCAGCGGGATTTGAACCCGAGCCTCTTGAAAACCGTTCAAGCGCTCTGACCGCTAAGCCATGCGTTCTACTTTAAACTATATTTTCTATTAAAAATTGAACATATATTTTTTATTTCGGATAAAAACGGCAGTTTAGTGGTTTTTTGTTTGAACGAACTCCAAACAAAACAAGATGGCGATTGCGTGCCACTAACTTCATATAGCACAAATTTAAACTGATTACTTTCTGTTCACCGCAGTAACCAATTTTCACGCCATACATTGTAGATGAAATATTTGTAAACCTTTAATAACTAAAAATTGCCATTTTATGAGGGTGTTATAAATGCACCTAATTGTACAAGTACAGTTAATTTAAATCGGTTCATTAACAAATACTATATAAATAATTTTAACTACGGCAATTATTCCACCTAAACTTAGTTTAGTACTTCTACAAATGTTATAGAGTAATGATCACTTAATAAATGAACTCGGGCTAGGTTATTTGTTTATATTACAGAAGCTGCGAGATAGATTAATTAATATAATATGAATTTGTTATAGTTGCAATGTCATAATTTACCATCTTATATTATTCCTGTGATTTTTCTGTTAAAACTTGAACTTTGTGGTAACTGTATAAAGTTGTTTATAGAGCGTGTTTCGTATATTCAAAGTGTATCGCGTACAGACGGCCGCGGCATTGCAACATTAGATCGCAATTTCAATAAACGGATGAAAACAAGCAATTCGAATAAATTAGCTGTTAAATAAGACAAAAAGCTAAATTCCATTCGTGCCAAATAAATGATATAATAATATATTTCGGGAGTAAGTCTTGTAGCTTGATTAGCAGATCTTAATTGCCTGGTGATTACAGTTTTATTGATTCAATAAATAAATCCATTAATATTGAAATACCGACTAAAGTAATTAAGGATACTAGAGTAAATTTTATTTACACTGATGTGTGTGACTTAATTTTTTTACAAGCACAAGCTGTTGGTGTTGCAACGCTATAGTAGCTTTTTAAAAAAATATATTTTAAGTGGCGAAACCTAACGCTATTGTATTTAACTATATCTATATAAAATCGGATTTCAACCAACAATTATTGAGTACAGCGCGAGGGGTCGCTATTGCGTCACGACGGTATCTTTAATAATACGGCTTCACACTTTACACACACAACCTAGGGTCCAGACACTACGTTCTACATTTTCCGCCCGCTATTGCATTTAGTGGCGGAACTCCTTGAGTTCCGTTTCGCTCTGTCGTAGTTAAAAAGACCGGATAATTAGTTTAAATAAAATCATTTACTTGAGTAGGAATCGGACCCACAATTAAATGTGTTCACAGTCAGACGTCGGTACGATGGCATACGGCATCTTTGATTATGTAAATTATATACTTAAGTTAAAAAAGTAAAGTATTAATAAGTATTTATTAAGTATAGTAAGGTACTTTTAACTTTTTCTACATGTATTATAGAACAAGCGACTTGCTCGCGGCTTCGCCTGCGTAAATTACATGACTAAATTATTTCATTTTTTCGCCCGCCCGCGTTCTCACTTAAGTCACAAACTTTGCTTAAATTTATAATTTAAATGGTTGTAACTTTTCTATTTATGGACCGATTGAAATGAAATAAACACTTAATTTAAGGGAAGCTTACTATGATGAAATTGCATTAACATAGGTTAAGCTGCTTCTAAAATTAGCGTGCACAAACAAACAGACAAACAGAAAAGAAAATTAAAAATAATTATTTTGGGTTCTATTATAATGAAAAATGCCCGTAATAATATGTTTTGTCATATATCCTCCATGTGCAGACAGCGATCAGTTACAATTTCATTATATGTGTAGAGGAATATAAGTTGTCTGGTGTAGAGCTACAGACGAGCAAGCAAAGCGCCAGAACAGTATTTAAATGGTAACCATCTCGCCTCAACCTCTCGATGGCAGTAGCGGCAGAATAAAGATAATGTTCACACGTGGCCGCTTATAAACGTCACAGTACCAGTCCGATGCAGTAAGATGAGCACTTTACGACTAAGCCCAAGTTGATAATTTTTTTTATTAATTTTACGATCGCTTAAAGATATTAAGCCGATATCAATAATGGTTATTGAGGTTATTACAACGCTATAAGTGTTGTTTATTTGCATTAAAAATGAGTTTATTTCTTATTTAATTTTAAATATTTTGGGGGATCTCTCGACCAGCCACCTCCACGTATGTAAGTTTGATTCTGACATGTATTCATGGATTTATTAAAGTATTTCTATTAGAATATCAAATTGGTAAGTACGTAAATATATTTTAACAAGAAGCAATTTAATTTAATAAAATTGTAGTAATAAAATATATCTATGTGTAGTAAACGGGATATTGTGAAGCATCCTCACAGTCCCTTCTTTTTATTGCGTTCTGTTTACAACGTATTTTATAGAACCAGCTGCTTGATTACGTCACTCCAGCTGGTAGAATCGGTACTTTAGGGAAATTTCGAATTCAAATTCATTAAACAAATTACCCCGTCTATCTAACAGCTCAATAAAATTCTTGAAGTGTCACGACTACTTGCATTCTAACACTAATTCTAGTTGTATTACATTCAATTTTACATAAGTTTCGCTAATAAAATATTAGATTATTAAAATATATATATTGTGTTGTAAATATGGTTAAACTGTGTCGATTTTTACCATCATGTTCTAAAAAGTTAAGAACGGTCAGGATGTAAGTACCTGAATTACGTAACCGTAAAAAATGAAAGATGTAAACCTTAGACTTTTGAGCAATTTGCACAATAAAATCGCATGTAATACAAAACATGCGGTCAGAATAATAAAGATTTAAGCAGTCAGGTACCAATCTATTATTTACCTTGTTCTGTGTTGAAAAGCTAACTGTTTTATGACCAAAAAAGTTGCATAATGTTAACGGTCAAACTAAATGTCTTTTTTAAAATAACGGAGACGTTTTAAAAAGATGTAGATTAAAAAAAATTACATTGATTTCTTAACAGTATACTCCTAGCTTGAATTTATAAATATTTGTACCTACTTCATGTTTAAGTCTGTTCGATAAATAATTAATCGTCGTATGCAAATGAATTGGTTTAGAGATGCAGCATGAATAATAAGGCAGGTGCTCTATTATCGGTGCATTTGATAATGCTATCGTTCGATTTTCTGTTTATACTTTTTAAAACATATTTGTTAATTCACATATGGGCTTGTGAGGAATTATTTCATAAATTATAAAATTAGAGCACATATTACTTAATCAGACTACAGGTGATGGAAGTAGATTTATATATACTTGCAAAATTATTATTTTTTGATAATAAGACGCTTTCGAGATTTAGTTAAAATGAAAATAGAGACATGTTATTAGGCATAAATAGTAATTTTCATACTTGTTTGACAACTTTTACCGATTTTCTGCCAAAGAAAGTGCAACATTATACATGTACTATAATAATAATTTAAAAAAATTCTATGCCCCGTTTTAATGCAAATACAGTATTTACAGGAACATAGTGCAATATTACTTTAACGTTCAATAAATTGACGCTTGTTTTATTATTTCCTTCTCGTACGGAACCCGTTCCCGCTGATCCCGTTTCTCATCCGCGTCACGTGGTCGCCGGGTCGCTCCGACCACATTGAAGCTGCGACAGTCACACACATCATAAATCTTAAGTCGCGTCTCTCCATTGTTTTCACTAATGTCAAAGATCAGCAGTTTACCATTGTTATGCTGGATCTACCACACAGTACATTACCATTTAATAAAAGTTTTAGGCGTTACTAGTTGATTTAGTATCAATCCTTACGCTTAGATTACAAATTATGCGAATTGATAATTAAGATGTAGATAAAACGGCAACTTTATTTACATCAAGATTTGATATGAATATTTCATTGCTTTTTTAGCTCCGGATGTTAAGGCGACTTGAATGTCGCCTACGCGTCTACGGAATGTGTACGAAAATAATGTAGATTGAAATATTTTAAGGGATTAAAATATATTGGATGCCTTTAACGTAAAGTTGTAAAATAACCTAGAGTATAATTGATATCATAAAACTAAAAAAACGAGGCGGCCTTTAGTACCGCCATAAATAATTTTAATATAAGCTCTACGTAGTTAAACAGAGCGTCAATTTGCAAGATATTCGTAGTCCGTTAACTTGTTCTTCGAGCCCCAAGGCGACCTCAGTTCTTTAGCGTTGGCACACGGATCGGTTTTGTTTTTATTAAGTATCTTAGAAATAGGTAGTAATACAGTACTTACTAGAAAAAAATATTTTTTGCAATATATAAGTATATACAAATATGTTAATTTACCTTCATGTTGATATATTATAAATTTTTTCCTCTTCTAACGAATGATATCATAGTCCGTATATAATCGCGGAACTACACTGTACGCAGCTGAATTATCGACCGACCAAAATGTACACAAGTTCAAGGACCCAATAAAAACCGAGTACCCACGTGGCTGAGCGTACCATTGTGAAACGTGACAAGTTATAATAGCGTCTACCATTAGTTGAGATAGTGTTTACAAGCCGAATTCTCCTCTGCCGCTTTAAGCGAGTTCAGTAACGCTAAAAACAGCCTATTCAGAGCTATTTTTATGTAAATATTGTCAAGGCCTCGCGTTTTGCCTCCTACCATATAATTCTGATTTTTTTTATAATTTATGAATAATGATTAATCCGTAGTGTCTTAATATATTAAGTATTTATAAAATTGAATTATTAATTAGTTCCTTATACAGCTTAAGTTCAATGCAAATGCAGTGTTGCATAAAAATAACATGAAACTGTTTTTATATTTTATGAACCTACTGTTATCTTTCTTGACTCCTGCCCATAAATCGTTTTTTTATTAAGTAATGACTATTTTAATGTCAACCCGATAACTTTCCTTTTTAGTGTCATCTTTTATAAATGTACATTTCTATTATTCCAAACGACTTCAAAACATTTTAGGCTATTTTTATTGTTTTTTTAATGCTCTGAATTGCGGCTTGATAATCATCTAATCTTCAACGCAAGATTGTAATAATACTGCAATAAAATAAATATTAAGGCCTAATTAAGTTGTTACTTTTATATGAATGCTTAAGATTAGTTAGGGCAGTAAAATTGTTTCACTCTCCTAATTAGTACAGAAGTAGTTAAAATCTATATCGTAACATCAGCATAAGTTAGCATTTTAATTTCATTTAATGTCTTTTTGTGGTACAATTAGTATAAAAAGCTGAGACAAAAATTTTGTGATCATAAACTAGTTGCGATAAGGCTATAGAGGCTATTCAAATGTTCTTTTCAAATATCTAACGTACTTACAAAAATTGCGGGATACTTTGAATTGAAAGATCTGTTATAAGTATATATAAAATGTTCCATCTATTTAATGTTTTGAAACGAATTTTAATATTTTGTATGCATTTAACTTGATATTCTTGATAGATATGAGTAATAGCTGTGACTGGGTCTGAGTCCGGACGTAGTGGAAGCGTTTATTGTTACCGCTGTCGCCTGCTTGACACTCGATAAAAGTAATAGTGGGACATGTATTAAACTTCTTAACAGTAATTTGGCTGTCATAGTTTTTTATTTATAACAAAGTAATGAAAAAAACAATTTACCGCATTAAATTATGTTTTATGACATTCAGCTTTACGCTTTTTATTTCTTCGCTGAGCAGGAAAGGCAGAGAGAATGTAGTGTCAAGAGTTCAAACCCGTTCTCTACTTTTCGCCAGAATTGAGACATTGCGTGTTGAATGGCAGAACTAAACGCCGCGCTTTGTCTTGTTATTACAGCGGAGAAATGAAAATAATTTAAATATAAGCATTCCCCGAGTGGGAATCGATTGCGTTATAGTTCGTGTTACGGCCGAAAGGAAATTCTACGTTCTCTTTTTATTTGTTTAAAATAAATATATATTTTGTTTAAAAATATAAAAACATAATAGATAATATATCAAATACTATCAGTACAAAGATACAATTTTCAATTTAATTTAATGGGATTTTATACTATTGTCGACATTCTAGGGTTGAAACGAAATATACAATAGAAAGAAATTTTTGTGCTGGAAATATAACAGTTGTTGTTTCCCACAAAGCGATGATACGTTTCTCTTATGCTTCAATTTATTAGCTATATAATACTTATATATGCGGAAGTTTTTATATGCATAGATGTACCATATATTTTAATTTGTGCAAATCATTCCAGCATGTTCTTAATAAGAGATAAGACTAGCTTGACAAATTATAAGAAATAAAAGCAGCTTCATGTTTTATTCTGCATAGCAAGGTTATCAGAGACTATCCAATCTTGAAATCAAATGCCTGTTGAGTGGCAAGAGTCATCTGGCCTGCTCCGGAGAGCAGATGAATATTAATAATTGAATATGATCGTGTGGGGATCGAACCCACAACCAAATGCAATGTGCTACTTCAGTCAGACGCTGTCCTTTTACGAATAAATGGCGTAAATCGTCAAACAATCCAAATCATAAAAAGACATATTTAGAAAACGTTCAAGAGGCGCGGTTGAACGGTTTTCAAGAGGCGCGGGTTCAAATCCCGCTGCGTTCAAATTTTTATACGTTTTCTAAATATGTATTTTTCAATTTCCTAAGTGTGGGAATAACGCTTTAAAAAAAGTTAACAAAATATAAATCCAAATCATGTTGGTTTCCAACTTTTAAAATGAGATTTATGTATTTATTTTTAAGCAGTACAAATGCATAACGTGTAATTGCAATTAAAATAATCTTTTAATTCATCATTTTATTGTTTATAAAATCTTGCATAACATTTTCTATATAAATTTGTATAACTAAGTAACATAAAGTATGTAGTATTTTGTAGTTTTATTTTAAAAGAATAAAGTTTTTGTGGCGCCTGTGTTTCACTTCATAAATTCAACCCTACCTATTTCCTGTTTCTAAATCACGCTACATTTTACCATTATGCTATTTTTTGTTGGGATATTTTGATTTTATTGCAACTGCTCTAGAATTTCCCAATAAAGGAATTTGGGTTAAACTTCACTTTCCTATAGAGTTATGTTATAAATATTTCACAAAAAAATTATTAACACCACATACTTCTTGCCAAGTACCTATATAAAAATTAATTATATATATATTTTAGAAATAGTAATTAAATTCTAGCTATAAATCTATACTGGGTAAAATACTTAATGAGTTACTAAATGTATAAATATATTTTGTTTAAAACTATATTTAAGAGAAATTTTTTTTCGTTTCTTTCATTTTTAACAGATTAAAGAAGCAAACAGAGTAAATCAACACTAACTACTACTAACTATGCTGATGCTGATCCATTTTTCAAGTGCGTAGACAGTCCCAAATAATGTCTTTATAACGGGTTCGCGTGTGTAATGCCAGTATCACGCGTCTTACAAATTACCTCTTTTCGGAAATTATCAATTATCTTTTCTCAGGTGAAAGGCTTTATTATACTTATCTATATTAATATCACATATTTATGTACAATATTGTGTACGTTCGTAAATTTATTGCAATATATGATCAGTAAACCAGCTAAGCCTTCCCTATATGTTTTTAAGCATGTTATAGATACACAGACATAGAAGTAAGTGTGTGGCATTGTTGGAAAATATAGCTGATAACTGATTTTAAAATTATCAGCTCAAACTTGTAATTCGTTTAAATTTTAATGTGTTAACAATATTTACGACTTAATAAATTTTTTTTATACAAACTTATAAATTTTACATTTCTTTATAAAAATAAAGCATATTGGAAAAAAAATTATATCATTAAATCATGTGTGTGATTTTTTCGAAATAAACTGTAAGGTTTTAATGATTTTCATATCGATACATCGTTTGGAGCGTTTTTAGCGTGCATCACGACGCTGAGCGGTGAGCGCATAATTTGAAGCTACAAGATGTCGGATAAAAGGTCTAACGTAACTATTAGAGGCATTGTTCTCACAAATATTCATGGGCGTTTTTAATGCAAGAAAAATATTTTTTCTTAATATTTTAATACATAATATAGAAGAGAGAGAATCTAAAATGAAAAAAATTAAACTATTACAAAATCATACAATTGAATTATTATAAACACTAAATGTAATTTTAATTACTTTAAAGTTCTACGAACATACGTATTAAACCCACTTAAAATATAGATAGGTACGTAAGTTTAATAACTATGTAATAAAAAAATAATAAAATAAATGCTTTTTATCAAAAAAAGATATCGAAATATTATAAGGTTTAAAAGCTTTTAGTTATGCTTATTATATAGTCGTTCATTGTTCATTTGACAGATTTTAATAGTAAATTTACCTGAACACCCATTGCAGCGATCAATAGATAATTATACTGGCATTACCTACACATTGAACCTTTATGACCCACCTTGTGTAACTGCAGATACACGTGTAGCGTATATTTTGTCGTCGACTATGCGAAAAATCATTATAATGAAAATCTAAGTTTTTAACCAGTAGAGACCTTACCTTTAAATTAAAGTTATTACTAAAAGTTATTTTATAAAAAGTTCTTGAAATAAAAATGTAAATCAGTTACATTCTGTCTGTCTGTACATGGAAGATATATGAAAAACAATATTATAAGGGGCATGTATCAATGTAATAGAACAATGTTTTTTTTGAAAAAGACATTTTAGAAAACGTATAAAAATTTAAACGCAGCGAGATATCCTAAGTGAACGAATAATTCATTAAAAATAGAAATAATTAAAAAATGTCAAAAACTTTTCTTTTTTTCGTTGTATTTTTGTGTATACTAACGACCCAATCGCGACTTTGTCTGCGTAAACCTCACGGCTCTAACAAACTATTTAGTTTTTCTCCCACCCCCGTTCTTTGCTTAAATTTATAATTTTGTCAAATTATGAAAATAATAAAAATAAATTGAAATAAGTTAAACACTAAATGATAAGGGAAGAATATCAAAACACAATAGTTAACACTCTATTTAAATTAGTTAAGCCATTTTAAGCGTTCACAAACGCACAAACAGATATATTTTTTCATATATCTTCAATGTACATACAGCGGTCAGTTATGTTTTTATTATGTTGTAGACTAGTGACCCGCTCGTGTTTCACTTAAAAGACAAACTTTGCTTAAGTTGATAATTTAATTGCTTGTAACTTTTTATTTATTAACCGATTGAAATGAAATATACACTTAATGTTAAGGGAAGCTTACCAAAATAGAGTAGTCAAACTTGCATTTTAATTGGTTAAACCATTTCTGAGATTAGCGTGCATAAACGCACAGACAAACAGAAAAGACATTAAAAATCTTTGTTTTGAGTCCTATTCCATTGATAAATACCCCATTAGTATATTTTATATATGTGACATATACAGACAGCGGTCAGTTATATTTTTATTATATGTATAAAGTTATGTAAATCATTCAATTTACTGAGAAATAAAAAAATTAAGGTGGTGATAATGTATGTATTGAAATTTAGAATAGTTAAAGGTTATTATGGTAACAGGTGCAGAAAACCAATATATTGTACTGTATAAAAATACATTAAATTAATGTTGAATGTATTAGTAATATTTGACAAATAATACTATAGAGCGTAAACTACGTTGTTAAGGCAACGGCGTATTATACAAGTCTACTGGGCTGCTAGTTAAATAAAACACCTATATACTTCTTCAGTCTTATTATTATTAAATAACAAAAACTATCTAAACTGGAAAGCTTAACGTGCAGACTATGAGGTAGCTTTATAATGCGATATGTTTTAAGGCCGACCTTGCTTTGGCCATAAATTTAACAATTGTGACATGCAAATCTCTACTAACCGCGCTTGATTTATTGTCAGAACGCGAACAATTTGCTTTGCCGTGTCTGATAGCGATAGTTTGGATCAGACACCATATTGAGTAATAGATTCGTAACTGACTTTATTTTTGCGTCGGTGTTGATCTAGGAATGCTTATTGGAACGCGGAACGTAATACGCTCATACATCTGTAATTTTTTTCCTATCTTTTATCTTGATTAAAAATATGCGGGAATCGAGGAATTACCTTGTACAAGCTTCTAATTCCAATGTGTATTTAATAGTGAAAAACTTTTGTATTAGAGCTAAGCTTTTGTAATAGTATTCAGTTCCTGTATTGAATATTATTATGGGCGTTATAATGATTCATAAAGTAAGTTGTTTAACATTTGGTAATATTCTGTATACTGTACTGATTGTCAACGATTAACTAATATTTCTCAAAGTATTTGCACTGCAAAACTCAGCAGGCGATCGTGCTCAAGCGCCACTTTACAAGGTTTCTATTGGCCTCGAGCGATAGGGCTGCCTGTCTAGATGTAACGAGCCCACACTCTTGGCTATTACAATTGAATTGATCCACGAATAAATTATCTGGTTATGCGTCCAACGGATGCAAAGGACACTTGTTAAGTTATTAACTATACTATGTAAATATTTGAACGCTTAAAACATACAGAACACAACGCCTACAAGTATTGAGGAATAAATTTTAATATATTTTAAGCTTATGTATAAGACTTGTTATAATACTTGTTACAAATCGTTCTTGCCTTGATAGATTTGACAAAAATTTTGGAAAAATGAAATTAGGTGAATACAAAGTGTATTGGGGTATTTACGAACTGTGAAACGAGTAGAATATTCGCATTAAATCATACCAGTCATAAATCGCATAAACTCGTTCCACAGCTTATCAAAACAATACACAGACACACTTCCAGCAGTACGACGAAAAACGACTTCCATACCTCAGCTTTATATATGGCATTATTGAGCCTATTACATAAAGAACAAGGTTGCGCTTGCACTGCCATTCATACCGCGTTTAGTATATTGTGGAAACAAAACTAAGATCATTTCAAAATTAAGCCTCAAGAATATGATAAATTTTCATAAATCAGACGTTATTTATTGGAGTGTAGACTTTAAGGTGTTGCCAATCGGTATATTTCGGTTTTATAAGATTTGTTGAGTTAAGTCGTTCGTGCATTAAGCGAAATAAGCCGAATATTGATTATTAGCGAGCGCGCTATTTTGTATATTACTGGCGATGGTAAAAAATATTGTTACGGGCAGGTAAAAGAAATATTTTACAGAGCAATTTTAACTACATCCGTGACCTTCACATTACTTATATGAAGGTAGATAGATAGGTAGGTATTAATGTATGGAGGTAGGGTGAAGCGTCTACAAATATCATCGAGATTATAAAACCATAATATAAATGCTATAAACAATTAATAGGAAGTGAGAAGTCATCGTTTTAAATTACTTTTTTTAGAATAACAATTACTTAACAATTAACAACTTGCGTCAATGTTTATGTTTACATCATCGCATTATAGATTGAAGATAATAAAACAAGCATAGAAGCTATCTATTGTACGGTGTTTACTCTCACGTTAGAACTGCAATTTCATAGTTAAGAAAAAAGAAAGTGTTGGTTTTTATACAACGCTTCATTCAATTATTCAATCAATTAAGCAGGCAATTGTTATAAACGGATGCAGGCAGATATCACACAAATTTAAATACAATATGCCTTTACTGTTCTATATCAGACTGTATTTTAGCTAATATGATAACAATTTTTTCTGATTTTACACATTTAATCTTTAATAAATTTCAATAAGTTTATCAAATAAGATACCAGACACCGCCCCGTGCGGCGCTCCGGACAACCACACCGGACCACCGCGATACTTGATTCTTTGACATATCTACATAAAAAGAAGTAAAATAATCATATTTTAAATTTACCACACATTTGTTGAACCTCTCGTTCATTACGTGCTAACATCAAAGACAGGCCACCTCGTCATTAACACGATTATCTACGAAACGCTCTTTTTTATATAATTATTTGCAGAACATAAAAATAATCATGATTTAAGGATTGTTATTAATGGAGCTTTGAAATTAGTAATTGTAGTAAATTACAGATTGATAAAGCAAAGAAAAAGCTAGGGCGTGCTATGTAATAAAATGTTTTTGGAGCAATTACAATATATAGGTAGGTTGTGTACTTGTGACGCACAATATGTATGTACCCATACGATTGAGGTTGCCCGGAAATTTATAGATAGAGAAAGTTTTATCAACCAGTCCTTCATGTTGGATTCCAATAGAATATAATACGTAATTAATCGAAACACTTTTCATTCGTTATACAGTAGGTACGTACATTACAGTAAACCTGCTTTTGTTTATTTTTACAAAAACCAATTATATTGTTTGTCCATATTAAAACAAGAGATAATAGTTGTCGCGTCGTTATACGAATGATTAATGTAAACAGAAAATTAATATTAATTATCAGCTGCCGATGCTTCACTGAGGCTCGCTGAGCTCGCTCACACTGTAGGATATTTTGCATTAAGTTGAATTAAAAAGGCTGCTATATAATTACACGTGTAATCGTAATTCATAGCGGGAATGACGGGATGCGGTTTATATCTGGCGTAGAGATTACGATCGTAATTGTACAAAATATTGCTGTTCGTCCGTCTGTCCGCTTGCATGTAGATGGAGATAGCGCCCTTTGTAGTATGGATGAACTTTCTCGGGTTTAAGGATAATTTGCACCTTCGTATTGTATTATATATGAAAACACGAAATCTCCTCCTTAGTGCAGAAAAGTTGGGAGTGCTTATTTGATTACTATCTAACAAACCATATTATCGTAGTTATTCTTTTGCCGACCTCGAAGAAAATAGCTTTTGCCTACATCACTTTAATGACGTTTATTTAAATTTTTAACTAATTTCTGTCGAACATATATGTAGAATTTAGAATATTTGGTTAGTATCATGATTTTTTTCTATGATATTTAAGAAAGTTCTTAGTGAATCAACATTAATTGCTATCAATAAAACAACCATTACGTTTATAATAACCTTCGCAAGTGATCTAGTATAGTGACTGATATATAATTATCTTTAAATTCAACATGATTTTAATATATATACGTTATGTTTATTTATGTATCAAGGTACGTTGCATTTATATTTTTAATACACAAGTTTCAATAAGCAAATTTCGTAACTATTTAGTGTCTGTCTAAATTTCTATAAAGCATTCTACATATATATTATAGGCATATTTATATGTAGGGGTTGGGTAACACAATATGTATAGATATTTTCTAATTGAAAGCACCATGTACTTCGTCAAACGATAAAAAATATTATTTAAAAGAACTTAATAACATTAGGTATTGGACAATCAGTTTGTAATAAATATTTACATAAAAGCGTCTTAAATTTTTCTTATTATAAACTAACTACAAATTCTAGCGACCCCCTCGCGGCTTCCCCGCGTTAAATATAGCTGTTCTTGTATTTTCGGTGGCCTCTTCGAAAAACAATGAAATTTCTAGAAAAAAAAATGAGAGAAAGAAGTAGCCTGTTATTCCAAGCCCCTTAAGTCTGTCTATATAAAATTTCATCATAATCGGTTCAGCAGGCCGTGATGATGTCACAGGCAGACAGACAGAGTTACTTTCGTATTTATAATATTAGTATGGATTGAGGACTTCCTGACACAGTAGAGATACGTAAGACTCAACGCGGATTAAATATTCGTAGAAAATGTTTTATTTAGTTCAAAGTTCTAGTTCTAGTGAAATAAAGTGCATATGAATAAGAGAACGTATGGGAAGCAGAGGATGAAATTTGCTTTTTCTTAAGGTTTCCTTACCTTACCAGAAAAATATCAATCTATATATTTTTTACAGCTTTACGCTTTTTTCAGTTGTCAGAGAGAACCTAGTTTCAAGACAATTCCTTCTCAACTTTCCGCCCGGATTCGAGACATCGCGTGTTGAGTGGCAGAACTCAACGCCGCGCTTTGTCTCAGGTACCTCCGTTACCTAGCCAAGCGCCACCTATCTATATATATATATATATATATATATATATATATATATATGTCTATGTCTACCTATATGCATGTACCATATCATAACAATATCTGAAACTAAAAATGTAGAATATGAAGGTTTTCAAAGTTTTTTATATTTTTCTAATAAAAGTGAAATATAAATGTAAGGGTAAATAAATATAATTGAAGAACCTATTACATTTTTTAAGTTAATAATGTTAGGTACAAACTAGATACTCTGCCACAAAAATATAAATTTAATTTATGATTAGCGAGAGCGGTCGAGAAGCAAGTGGAAAACACCTAAAAAATATTTGACTTTCCAAATAAAGTTATATATTAAGTATCTATACGAGAATTAGTTATCATTTGCTTCATATGTTCATTTGAACGTTTGTAAGTAATTACCTAAATGTGTTAAATTAATAATCAATACAAAATTGACATCGTAGCATGAATAGAACAGAACAAAAACTTGTTAAAGGCTTACTTACTAACAAAACGTGCTATCATAGAATAGAAATTTATCGTAAGAATTTTATCTCACCCGTATCTTAACTAAGCGCCGCTGTATACCGCCGGTAGACGATAATTTACTACCACTTAACATTTGAAGCAAATCGGAACGTATTATATTTAAATAATCACAAGTCTTTACAACATGTAACAACCAGGTTAGGGCAGCGCGACATTGCAAATGACGTGTTTTCTATGAAAACTCGGAAAAATCCTACATGAATAAACATATGTAGGTACATATTCAATTGTTACCGGAAAAAGTATTAACGAAATATTAATATTATTAACATTTTATGATATTTTAATAGAATAGAAAAAGTTAAAAGCTCAAAAGCTTATTGAAATAGAGAATATAAGTTGAAATCGCGCAATTTTCTCAACTAAAGTAGAGCAAACTTCTTGTTAGAGTTAGAAAGGAAAACCAAATATATTTGTTCTTGTCCCGCGCAATCTTTAAACATTTAAAGCTACATAGATGGCAGTAAAATCGGTGCTACGACTTGAAGTGCTCACTAGTGTCGCCATCTAGCGGCGAATAAGTGAACTTTTATGGCACGTTTATCGAAGAGGGCTCTTTGGTAGCTCATAAACGATTTTACGAGCGCTGGCTCAGGCCCGTGCCTGATATTACCCGACCGAGTACGGTTGGCAATGCAATATTCGGTGCTTCTGTTGAGCGCTATAGTATTCAATTCAACCGGTGTTCATGGGCTTTTATGTGCGATTCAAGGTGCGATTGGATGGCGTGCTCGGGCGTTTATTTGGCTTTATTGTTGGGGTTTGTTTATGCGATTGCTGTTTAACCAAGTACGGGGTTTTGTACATGTTTTTGTTATGATTATTATGTTATTGTGGATAATGAAGAGCGTATCGTGAGAATTTTCAACTTTTACTCATTTTACTAAAAGAAATTAACTGCAATTATATAAGAACAAAACTTATCAATTTCTATATGAAATATGAGCATTTAGATTCTTAGAATGGTACAATTATGGTTTATTTGGGTTAAAATTTAAAATCTGAAATATCGAATATACAAGCCGTTTATCATGGATTTATATTTGAATTTTCCCCAAAATGTAGCTGTGAAAAAGGCAAATCATAAATAAGATCCGATTCAAATTTGTAGAAGATGTTATCAGTATGATTTGTAAGCTCGCACCCAAAACCGTCTAGTGATGCGCTAATTGCTGTTGCGTTTATCGATAAGCTTTACGAATGGGCTTTGTATCGAAACTTATATAATAAATATTTATGACATTATATATAATTATAAATTTAGTTAACAAAACCTGTAGGATAAAATTCAAGTATGTATAAAAAGAAATTGAAAATACAGGTGCTTCTCAGACTTGACTTCTTTGAAGTAAATGAAATGCGAATTTAAAAATTGCTTATAGCATATAAAAGGTCTATAAAATTTATATTCATATGTCTATATATCTATCAAGATAAATTTTAACACGCAGGTTTTTGGTTCGACAGCATAAACATATAGGTGTTTCTATGGCTGTTTTGTTATTCCCTAGATAAAGCCAGCCACGAATTTAAATGAAGGGCAAATCTACGTACCTATAAAACATGTAAAACATTTAGGCAACCGGAAACTGTCGAAAATGGAGCTGACCACATTGAAATTACGATCGATGACTAAAGATTCAACTTTAAATTAACACTCATTTAAATTCGTTAAATACGACTACTCGCCTACGAAATGTGACGATTTATGATTTAAGACGATAAAATATTCGTTATTATATATATATATATATATATATATATATACAATAACACTAATAAATAATGAAATCACACAATAAAATTATGCAAAACTAATTACATATTCGTAAGTTTTATTTCGTAGCTTGTAATGGTTTTTTTATATTTGCACGTTTTTTGCATCACGAAAATTATGATTATCGTAGGTATAGGGACTATAAGGAGTTATAAGTATTCGAATACAAATTGTGTGAGTCACGGGTTTGAATTCTGCAACGAACAAATTTTTAAAGATATTATAAATTTTTATTCACTCCATTTTTCACTTACATCCCTATTAATTGATAAGAATATTGAGTGGCTGAACACATTGTTAAATATATAAAATATATATTGAATAGGAACGTAAACAGCATTCTGAATAGCTATTAATGTTTGTAGATGTACCTAAGGCCATTGTAGAATATAATATATGAAATGCCCAATGAGATCCGAGCCACCCTGCCTGTAACAAATTACAAGCTATTTGACCGAGTAAACTTTTTTTCTGCCTTACGGAACCCAAACAATGTGTTATCTGTCCTAAATGTGATTTAACAGGTAATTTTAAGAATATATTACCCTTAAACAGAGCCAGATTTATATTCTGACATAATGTAAAATAGGTAGGTGAGCATCAGAATGAGGAACTACATTTATTTTCATTTACTTCCATTTGTATCGCAGCTCCACGTGGAGATTACGTGATTTAACAAAGGGAGTGCTATAAATCTGAGGGCGCTGTCTTAGTAGGCTTTGTGGGCATTTTTGATATGTGCCTTTAAAAGCTTTTTTCTGTATTTAGATGAGAGAGTTCATTGTGTAATTCATTAGAGCAAGGGTAGGTCGCCGCGTGGCAGTGCGGCCCGCGGTCGATATCAAGAGATAACGCAATATTTATTGTCGCCCAATGAGATATCCAACAAGGGCGTGATATTTACGTCGTCTTCGCATTCGTTAACACAAATAAGTGTCATTACAAACTATTACAAAACTATACTAATCCACAACATAGAAAGTTAAATAAACAAATAAGAAAAAGTCGTCTATTCGATTTTAAAGAACTTCCAGAAACATGTACATACTTACATTACTTTTAATAACGGGTTTAAAGTAGTATACAATAAATCAATAGTACGAGTATTTATAGCATAAGTTACTGTTTCGATTCATTAACATGCTGGTCACGTGTAGGCCATCATTCGGTTTTACAAATGACTAGACGGCGCAATGCTAATGCTGAGGTGTGATTCCAGTTTTACAAAGATTTGTAAATTAAAGTTCTGTTGATTAATTTTGTGATTTGATTTATAAAGCAAATTATAATTCTTATGAACATTTGATTTTATATATGAATTACTCTTATAGCCAAGACGGTTAGCGTTTAAATAAAAAAAAAACATTATATATAATTGTTAAACAATTTCGAAATGCTGTATCATTTTAAACTTATATAAAGATAGTATCAAATTAGTGTGGGTGGTCCCATAAACTAGTGGCCGCATTGTCTATTCTCGAATCGAACTTGCTATTTGCATTGAGAACCCACTCGGCATACATTATACAGGTGGCACGGCAAGTAAGTAATTAGCGCATGTGTCGATATCGTTATTGCCATGAATGAGACCGTACATTTAAACTTTTATACATTTTTATTTTACCGCATAAAAACACTAAAGCTGTTGTCACACTATTTTTAATAAAGCGACGTTTCAGTTGGATTGGAGTTAATAAAGAAAACAGAGCGGTATTTCACTCTGCAGCAACTGACCTGACCGACCGCCAGTCCAGTAATACGTCACGACTAGACAGCTGCCCCCTCCCCCGATCCCAGAGCTCCTGCTCCACGCTAGACTGAGATGACAATATAACAAATAACATAAGAGCGATAGGGATCGCACCATCTCATGAAACATGGCGCATAACGCCCCTTGATTTATGGTGCAGTGTGCCAAAGTTCGAACTTTATGTATGCGTGACGCTACGTGTACAATATTATATTTTATAAAATAAATTTTATATGACATAACTTGTTATGAGCTTAAACTATGCGAGATAATTTTAGTTAATGTTTTATATAATTTATCGAGATGGAAAGATCGATATTTGACTCCGCTCTAAAATTCAGCTGTGACCATGGGGTCAGCGCTCATTTTGCTTGTCATAGCCAAAGGCTTTTGTAGTATGGTAAAATTGTGAGAATAGTTTAATCTCTTTTTTGTTTTATAACCAACTCACCCACTGTATGTCGTATTTTAATATAAAGTCGTATGCAAAACATTATTCAGTAAACTATTCACACATTTAAAAGAAAAATAAAGATATTGTAATTGTCGTTGTTATTAAAATTTTCACACTACTACAACTCGTAACGTTATAACGGATGTGCTTTATAATTTTTCTGCCTTTTTTACTTAATTGAAGAACATTTTTAGGAAATGTATATATTTTTTAACGCAACGGGATTCGAAGCCGAACCTCTTGGAAATCATCCGTTTAATAAGTGTGTGAATACTATAAAAATGTTTAAAAAGTTTTTACATTATGTTTTTTTTTTGTTACAGGTGCGTACAATTTTATTCGATTCGAGAGAAGTACGTATACAATATTATTTTATTAATTGAAACGAAAGCTTAGTGTTTTCTATGAACATCTGGAGTCCGAGCGCCATCAATTATACCTATTATTTTCATCAAAAACAGTTTTAATAATAATGCAATATTTACTTGTTCCATACAAGCTGGTATTCAGATAAGAATAAATACTAATAACTTAATATTATAAAAGACTTAATGCATTAATAAATCAGAAAATAATATATTTATTCATAAATGTAATAAATAAAATGTAATTTTAAATATAAATTTGTACTATTTAGTCAAACATCTAAAGTTAATGCATTATAAGCGCTTACACGAGCGTCGGGTTCACTGCCGCGAAGCATGATTAAAATTTAAATATGGGAAAGTACTGTCTTCATTAAGTGGTTATTAGACACGCTGAGCAAACTGAGCAATTTGCTGAGTAAAAATATGCGTAGGTACAATACAGCTCGGGTAGCGCCGTAAACATCTTCTAGTAGCGCACTAGGTGGTCTTAACTCTCTCGTATTATTTATTAGTTCACCCGCCCGGGAACAGTAGCTCCGTGTATTCAAAAGTAACATCTGTCAGATATTATACAAAACTTTGTTTTATATTGAATATATAACTTTATTCAATACATAATCGATACTTAGAGTGAGCTCTAAATAGTTACAAATACCTATATATTTATAAACCATATTACAAGATATATAAAAATCAAGAGTCTTTTCTTACATATTCTTTTACGACAGATAACTAAACTATTGAAATGCTAGTTGCATATGAAGCGTAAAAATCTGTAAATGTTGAATATAGAGTTTTTTAATAATTAAATGTAGGTAATTGTAACCTATTATCTATTGTTTAATTTTTTTTTAATTTTCATTTAAAAAAAAATTTAAAGTGTTATTTACTCAGAATATGAAAACCTTTAATAGAAAATTTATAAAAATTTTAACGCTTCAGACCTTGAACCCGCGTATCTCGAAAACAAATAAAATTATACAAAAGTTTTCTAAAGATGTTTTTAATATCCTAAATGTGTAAATAATACTTTTAATAAAATGTTAGAATGTTTAATAAAGTTTCTCCCTTGCCAAGCTTTGGGTAGCAGAAATTTTTAAATATTGATCAGAAGAGATGCTAACAAAAAATAAGTTGTAATTAGCGTATAAGAATTTCGACGTAGCTGTATGTCAAACGTATGACTTAGCGGTCAGCGGTTTAAAAAACTTTTATACGTTTTCCAAAACGCTATACACTTTATTGTGATAATTTATAGGGTATCATATTAAACTAGATATTTATCTATCTATACTTATATCTAGTCATCTAAAACTAACTCTGTGTCACTAATTAACTCCCATTTCAAATTTAACCCTGTTATTACGAAAAAATGTACGCTTAAATTTTTCCTATAATTATATGAGGACAAATTGAGTAAGATATTCGTCGAGTCGATGTTACGAGGGTTCGCATTGTTCATCCGATGACAAATAGTATGGCAGATAATACCACACTATCGGGTGTCCAGAGAATTTAGCACTGTTTCCAGCCAATATTCCGCTTGATAATAAACATGGTTCGACCTTTAATACGTTATTACGAACGCAATTATCATTGGAGTTTATTTAATATATGCCATCGTTATTTTATTTCGTGTAAAATCATTCCATTTTGATAAATTATGGTAGTTTACAAAAGCTTAAACAAATTAAAATAATATTTCATTTTAATATGTTCTAAATATTTGGTTAAATAAATAAATGTCAAGTAGTATTTATAGAAATGAAATTAGTTTACATGTCATTTTTAAAATAAGTAAACGTTTGCGGGTTCAGGCTTCACGTTGTTATATTTTTATCATATGTTGAATATTATTTTTTCACTGGTCTCATTAAACGAACATTAGATAGGACGTGTTAAGTTTCGCTACATCTTTATATAAGATTTCTAGTTCTAATTTTGTAATTATAATTAGTATAACGATATTAATAATATTAATATATTTGGGTCCCATTGGCCAAATAAGAGTTTGTGCTAAGCGTTAGTAAGGCAATCCTCGCCGATCGTGATCTTCGTGACTAAAACTATCTAACAGACCCTTGCTATTTTAACGAGACTTCCCAACACTGTTATTTAAAGAAATATATTTAACTAATTTAGCGCTCAGACGCGGCTTCGTTTGCGCAAATTACACGACTAAACTATTTTACTTTTTGCCCGTCCGCGTTTTTACTTGAATCACAAACTTTACTTAAATTTCTAATTTAAATAGTTGTAACTTTTCTATTTACAAATCCATTGAAAAGAAATAAACACTTAATGTTAAGGGAAGTTTACCAAAACACAATAGTGAAAAGTGATAAAAGCCCCCAATAATGGTTTTTTATACAGGTATCTTCCATGTACAGACAGTGATCAGTTTTATTTTTATTATATGTATAGATATTGGTATATCATTTTATTTACAAGTAAGAAAATAATTTATTTTATAAGATTAAGTAAACATTTATACAAGAAAGTATTTTTGTTTATTTCTCTACGGTTTATAATTTAAAGTATTTATTGTGTTTATTTGTAAAGAAATGAATATTTAATGTCATAAAGAAAATAATAAGCATACTTTTTATTTTCTTTATGACATTAAATTTAATAATATTATTATTTTATAACGTATTTAATAATATTTAATAATATAACATATAACATTACGTATTTAATAATATAACCATAATAATGTAGGAGCAACATAAAAAACTTCCTAAACGTTCCTATACAGTATCGTATATCTTACGTTTTTTAATAGATAAATAGCGCTTCGCACAAACGAGCAATATCGCATTATTTTGCCCTCCCTCAGGAAAGGCCCTTCTGATAAAGCCTCCTTCCTCATACCCTTCACGTTAATGTACTACGCCAGACGTTGACAATCATTTTTTGGCCTACTTGGTTATATTATAGCCCCTATAAAGTGTACCTCCAATTATGTTTTCCGTGTCTATTAAAACGGAAATTGGGCAGTCGCCGACTTACAGTTTAAAGTGACTTTTATCGCAGCTTCGGAATTTAGAAGTAATTTATTTTCTTTCATTATTCTATTCATATACAAGTAACAGTACAGCGACGGTAATTTATGCAATTTTTTGAATGCAAATACAGGTAGCGGTCTTAATTTTAAAAAAGTAGTTTACAAAACAATAATTGTTCCGCCGTTGTCGGTCTTTAGACGATACAAAAGTGTGAGCTCACGGTACAAGGTAATAAAATGTTCAAAAGTTCGAAAAAATATGCCGTCATAAACAAAGCGGTGTGGATGCAAAGTTAGATAAAGAACATCTCACACACCTGAGCTAGAAAATTGCTTTTTTCTAAGCGCCTCCAGTTTTTACGCAACTTTCTCCGAGAATAAAAGAAGTTTCTTAAAAGAACTTTCTCATTTTTTGCCTCTGGGTGTAAATCATATGAATATACGCGTAATATGACGCTTCAAAATTACAAAAAATATATGTTTTGACATATAAAAAGTTTACAACAGCACTTACTAATATTACATATTTCATTTCATAGATAGCCTGCTAACTATGCTTCTACTTTAAAAAGATAAGTGTAGCTTTGATTATCTTCCATCTAAAAGTATTCAGATATTGTTCTTGTAGAGGGCGCATAAAATAGCAGACCCTTATCACAACTAGTTAAAAACTAATTACTGGGGTGACACCACCTTTCTATAAATCTCGTGGCTCCACGGAATTGCCTTGACAAAAGTTATTTTTAAGAAAAATCCCCTCGAGGTTGGCCTGCCTCGCCCCGCGGCCTGCCCGTCCCGCTGTACCCCGCAAGGAATTTATCACGATTTATATTCATGGCATAACAATGCGAGCCAGTTTAGGGCGATACTGTCTAAATTACGATCTTCTAATAAAACTTGTTAGGTACCTATCCTATATAATTTATAAAAAAAAATAAAAAAACTATTTATTGTAATAAAATAATTTTAATATTCACTTATCAAAGAAATTACTGTAACGTATAAGAATCGTATTAAAATTTCCGTTCGATAAAATTATTTGTCTATCAATAATAAAACTATTTACATTATAAATAGGTATCGTCTCGTATGTGCATATGTTGGGAAATTACTATTTTTCAATAAAATATAGTAGAAGCTCATTTTAATTTATATTACCGGATAATGATTCAATTTCGTTATACATGTATACTAATTAAATACAAATAACTAATAAATCACAAGGACATAATTCCGTATACGTAAATCAGGTGGCATATGGTTAGAAATGTTTCGAACAGCCAGTAACTCTTGAACGGAACAGCAAATCAAATGAGGTTTGGGCGGAAGCGTTTACTGTCGCTGCAACAACTGCTTAAGGGCCATAACTTATAGGGCCCGGCATTGATTGGACTGTGAATTTAAATATTACAAGAATTTTAAGCAATTATTTTACATCTTTATTTAAATATTACAAATTTATTTATTATTTTTTTCAGAAGTTAACTAAATAATTTGTATGATCAAAATTAAATTTAATATAGTTTATTCTTTTAAAATTTCAAATACCATGAAAATTATACTATAACCAAATATAATACAGCACAAGGTACGGCAAAAGTAAAAGGATGCCCAAATCCAATGGCCAATCTGCAAGACCCATAGCAAAAATAAGTTAGAGAATAAATCTCTAGTAGGATAGCCACTAGATTGTGACAAAGGGGTGTAGCCTTCAGGGCTCTGTGGGGGGTGTTCCACCATAATTGATGAGGTTCTTAGCGCAGCAGGGCGGCGTGGAATTATCATCGCGACGCGACACTTCGGTACAAGTCCTCATTAATTTGTGATTAGCCCGCAGTAAGGAGACTTGAGGCTTTCTTCTAATTGCATCACATTTTTTCTTGGAACAGGATTAGAGAACATACGAACTAGGGTCGGAATTTATAAGTAGCTTTTAGTGGGGATGCATTTTTATTTGCGGAAGTCAGAGTTTGGAAATAATTATTATGCTTTGAGGAAAGGATGTTTTTTTATAAATTAAATTTTAAATATGTGAGTCCCTATTCATATATTTCAACATGTAGATTATTTTTATGAAGGCTGACAAATAGATGTAAACTTATGAAATCGAATTATATGAAAATCACAAGAGTACGCTTAACATTCAAAATTTATAATATTATCATCATCGTATCTTCTCTTTACTCTTTACTTTTGTGTCAATTTAAGTTCAGTGTTAAAGTAATACTCTAAGCTACACACGTACATCGTATGTATGTAGCTGCTGGGTTCGTTCATCTAGAATACAATATATTTGAATAGGCGGAAAATGGAGAACAGGATAACTTAGTAGTACTTTTGTTTTCCTCAATAATGTGGAAGATCAATGCGAATAAAAAAAGCTACAAATTGTACTTACTGTGAAACTATACCTATATAATCTTCACTTGTTGATTAACAAATAAATGTTGTAAATTATTCATTCACATTATATTTGAGTAAAACTGCATTAAAGTAATAATATAAAATTCTACAGAATATTAAGTAACATATCGGACAAATTAAACAAGCAATATGTATAAACAAGAACGGCTTATTACTTAATCTTAAGGATAAGCAAAAAGACGAGAGGAGGCTGTAATATCTAAAAACTCAATTCATCCCTCAATAAATATCTTAAGCATCATTTACTGGGAATGAGGCAAAAACGTTATTCCCCCATACTGTTTATTTAAGGTGGATTTGTTGAATATTTATTCTCGTACACACATAATTTGGGGGTGAACGTATGCATGTCAAATGGAAGTCTAAATAAAGTACTTTCTTTATATATGTACAATTGACTTACTTATGTCATTAAAAGGTCCTGGTACCTTTTAATACAAATGCCCAGAGCTACATCTGCTGGTTTACTTGCTGGCTTCTTTGCAAGAAATAATTCTCAAGGTATAATAGGTACTTACATCTGCTTGAAAACATAAAATTTCTATGTTTACATTTTATTAATAGATATTTATCCTAATTTTACTTTGAACAACGTAAAACCTGAGCTCTTTAATGCCAATGATATATATATGACTAATATAGTCGTTCAGTACCAGAGGTTCTAGGTAAGTATTAAGTCGACTTCCTCGTATCTCTCGTAAGTGCTAAGCTAAGAAAACCTACGAATTAGATTAATTTGGTAGAGGGGCTTTGGTCGGAGCCAATTTGTCTGATTGCTGCCAATGTATAACCTACCTATGTATCTCACTTTTCAATAAATTGTGACCCCCGCCCTATCAATAAATATGTGCGCATGATTAATCCAATAAACTTACTGCGCACTATTAAATTATTTTTTATTCATTTAAGAAAATGTAATGTATTGTGAAGGGGCGTTTTATCTTCCGTAGCAATTCAATTGAATATGTGATGCAGTAGGCACAATAATTTACTCCACATAAGAATTGAATAGCTTCCCTATCTTATAACTAAGTAAAAAAACAATGAAAAGGTATTGAAATTCTAAAATAATGAATAAGAAAATACGATTGTTGCTTACAAAATAAAAACAACAGATATATAATATAGATAAAATATGAGCCAAGAAAGTGAGAATCGTAAAATAATTAAAGAGTACCTAATAGATAGGGCAAATTGTTAATAAGCAGTGCTTTAGTCATTACCGTCGATGGCACACGCCCTTTCCGCATCCCCAATTGAACGAGGGGAAAAAATCGAACGGTAAATATTGGAAAGCAATCCGAGTGATTCTATTAGATTAAGTAAACTTGCTCTGAGGTTTGGGAGTTGGTATTGTAACGAGGCTTGATTTGTTTTGATTTTATCAATTTTGTTCAAAGAAAAGTAAAGCTATTTAAATTTAACTTTCTACGAACTAATAGCATAGTCAACTGTCACCTATTCATATGTTTATGTTAATATCGGATTTTAATTATTCTTATAATATTTGTTTCAACGTTCATAAACTACTACGGAATATGGAGGTAAAATATAAAAGTAAAATACAGTAACATTTCCGAAGATAACAAAGATTCATGTTTGCAGCTCGCGTGCAGTACTAATAGATGGAAATACATATATTGCAATTTAGCTGACCTCTATCTCAATAAGAAGCACCAATAAGGAAAATCTAATTTAGGTATTTTTCATTATTACTTCCTGATATATTAAAATACCGTAATCTTCCTATCATTGTGCTTAAAAGTACCTATAAAAATGAAACAAAAAATATTTCTAGTGTTTTACATACTTATGTAGGTACGTATAACAAAATAAGCATCGTTTTTTCATCAGAATGTAAAAGCACCCGAGTGTAGCCTAAATCCTCAGATCAAGATAAGCTGGCACATTCAAGATATTTAAATCGATTTCCCCAATTTTCCAACAGAGGGCGCTACGGCCCGACTCAATTTATCCGGTGTCGCTGCGGGGCGGCGGGCCAGCATTGTTCACCAAATGAACTACGTTCAATCTACGGCGTTTACACCACTAACTACATCGGGAAATTTGAATACGATCTCGTAATATGGATGGCACCTCTTATTTTGCAGTGCTTGCTTTCATTTGACTGTTATTTTCGCTTGACAATTATAAGTTAAATTAAGTTAAATTTTATTATTCAGTAAATTTTAAATGATTCTTTTCTTTAGTTAACATTATGTGTTTATAATAATGAATACAATTTACAACATATTTCACTAATTATTTTTATTACAATATCACTTGAAGCCATTCATCAAACAGCAGTAAACCCTTTAAATTGTCCTTCATTAAGGAGTTTTGCTTATTTCTCCCGACCGGAACCTATTTGTTGGGTTGCTATTTAAAACATTCGCCTCGTCTGTTTACATAGATCAGATACGTTCAACAAAGGCTTTTGTAATTAAGAAAGATATTTTAAGTCAGCGGCAGCTTGGCTTTATACGCAAAATGAATTTACTGGATTAACTGCGTTTCAACTTTTGTTAAATGGTGTTTTGTTTCTTTATTGCTAAACAAAATCTAACCTAATAAAGTTCCGCCGTAGTTAGAAATAACACAGCTAAATTAAATATCGCTTCGTTGTACCAGCGAATTATAATCGTAAATTTATATATTGTGTTGAACAATGGACAATTATTATTACAGGACATATTTTACATCGGGCCAATATCCAAAAGATAGATATAACACGCAAGGCAATAATTCGAACTGCTCCTAAATATAAATTTCCGAGCTCCATCCCCAATTTAGGAGTGCATTATTTTCGCTTTCACAGACATCCAATACAATTAAAATTTTCTTTAATTAAGGGACGACAATGAATCATTCGCACGTGGCGCACTGAGTTTTCCACTTGTACATCGGCTTGACTCAGGAAGCTGTAGCATTAAGGTGGGATGTACAAAAACAGCCCATAACGCAAATAGCCTATGGCTCATATTAACATTATAACATAAGGTGTTTAAGGGATAATTTCTATTGTTTTCTTGTATCTCTTTCCAGTTGGTCGCAATGTCTGCCATATTTACCCGTACGTGAGGGATGCTCACAATAACTAAATAGGCAAGGAAGAAAGTATTTTACGTTTACTTTGAATGATTTCAGTTGTGTCTGTAATATAAGCTTGAATAGAGATTTCTTGAAAATAATTTGTTCTGGAGTTTTATCGTAAATAAATATTTATTAGATTCGTAGGCATTTCATTAAGCATAGAAATGTTAGACGCTTAAATGCAACCAAGAATGTTTATGGCGCCCTTAAATAGGAATGCTTTAAATTTCTGTAGAATATGCAAGGGTTACAAATTATGTACAATTTTTTGTTAATTACTATGTAAATGTTAAAACTAGTCTCAATTTACGTGTAAATTATTAAAATATCTACACTAGCAAGTGTTAAAATATATTATAAAATGTATTTAAAGATTACAAATAATTTTTCCCGAACGATATTTAATATTAACACATTTTTTTAACATTTAGTAGTTATTGTTTTATCTATTTAAATTGGCTAACGTACTATGTAAATACATTTCTCATTAGAAAATATTAAAATAGTATCAATGTGAGTTCAAATTCAATTGGTAACAAGATTTTCTTAATTAAAGACTTCTATTCAAATTAGCGAAATGGATATTGAAAAAACAAGCTTGTCAATAAAAACTGACAGTATGCAACCATACAAGAACGATTCCTAAAAAACTAAAACGTTCCCAAAATTTGAGGCGAAACCGGTTGAAAAATAGATCACCCAAACGAGGTGCGAGTCCGGCGGCTATCCGTCGGGAGTTGTAATTCTAGTGACAAATATCGAAAGCCACAATTCATATTTCTGCTATCTGTGCGCTTGTGTCGCCATCTGTGCCGCAGGGACGCTATTGGTTCTCCATCAAGCGGGCGTATGATCTATTTTTGTTGGAAATAAAACATTGTTTTATTTCCTCCGGGAAATGTTTTATAAGTATTTTTAGGGTTCGTACGTGACGTGTTATTTTGGGGAGCAGCTTTTTAGATTAACTCGAACTATTATGACATGATAGGTGCGATGGTACAAGAACAACCCCTATGTACAAAGCTTACAAGATAATATATTCGGTTCACGTTAGGTATACTTATAAGCAATTTCGCTTTGCTTTTAGACAAATAAAAACTATTATTCTCATAATAATTAAAGTAATATAAAATTCGAACAATAAAAACAGTAACGTCAGAAAATAGTGCGTCGCGATACAGAGCATACATTATTATCGAGATCGAAAATTTCACGTGCCCATATAATTTTAAGCTCGTAAAGCCCGAACAATAATTCACTGGGAGCATTTGCGGAAAATGCATTTTATTGTTAAAACGTGAATTTTATTTATCGTCGACAGTAGTGGAGGATGTGTGGGGGGGGGGGGGGTGATTTGCAGTAGCGGCGCGTCGAACCCACCCTTTGGCACGGATTATTTATACTAAAGGTAATTTCCCCGGTTCATTATTGGGAAATGCAACATTTGTGCATTTCACGGACTGTCATTTGCAGTTCATTAAAAATAAGTTGCAACCGCATGCATTTATCAATTTTTATCTCATTTTAAAAGAGACGATAATATTAATTCAGAAGCAACTTAAAGCATCCTTTTTATTAAAGTTCCTTTACAAAAGTTCCGCTATAAGTTACTTGATGCGATCTTAGAATAAAAACTTGGCTCTATTACCTGAGTCCTACAAATCAAATTACACGGCCAATTTAAAACGCTCAGTTAGCAGTGAATAATTCAAAGATGAGCTACGACATTTCATCCAACTATCTAATACGCATTGAGGTGGTCTTTTAGAAGGATATTCATCGCAAAAACACCTCTATCAATAAAATTAAAGATTAATAGTTGCATATGTTTATTAAATTATGATATTGCTTATTATTATTAATGTTTTACAATAAATAGTATTAATAATGTAAAACTAAGGGATTATTGTTTTATAATTTTATAAATATAAAACGGGTTATTAAAAAGTATTTCTATATTACTTTTTTAACAAAGCCCAGCAAACCTACCTACTGAAAAAAATCAATCAATTCAACTTTTCAGACTCTCTTCATTCCAAAAGAAACAAGTTCAAACTCAATGAAAGTCGTTAGAGATTTCTTTCTTCATCGTACGCTATTTAAGGTGGAAAACGAAAACAAACAAAAGAGCAACTCTTTTAAAAGCTATTTAGTTGCAATCCCTAGATAGCGTCTACCACAGCTTCGTTTTTTCTCGCTGAAAAGCCAATTTGGAATGAATCACTGTAACAGTGGCGAGCAGCTGCGCTAATTTACCTACGGTCGGACAGTCTAATGCGACTCGTTGCCTCGTAAATATTGAATCGCGACCGAGCGCCGAATATCGAAAGCCGGCATTAGTCGGATACAGCTAATACACACGGGGGCACGTGTAATAAATTATCGCATGTTCATTTGGCCCTCGATGTTTAATCTGTCCAACGCGGTCGTCGTGCTATTTTGAGTTGGTCGTACTATGCTGAAATTCGTCTACTAATTTTTTATTAATATTCTGGCATCAGTACTTATTCAAATAAATGTACAGGGCACTGAGAGCGTATTATATATAACCTAGAAAAATATCAACATGTTTACAAACTCAATACAATATAAACCCGCTACTAGCTCGCTCCTTCCTATTGTTGACGAATTGAAATTATTAAATGCGAACACAAACGCATATAATTTAAACAGTTACAATAGTCATTAAACAAATTAAACATACAATAGTATAGAACGTGGAATGATGTCGAGCGTAGTACACACTCTGTCCCTGTCACGTAGTCCGTGATATAGGATGGCGCAATGTATAATGGCCCATATATATGTGAACTCAATGAAATTCGCACCATTTAAAGCAACATAAAAGATTAAGAGAAAATAGACGGAATATTTACTTATATCGAAGTACGATGTTAAGAAATCTTTTCATTCATCTTGAATGTCTTATCGAATACCTTTTGATATGCAATAATGGGAGCAATGTATCAAACTAGCTATCTAAGTTGAACGCAATTTGAAGTATGGTGGCTTTTAAGGAGCTTTCACCCTAAAAAGAAGGTGGCGCGGGGTGCTGTCTTATCGCGAAACTGCAGGCACTCCACCCGTTTACCTTAAGATCTTTAATATCAAATAATATACTACAGTTAAAGCCACTTATAATGTACTACCTGTATATGTTTCATTGGACATACATTAGACATAAATTAGAGACATTCTTTTACCAGGTACGAGTATGAGTATGTTTAAAAATTTTATCATTCTACGGAATTAAACTTAGAACACAAAAGAAACGGTTTCTCAATGATATTTTAATATTATTCTACAAATTTACAGTCTACAGAATTATGAAGAATCTGGCAAAGTTCATGTATGTATCTGCATATCCGCATGCCGTCATGCGATGCGTGCGCCGCGGGGAATGAAGACGTTAAATAATAAAGGCGGATGGCCACATGCTCAACACACACACGGCCATGCTCTTTTAATTTAACCGTGTAATAAATATTTATCAATAAATTCTGATTGAGTTTTAATATTTATCATGGAGAGATACTACAATAATGCTTTCGACGCGATCAAAATTAAAGATTTATGTTATGTAAGTTGCCTTGAAGTTCAGAATGCTCCGTAATAACTCCAGCTTCATTTACGCACAAGGTTAATTAAAACAGTAACGTGTGTACAAGTAATGTACTAAAACTTAAAGTTATATTTGTAATTTGCAAATTTGTTGAAGATCTTTTCATTATATTAATTGTAAGTTATGGTATATAGTAATTTAGTATTGGTAATATATACGTACACTTTAATATCTCGCGAAACAGGTAATGCTTCCCATTTTTTTTTAATATAATCAAACCTATTTAACCCAAAAGTATGACACGAACTTGTAGCGCTATAAATTAAAAATTCTTATTCGAGCATTCAGCAATACAGAAGTTGAGAGCAAATAAATTTATAAATTGTATATTAAACACACATGTGAGCAAGTATACTTTTACACAATAACCTTTTTCCATACTTTTGTTGTAATGAACAACTATTTATTTATATTAATGTCCCTATCATAGAAGATTACATTAATATATTTGCCTTCATAGTATCATTAACAATTAAATAAGTTATACACGAGTAAGTTTCGCAGTTTATTACATGTTTTGTAAACATAACATGTCTATTACGTGCATTGTCTCGTGGCGAGTAGGGTCGCCATAAACCATAGGACTCCTGGTGACGGCGCGTGGGTGCTGATCTACAACCGACTTTATATTGTTTTCTAATGACTCAGTGCGATTACTTTGTAAATTTTAAATGTAGTCGTGAATGGGATAGAATTAATTATAATCTTATTACTAAAAATTACACCATAGCGGTTGCTTTATAAAGTTTAAAGTAATAATTACCTAATCATTTCGAATGTGCATGTTTCAATAAGTCAACAAACTAGTATTAAAAATAGTTATTACTTCTCGAACATTCAATTTCAACTTCACTCTATTGCTACATCCTATTTTATAGCGTTGCATGATTTTTTCATAAATTTGTAAAAATATTTCATAAGTTTGGTGTAGGAACTTGGAAAGTTGACTGAACGCGACGGTTAAAAATTCCAGTCTCTGGAATGTTTTTATTTTTAGTAGGTATATTTGATTCTTCAGTCAAAAAAGAAAACGCTTGGTGAATTCTTTCACCCAAATTACGATGCCTATAAGTAAAAGGAAAATGTATAACTCAGTGTTGTCTCACTAGATTCTCTCTTTACCTACAACGAATATACATGTGTAGAGAAAAAAATACTATTCAAAATTACAAAATAAGTTATAAACTAAATTAACTGCAGTTATTGCTTTTAATATTGTGAAAATCTGTGCGCTAGGTATTATCCTATTATAATTATGAAAGTTATGGCCTATTTTATTGACCCCAGTTTCACACTATTTTACACCACGCCGCACATTACCAAAATTAGAATTTATTGCACACGCAATGAAGTGACTTAGCCACAGTTTGCCCTGAGTAAGGCGTCCCCAAAGTATACGAGTATGTCAAACAGAAGAGATAGGGAGGGAAATCTTGATTAATTTGTATAATGTATTTTATATATTATCTACAAGTTGCATTAAGATATTAGCAATTACATCAAAACTTAGATTTGTAGTCTTTCAAAACAAAAATTGAATTTATTAAGCAATTTAAGAAGTTAGATACTAGTTCAAAAGAAATATGAATTTAAGTATTATTGATAAATAACGGTGTATTCAATTTAAACGTAATAAAAGAAAACCCAATTGTCATTTCCAATAAAAAAATTATGTTCCAACATTATAAAATTACGGCCCCAATTTCAATAGGTTCTTTGTTCGAAAGTGGATGAATGGCGTAATATACTTAGTATCGAAGACCACGTGACCGCAAAGATAGATGACTCTCTAGTGTACCGCTAATGAGATTTTACTGTGCCCGCCTTGATGTGTACGTACAAAGTACATACTGATCTATATTATATATTAAGTAATATAATAGTAGGTGTGCGTATCATTGATATTATATTATACCTACATTTAAAGTTATAACTTTTGGTCTAGCTTCTATTATTTTGTTACATTTTAAATCAGTCAGTTTAAATTATATTAATTAAACATTTTGAAATGAAACTATTTTAACCGGATTAATCGCTTATAATATTGGTATTCGAAAATACATTCTAGAACCCGAGGTTTGAACACTTTACAGTAGTCCGTGGTATAGGTAGACTGAGGTGGCATTTGTGTATCATTTGATAAAATTATTATATCAAACTACCCCCAACGATTTCTTAGTTGCGTCGGGTACTGCCCTGGATTCTTGCAAAATTAGCTGACTGTATCTTGCTCTCTGGTGTGATCGGATTGAGACTTCAAAGTTTTCAGTATTAAACATATTTAAATGTATTCAAAATAAATAAAGTATAATGATATATATTATATTTTATTTAAGTATTTTAAACGTATCTACAGTTATTACCTACTTGTGTACCTAAAAACTTTTCATAATGTGTATTTGATTTATGAAATTAGCAATAAATTATTATGGGCCTAAAGATGTTTATTTAAAGAGTATTTGAACAGAAAATATTATTATAGAATTTTATTTCGTACAAACTATCTTCAAATGTATATATTATAATAATTACTTTACAGCTGCTTTTATCAAATCCATCGGAATAAAATTACAGTTAATTTATTAATAACTAAGCATTAGATATCGTATTAGACATTCAAGTAATCAAGCATGCCTTGGCTACCCTGCTCTATTATTCAGCACTAAAGCTATTTCAGACTGTATGCACTAAATTAACTTTACACAGCCACTTAAATATTCTGGTGCAGATCAAAAGATGCATACGTTTAATTAAAGTCAAGCGCTTGGATTATTTTTGGACTGCTTATTTGTTTGAACAAAATTTATCTTTAGCTTTTATATAGTACTTATAAGAACATCCATTAAAATTATTATAAATCCATTCATTTCTATTATTGTTATTTATTATCTACATAACATCTTATAAATAAATTTTAAAAAGACGAAATATAAGAAAAAAATGCTATTTATTTGTAATTACGTAATTAAAGTAAGGCGCCAATTTCGCTCATATGATTTTTTTGCATATTATATGTCAATAAACAAAACCATCGTATTGTGCGGATCGGACTTGGCGGGTATAGGGGGGTGCCACCCTCAACAAAATTATGTACGACGAACTGGGACTAATATATCAAGGGGAGGACGTACCGGGCTAAGGAGACTGGGTATTATGGGGTGGGCCGGCGGAATACTTAAGAACCCTGTGACACCCTATTAAAACACACGACCTGCATTTTTAGGTAGACGATTTAATTTGCTACGCCACGGTTGGCATTCCTTTGCAGTTGAATTTACTTATATATTAAACAAAGTTTTCCTTTAATTTAAATCTTTAATTAATACCATTAAATAATGATTTATCTTACTTCTGTAACGATGAAACCAAAAGTTGCCCAGCATATCTATCAACGTATAGACATAAAATTAATATGTCGTTCACAAGTACTTCCGTCGTAGATAAAAACTGTTTTAAAAAAATATATCTGTATAAAATAAAACATAAAGTATCTGTCTAAAGGAAACGACTATTTCTATCAGTTCTAGTCCTTATTTTAAACTCTCCTAAACTGCATAAATATTACAACGCGAATATGATATCACCGGTGCAGCTAAACGGTTGCAAGCGACCAATATTACACGAAACGAGGCGTGAAACACACGGCGCCCAGAACGCATCCGGAATCATAATTCCAAAATAACTTCTATCCTAACCCTCCACCAAGCCCCGCTTTTTTGGATAAAGTGGAATCCCCGTCCTACCGTTAATTCCCAAGATAGACATAATTTGAAATTGGATCATCTATCTGCCTGGCTCCAAACAAAAATAAGTTAAGCGTGATATCTACTTAAGCTTTATATATAACTTTTTAATATAATTTTATTATATTAAAAAGTTTTTCAGAATAACGGAATTCCGTATATTTAACTATTATTTTATATTTATAGAATTAAAATATTATTTCGTTGCAATTATTTATTCTTATCAAATTTATATTCGCAAAAAGCCATATTATTTTTAGCCAATTATTATCTTATCCTTTATAACGTATAACTTTAAAAGATTTAATTGACTACAAAAACTTATTAAATTCTTATTGACAATTAATTATCCTTTATCTATTCATTGTTCGATTTAAAAAAGTCCTTTAAATAATTACCGAGAATTTAAAGAAACTTTAATTCCTATAATATATATATATATATCATAAAATAAACAAATAATAAATATAAGTGTAAAATATTTTAAAAAGGTGTGCCACAATTAATTTAACGAGCGGTCCTTACTTTTACAAGGTCATAAAAAGAGTCATAAACACGTTCATCCATTCACTCTATGTTTGCTTACGGTTTTAAATGTAAATACGATTACGGCAAACATTTATGGTTACTCAAATAAATTTTAAGAAAAGCGTGTTCAATTTGAACCTTTATTATTTTAGACAAAGAATAAAAAATTGTATCTTTGGTGCAATTGTAGGTACCAAGATACTTGATCCTCTCCAGACTTTGGGGGTAGATAAATAATATGCGCATTTTTTATTTCACCTTTGACACTTTAATCCAATTTGTTTCCTTATATCCTGCCTTGGGGATAAGGAAAAATTTGTCTTTATAATTGCTTTTTTGAATATATTTGTCCCTATAAAATATGTATTCGTGTCTGTCCCAAAAGAGTGCCTGCAAGATAAGCTTTTAAAATAATCCAGTTTTATGAATTGCTTCATTAAGTTTAAACAGAAAGCGTCCTTTATGCTTTATTTTATTAACTAAAAAAAAAAAGTATTTTCAATCTTTAGTCACATGTACCGATAATCTCAGATAAACTTTGTAAGACAATTAGGGAAGTAACAAGTCCTTTAGTATTTTCTATCTACTAAACTTAAAAATCATTCAATAACTTAAATTTTCTGGGTCTGGTTGGACATTTGCAGCGTTGTATTCCACCACCCAACACGTGATACCTGCCAATAGAAGAACGGACTAATTTCACACTGTTCTCTGATCTATCTATCGAGTAAAGTAGAGGTGACACGTGACAAAAAAAATATATTTATATTTAGTTAACTATAAATATATTTTTTATATAACTCCCAACGCGAACTAAGCCCCAAACGTTGTATAAACTAAAGTGTAAACTCGCGCCGCCATCATCGAGGTCACCATGGCGATTCTTTTTATAGCCAACTAAGAAAATTGGCTCATTAATCTTTAAGATAAATGTTCAGGGCGTATTAGGTCTGCGTTATCAGCAAGAAACGAATGGAAGTGTGGAGCTACCCCTTTATCACCCATTGCTATATTTGAATTGTAACTTAATTTTTTATTATTCTTCACATTTGGAACAGCAATACCTACATTTGCTCCAAATATATTTTTTTTTCAAGAAAGAAATATCAATAGTATTAAGTAAAAAATAGTTTAATATAAAACACCATACTATACTTACTTAAGACGCCTACATTATTTTTCTTAGCCTTATCTTTACTGCTTTAATATTAAATCACCAGCTGTTACAATATGATTTATAGTAATTGAATAAGGATGCAATTCTCGGTGATAAATAGCTTATATTTTTTATCAACATAACATGAAATATGTATGAAGATTTACATATTAAAAGAGTTCCTATTTTGTAATTATTGTTTATAGTGTCAGAGACTCAATATAACGTGGAATGACGGCTGACTATATTAAGAATTTAAACAATGAATATTTTGTGGTGTAAATTATAAAGTTGCACTTAAGCACTTGGGTGTTAATTGATGTTAATCTAATCTAGTCATTCGTTGGCAAAATCTATAAGGGAAATAAACCTATTCGCTGTGCCCGCATGGCAATTTAGAAATAGTTAAAATATAACGAATTACGATGGTGTTTTAAATATAGAAAAAAAATGTAATGTTTATTATTTATTTGTTTTATTACAGGATACAATTCATCCAATATACAAGACACCGAGTTGCACAGCAAAAATAATATTTAAGGGATTATATTTAAATACAAATATTGCCTTTAAAATGACATTAAAATATGTGAGGGCACGATACTTAGCAATGTCAGGCTGGTTGATCCAATCCAACGTAATTTATTACACAACGAATTTGTGGAAAATAAACCACTTGCTTTGTGGTATTATAAAACAAAAAACAAAAAGCAATCTTGGCACTGAAAGTGAATCAGCAAATAAAAAAAAATATGTGACATATTTCAGTATTATTGATAAAAATCTATGTTAGACTTAGTAAGCAGTGAAAAATGCGGACAAGCACTTGAGCATAAATCTCAACATCCGCGTTTCTCAGCCGAGAAAAATGCAAGTGGCAAATAAATTCACACCTGAACCTATAATAAATAGGTGGTTAGATCGCTGCATTTAATTATATTTCCGGACGCAGATTTTCCGATAGCCATCTGTGGTCTACAAGGATCTTGGATCTTGATATAATTCTATATTATATCAATCACTAATAAATGTATATGCTTTATTTAGGTTTCTATAATATTTTTGAATATACTCAAATTGCGTTTATTTTGAAAACTGAATTGTAAAATTACATGCATATAATGAAAACAGAAAAAAAAGATATTTAGTTAGAAAAAACGAAACTTAAAATTTTGGAATTTTCTTTTTATATTACAGTAACATCCTGGAAAACATTACAAAGTCAAAATTGTTGTCTTAATTTTCAAACATTGCATGTTTTTCGAGTACGAACTTAATAAAGTAAAAACGTGAGCGATCGCTTGTATTAACATAATATACGAATAGATTTATTTCGTCGGGAAAATACAAATGAGTGGTCGTCTAGTGACGTGATAAATCTTGTCGATGTCTTGGCATGTCGCGCGTCGGGTTAAAAGCTCGATAACCGAGACTCACACACCTACCCAAGTCAACAATAAGCTCTGCTTTGTTTTATTTTAGAACGTTCCTCAGATCCGACCAGATATGTATAAACTAAGCATTTTATGCATAAAAATATCGATATATAATTGCTTCATTACGTCCCTGTGTTGGTGAATAAAATATGTGGGAGTCCTTTACAGGCCGTTTCGGTGGAATGGCATAAAAATACTTCTTATATATCTTTCGCTATAAATAAGTTACTCAAAAGTATTTTAGTAGTACGTTACGGATAACCATAGTAACATATAATATATTTCATTTATAATTAAATTCTTCCTATTTCTTTATGTATTTTACATATAAGTATACAACTGAATATTAAACTTTAAAAAATTCAAGTTTATTATATATTAAGTGAGTAACAAAATAGTATTGTTAAAATGAATGGAAAATTTATAAAATTCATATGAGTGAACCGTGAACATCCTGTAGGCATCATTTGGAAAGCAGACGCGTTCTCTGGTGTCAGTTGGGTTTGTGTCGCTATCGTTGTATCGCCATGTCACGCCGTTTGCTTTATGGTGCCAGCTCGGGTGTAATATTTCATGAGGATCGCACGCCATGATTCATTCCAGCTCAGTTTTTTAATTCTCGAATATGCCTTTAATGAAGGTGGAACGAAGATAGTAGTATTTAAAATGACGATCCGACATTTTATTTCGATGTAATTGACCCCACTAATGTTTTCTCGTACGAAGTAGCTTACTATTTTGATGTATGTAAGGCGTATTTAATTAATGCCGACCGCTAATTAAAAGTAACAAAGCTTAAAGAAGTGTATCGAGAGTAAAAAGTGTACTCTGGTAAAATACGTGAGTTTAAAATTGCGACCGTGGCAGCCGCTTGTCAGTTATAATTGGCTGAACTTGTTGGCTGACTCGTTGCGATTTTTTTTTACTCTGCCCTACACCGACATTACTCTTCGTCTCCCGCGAGGGACGTAAATTGAGGACATAGAGGCTGTGGAAACAGGCATTGATGTGACGTATGAATACAGGAACATGTTATGTTTTATTAAAATTCAAATTTAAAATGGAATTTCCTAACAGCATTGGGTCACTTTAATTACACTCACTTTCAGAGATGTTGTGTACGTATTTTTTGCATTGTATTTAGCCTCAAGTGAACATTATAATGAAGTAAATACTTCGGAGTACATTAAAAAAACTAAAATGTATTCTCCAAAAAGCTACATTTACGAGTACTGTCCAGCTCACACGGGCCAGTCGAGAGCCGTCCAGTGGTAGTGCGAATCTTTACATAATTCATAACCGTTTATGCATATCGGCACAATTGACACATGTAACACTTGTTTCGCTTGTTTTATTTTGCAAAGATTTATAGTTTTGCGTGTTCGCTCTTTATACGGGACGTATTTTAGAATTGTGTTCAATTGACTATGAAATATATCTTTGCTGCGTACTTTTTCTTAGAATAGTTATGTAAATTACATTACATACTTTCTAGCAATTTCTGTTTTTATATAATAAATCAAAGGTATAAGTTTCGTTTATAACGAAATTTTATAATATTTTTTTTAAATAAATTAAATCAAAAATACAACCATTGCTATATTTTTTGCACGCACGGCGTATTTATTTAATAAAAGTTCCGCAGCTTAACTTAAGCCACAGTAAATAGTCCGTTCTTCGCGGCTAAGCCAAAAAACTGCAACTGGCTTATAATAATTTTAAATATTTGAATTTATTTATTGCGAATCTCATTAACGTATGGCGTTTCTCTTTATTAATTTAAAACATATTTTATAACTAGGTTAATTAATGAGTAAATGTGGTATAGGTATCTTATGGTAGTTTCGTAAAAATATATTAAAATAACCATGAACAGAAAAGCATGAAAATCAATAAAGTTTTATAAAGTAGGTACGCATGTTATTAATAATATTTAATACATGCCATAGTTTCCCTAACATAGAATATATTTAAATCAAAATCAAAATACGTAGGTACTGTTAGTAGGACGTCTCAAAGTTAATAGAACTCATAAACTACTCGAAAGAACTTAACGATTATAAAAGTCAGACAACTTTATTTGAGTTCTTTTTCTTTAAAATTTTATGCACAATTCAGCGTCATAAAGTTTATGAAGGTGTAAAGTTTGCTTTTTAGTTAGTTACTGTGCGTAATTAGTTAGACGCTGCGGTAGTTTTAATGGTATTTTCTTTGTCCAACTAATTGTTAAGTACTATTGTTTGTTTTGTATTCAATTTAATAACAAGTATTGTTCGTTGAAGGGTTTTTTTACTCATGTCTTCCTTGGACAACGACTAAATAAATTTTGATCCTACCCAGATAGATAAACGCTTCTGTATTACCAAAATTCCGCCATGAACATCACATTAATTATATAACTCGACTGCCCCATCAAAATAAATATATAAATATCTTAATTATTTCTTATTATTTGTTTGTATATGAATAAATGAGAAAAATCCTCTCGGATACAAAGACAACAAATGCATAAATGCGAAATCTCGTCAACGTTGTCGCTTATTGCCCCACGTTTGAACTTAGTTTACCTTTTAATGATAAAGTCATACTTTATTTAACTAATGTAATAAATTCTCTTGGAATATATTTTAATTCTTTATTACATCGTTTTTTTTAAATATTATAATCGCATGTAAGAAAAAATCTATTGGAGCAACAGAAATTATAAAAATGTGTTTTGTGTACAACAGAATAAAAATCTTAATAATTACTTTAATACAATTAGCCATAATATAAGTCATAGAAAAAAATCTGTAGGTATCTATATTAAATTACAGCTAAATATAGTCTTACTTCAATTCCATATTCGTCACACCTCTAGCTAATAAATCGAGGTACCCTTCTTAAACATAAATAACGTGGATCTCGTTAAAAGCTGTAGTAAAAAACCGTACATATATCAGTATTTTTAAACTAAGACGCATCCCCGTGAAACGACTTTTTCTTTCATAAAAATGTAAATATTCCTTCACGTGGACTACAGGAGCTAGACGACCAAATTTAATGTACCAATTTATCTCAGTTTACGCATACTTCGCGCGTCTAGAAAGATTTGTATATAGGCGTGCTTTTGCATAAGCAGCACGCCCCTACTGTGTACATAGGGCTTTTACGCAATATTTATTATTTTATAATGAGCTTTACCTATTTGAATAAATTGAGATCATATTAAAAGTTAATATGTATGATCTATAAACACACAAATTGTATATATAATATTTATTATTATCAAGAATTTATTATGTATTATAATTGAAGTAACGTTCGATAGCAGTGTCGCTATGCAAATTATTAAGAGTGATTATTTTATAACTGCATATGTACATACAAGTTACATCGATCTAATGTAAAACAAAACAGATAAGGCAATTATCTCATTACTCATTAATTACTCAAATAAACATGCGATAGTAATTGTCTAACAACACTTGTCGGTTTTATCATAAAATATTGTTGTATCGTAAGTACTATTAATACTAGTTACGTGCAAAATATTAAAATGCCACTATTCTAATATATAAGAATATACTTTAAGAACGTATTTTTTTTAACAGTTTCACGATTTTTCTTGCTTAGCAGGGTAGTCAGGGTAGTCGCTTTGTCTTGTACCAGAGTGAAGAAATGAAAATAATTGATATATAAAAAATTCTCCGAGTGGCGGACGGAACCACGAACAATCGCGTTTGCAGTCAGACGCTGCCCCACTGCGCCATGTTGGATCTCTTCAATAATCAATATATCTAAATAATTGTGAGTGATAATCAGTTTTTTCTATTCAGAATGTAATAAATGAATATAGTACGAATCTAAATTCTAGTGTCTGTTCTCTATTTTTTGTCCAATTTAAATACATTTCCCCGATTGGATATGGAACCTAGAAACATCGCATTCTCAGGCATATAGGGAAACACTGCATCATGATACCATAATGTATTATGAGTACATTCAAATGTAATTATATATTTGATATAAGATTAGATACAATCTTATATTGTATCTAATTGCTATTTTTGAAGAAATCACATACCTTAAAGATTGATAGAGTTGGCAAACTTTGCACCCTCTTTGCATTACGCAAGTTTATTTATTTTGTGTGATTTATTTTTCTATCTATATATGTAACAAAAATGTTTTGAATCTAAATTGCGGCCATCAATCAGTCATCCAATTAAATCTATTTGCGGTGCCTACGCATTACGCTCATTCTTGGCTCACTCGAACGTAACATTTTACTCAGCGCTTCATACAAAAACTACATTATCCTTAGAATAGAGAATGCGAGAAATGGCGTTAAGTTGTGTGATTAATACTACTAAAGGATAAATATTAAATTACATGGCATTTTTTATGTAAATTTTGAATACGCTTTACATATATATTTTTTAACTAGTATTAAAGTTGAATAATATTTATGTTAAACGTATTTACGTTATGTGCATATATACATACATATGTCTATGCCATTTCTAGCAAAGTGGCTGTTTCAAAACATTATCTCATTCACACATTATATAACTGAAACGCAGGTGTTAAAAGCGTATTACAGCTAACAAACAGGCGCTAAGCTTCGGGCTTCGGCAGACCATGGTTCAGTAAAATGGCCGAAGATTAGCTCGCGGACTTATAATATCCATATTTCATCTCCAACTTTAGGTACGGCTTAATTATGTTTTAATAGGGCTTCTTACGCCCTCGACAAACTTTACTGAATTAAGTATAGTAGCGTTATAAAGAACATTAAATTAGATGACTATACGAAACATTATTTGCAAGTTATATTGAAGCTTAATATGCCTAATAATAAAAAATAAAAAAAAATGATAATTAATAATTAAAAGATGAATTGTGAGTTATAATAATACAAGAAAAGACTTTTTACTAAATAAAAAGGCGTTGTTTAATCATGGGATGTCGCATCTCGGTATCGTTGAAAATATGGCAAAGTGACATTCACGTAATACCTCCATAGGTACGCATCAGATGCCTCACATGTGAACTCGTAAGGGCGTGCCAAGTTTTTCTTAGAACTTTATCGATAATGTGGAGAGGTATTGAAAAGCGCGCAAGTGCCCTTACATATACGTACGTCAGCTTTTGTTCGGTAGGAACAGTTTTGTATTTTCGTCTTAAAACGAAATTATACCAACTACAATAACTTATACATTCATCATGTCAATGTCTTTGACATTTCTCCGCATATCATTTTCTTAGTAACATAACAAATAAATATTATAAAAACAGTAATTAAGGAAGGAAGTAAAGCTTCAAACCTGTTTAACTTACCGCCATACGCTTAAAATGAAATACTTTGTAAGCTTCAGTATTTTTTTGTTAAATCATTAAAACATATTTTACGCATGTAAAAATATAGGGCTTGACTTTTTTAATATAGCTACTGACTGCATTGAACTGATACAAAAGATATTTGTATTTATAATTCGTATAGCAAGTGAGATTATATTTATCCTGGTATGTTTCGCGAGGTTTGACAATTTCCGCTACGCACTATGGCCGTTTTGCGTGGTGCGGAGCGGGATTTGCATTTTGCACGCGTGATAAGTGGACAGGATTACACGGGAAATAAAGGGCTGTTAAACTTTTTTTATGGTAATTTGGGTCACCTAAGAGTAACGGTCGTTGTAAATTTGTTTAAGTAGGCTTAGGTCCATTCTATTCGCAAAAATTTAAATCTCGTTCTTTGGTAATATTCTAATTATACATGAAGATATTTTAGAATGCAAATGGACTAATACATATACCTAAATGTCTGAACAATTTAATAAAAAGTTTAAAAATATGACGTACAATAAGAAGCCGGAAGTGGGGGTTATTTTTCTATCGTGATTAATGCAACCCGGCTGACTTCCAAAATTTCCACACTAAATCTCGTTCCTCGTTTTCGTTTCACTTCTTTTGCCTGAGGAAGACTTGGCAGCATATTTTATCTCTTTAATGCTAGCTTTGCACTGTAAATAGCAAATAAATATTTATTATTACCTAATTTATAAATTATAGTAGTAGGAATTGATATACCGTTGGTATAAGATCGAAATGTGTTTTGCAGTATTACCGTGTATTAATAACATTCACAAAAATAATTCAAAATCCAACAATGTGTATTATTATACTTAATTGACATCAATTTGAAGATTTTTTTAACAAATGGAATATAAAATATAAAACTTTGACTGTTTAAATAAATCTTATAGGTATAATATTCGCATACAACTTTGACCACCTTACTCTGACAATCTTATTTACTTCAGCTATATACCTACTCGTTGAAATAGTAAGGGACAACGTCTAACTTTTACAATATCGCACAATTGCACGGACTTTTATACAACTTTAGAAGTAGCTAAGAATATTCAACGACTTCAAATGTGCTGAGAATAGTTTGCTGAAACCTTAGTAGATTAAAACATTAAAACAAAATTAAAATATAATGAAATTATATAAACATTATAAAATACGATATCTAATATTTTTAGGATATATTCCATTTCTCAATAAAACATGTTATGTTTTATTGAGAAATGGAATATTGTACGTAGTAGACGTCTAAATGTTTAATTATGTATATTTCATATTTATATTATCTAATAATAATAATTTATAATCTAACATTGCCCTGTACAATATTAAATGATTGTTTCTATTATGTAATAAATTGGCATTTTGACATTTCTATAACGCGCATGCGCTTAACGCCCGTCGGCGTAAGCCAAAAGATAAATCCGTCGGAGTTCATCACATTTATAAATTTATATTGTAAATTGGTATTGGTTAGCGATATTTGTAATTTATAATACACATATTAACATAATAAATTAATTTTGAACACTACTTGTAGACACATGTAGCATTTATGCGTTCATAACATTTTAGTTCGCATCTGTTTAGGTTACTTCTGACTATCTCAAAGACGTATCTACGAATATTTACTGAATTGTGATATTAATGTGTCATTAATCTTACAATATAAAATAATGTAAATAGTTGTGGCATAATACGTACTTTACTTTCTTGTAGGTTATAAGATCGCCGGGTTTGTTTTGGTAACTTGAAGGAATCTAATTGGAAGCACAATTCAAAAAAAATATTACGAATTAGATGTATAATATTATAAATTAAATACTATTAAAATGATTATTTAAATGAAAAATACCTCAAAAAATAAACAAAACATAGTATGAACATAGCCTCAAGTAACTTTGGCTTAGCGTCGTGCATTTATAGCCACATTGTCACAGGAATTTAGAAGAAATACAATACTTGCCTGTAATTTGAAATAATACACATGTAGGTACACTGTTTTCACATAAAATTATTGACTCAAAACGGTTCAAAATTAGGAAAAACTATGAAAAACAATACGAAAAATGCCGTGACGCTTTCGCATACTTCAGATAGGTGGCGAAGTGGCGCGTCAGTCAATATGGCGATGGCTAGACGCAATTCTATTGGCTGACGCACGAACCATCGTGAAGTTAGGTTCGGAGCATGAGAGGGATGGCTTTATTCAATTTCAATACATCAATGAAAGACAGCAAATGTATCAAGATCTACATTCGTGTGACGGCGGCGTCCCAAACCGGTTAAGTCAGAGGCGTTTACGAAGTGTGCGTATGTGCTCGGCTATGTGTCGAGGGCAGGTAGTCGCCTTTTTATAATGACGAATTACAGCATCAGGCTCTGTTTGTATTAAAAACTGAATTTTTAAATTCAATTATTTTGTTTACAGGTAAATATACGAGAATGAAAACGTCAGCGAAAATGGATGAGTATACCTATACAATTTTGTTTTGCTTACAATAAAATAATAATTGCCCTATTGTTGCGCAGTTAGGATATATTTGACTACACCAATAGTTGTGAGTTCAAATCTCGCAACTTTTTTAAATATAAATTATAGGCAGCTTGGTTAGACAAAATATGGCTTCATAAATATATATAAATATATAAAAATTAAAACTGGTTAAATATTAAAAAAAAATTATACTAATTAGTTTAGGAAGGTCCTTCCAACATTAAACTATTTGACCTGTCATCTGACATACCAATATTTTATAAATTTCTCCGTCACACGCCCAGACTATGAAACATCAGGCGTAAAGCGGATAGAAGAATATGTTGCGTAAAAAAAGCGTATATGTCTCTGGCTCAGTGAGCTAGGATAAATTTATTTTGTCGTGTAACTAGCGATAAATATGCTAATTCAACACTATAACGTCCGTATGTCGCCTGGAGCCTCCGGCATAGAAAGAGTGAAAAAGATATCACAAAATTACACTGCGCATTCCTCTTTTCAGTAATACAACCTTAGAGTGGTATTGTGCAAAAGCCTACTTTGTTTCTTTCAGTCGATGGTCGATTATTTTTCTCGCGAATTTGTTGAGTTACGACATTCTGCCATTGGTTTGCAGTTTTATCGACCTATGGCAACTACTAACCTAATAAATTTTGGTGTTTCGTTCAGTGAATCCATTGCTGAACGAATGCATCGTCCCAGATATGAGTGGGATTTGACTATATCGATTTACTACTGTAGATTACCTAGGACTTACACCGTTTTTAAATATTGTTTTTGTGTTTGTAAAAGTTTTTGCTTAAATGCAATTACATTTTTCGTTATTGATTACAGTTAAATTATAATAAGAGTAATGCAACTTTAACAGTGTATCAAAAATAAGCTTTTATTTTAAATAACTTCATTATAAAATACCCGCAACTCAATTAAGAAAAGATATTTGTATAAATCACTGAGAAGGCGGCAAAATTAAAACAATGAAAACCAATATTTAATGGATGGGCAAACCTTAATTAACTTGTAGTTCGTCGGGCCAGTCCAAGACTTCACAGATAGAAGAAGCCATCTGCATTTCGGTATTCAAATTATTTTCAAACGTGTTCTCCGTTCTAACCAGCGATGTATACACAAAATTATTTTATCACACTCACTCTTGCGCACCTATCACACGTGCGAACAGTACAACCCTTCTTCGGATGGGGACACTTGGCACACAAAGGGTAATATAACATACGAACTCATATGGACCCAAATAAAACATAAAAGATGAACATCACAAAAGTTTGCCTAAACTAACCTCGTTAAGAGATTTCTGGATAAAAGAATACCGTTTTTTCAGTATCGTCACGATTGTCCGGCCGATCGGATAGCTCGATCTTGCTCTTAAAATACAAGTCCTCAAAGTGCTGGTTTATTGTACAAGTGTATGGAGAAAGTTTCTCGTAAGCTTAGGGAACAAAGGACCTTACTTTTTGAAGTCATTGCGCAAAAGAAAGTGGCGATTGTTATTTAAAAAGCTTTTGTATTGAACGGAACACAGCATTCAATGTTTTAAACTTTTTAGTTGTCGAATAGCAAAGCAGAACGTCACATGTGTAGTGTATAAAAACATTTAAGTTGTGTATTTGGTGTTATCAGTAAAACAAATAAGAATCCTCAATGTTTATTACCTGCAGGTAATTATATATTTTTACTAAGCATCGTACGCAAGTCCCAATAATATGCCTTAAAAGTAATAACTCTATTAAAAATTTACGATTCGCCTAACACGCTTCATCTAACACGGGACACGAGTTGAATTAAGACTATATAGATCAATCTTTCCATCCATCCATCCATCGATATATACATTTGATCTATTCTTAACTTATTTATATATACAATAAGACTAAAATCGCCAGGTAATAAATCTATCTCCCACAAACGACCTGCAAGTGTATTAGTTAATATACCTACATAGTCCGCCTAGATTATTTAGACCAGAAGGTAACATGAACGTTACGCACATACAGACAAAGGAGACGCTTAATTAAACTAGCGAAACGGGGCAAACGTAAGCATTTAATTTATACCCCTGCCGTAACTCCGCGAGCTTCTAGCTTGGGATGGCAAGGCAAAGCGTTAACAATAAATTATTGTAATTTTCCAATACAATATATAATTTATATAGATAATATACTTAAATAATTACATATGAAAGTAGGTTATGTGGACGAATTTCAACTAATATATGTGATATAGATGATAGTTCCTGCACTACTATTATCGTTACAATTGCGACTCGATGACAGTTAATATAACTATTTTTAGTACCTATATAATAATATTATTTTTTTATAATATGAACGAAGCATGACAAAAGTACATTTTTTATTTGAATAAGAGTATGCATTTCAATACAATTAAAGACTTTAAAGAATAAATTAATTGCAATATTTTTTAGACCATTTAAATCATTTAACGTTAGTATGAATTTATTATAATTACGTCAAACATCTACTACCTTAAAACTTAATGAATGCGGTTGTCATATGGTAAAGATTCATCATTCAAAGACTGAAGTTTGTTCTATATTTAATTACAAAATGTAAAATCTAATTAAATTTACTTACTAATTAAACTTTGAATGTATTTTTTTGGTATATAAAATATAAGGAATACTTAGTGCTACATACTAAACATTTTAAATAGAGTGCTCTGCGGAAAGATATACCCAACAAATCTCAAGAGACCCTGGTATCGAATCAAATGCTTAGCTGATATGCAATCTCTATATTTTATTTGTTTTTATTTTACAATAAATTATTATTTCATGGTTTAGTTAAATTTTATATGAAACCGTAAAATTAAACATACAGTTATTAAAATTTTATTTTTTTACGCTTTTTGCGGGTAGGCGGAGATAACCTAGAGTTATGACACTCAGTTCTCCTGTTTTCTTCTAAATTACGGTATCTGAGACATTGCATGTAGAGTGGTGCTTCTCAACGCCGCGCTTCCTACCACAGCAGTGAAATTCAGCTATCTTTCAGACCCTGTTTCGATTTGAAATATGAATATCTATTATACGAAATCCCTTAGGAGCGACTAGTAACCGCAGGTACATACATATATACAAGTTTAACATCTTGATTTCCCTGCAGCCGAATTTGAGAGCAAATATTATCTTAACGCAGTTAAATTACCCTTTATATAGTCCTCCGTCTCTATTGTAGAGTAAGTTAAGGTTTCGCTGTAGTAAAATTGTTTGGAACTTTCGAAAATACGTTTCTTTATTAATTATAAATAAAAATAATACAAGGCATATATTTAACAAATTTATATTAGGTACTAAATATTTTTTTTTATTTGTACGGAACGATGGTATTGACTTCATCCTATACTAATTTATATTATAAAATATGGTAAAGTATGTAAAATGTTATTACAAATAAGTATATTGCAACTATTCAACTATAAAAACTTCAAAGTTGACAAACGCTTTAAAACATGTCATGTCAAATAAAAACAAAAAAACAGTAGTCGATAATCAACATTTCACACCTGTTTATATACTTAATTAAAATTATTATCTACATATACTTTGTAACAAAAACTTTTATAAAGGAATACAATGAAGCATTTCTGTATATAAGGTGTTGGTAGATAAAAACTATAAGTATAGGTTAGTGAAAAAACAAAAATAGCAGCCGTTTAAACGAGGTAAATATTTAAGAGCTAGAAGAACAATTCTAGAACACTAGAGCGGATAACACGCGCGGCCATGCCTGAATGCCTGTAGCTCTTCCCACCTATTCCTTTCTTAATTAAGTCCATACTCGGAGGCAACAATGGCGAGCCTCCGATGCGCTGCGAGATATTCAAATACGTCTAAGGCCGCTATTATATCGCCGCCGTTTATAGCCATGCGACTTCTGAATTGAATTTGAGTGCCTTACACGCTGTTAATTGGAAAACAATATATGAAAATGTATGAGATCAGATGTCTTTACATTTTTTATTTCGTCGTTCGGTCTTTTTGTATATAGGTAATATATGAAATTAAATAAATTATATTTATTAGTATAAATGACTTAAAGAATGAAAATTTATGACAAATAATATTTTTTTTTAATGAAACAGTTTCGGGACATTTGTATATACTCGTATGTTATCAAAATAACTTCGTTAATAATAAATACTTAGTGTTAAAATTTATTATACTTTCTGTTTACTGCGCTCATAAGCTATTCAGACCATAAGCTTATTACAATTTACAATTATACTATTGCTATTACAAAGGTAAAATATTTATTTATTAATCAAGTATGTACTTAATGAATCATTTAATTGGCTTTAACTTAGCCTGAATTATTTTTCATTCTTACAATAGTATGTAAGGTATTTTATATGATACTTAACGTAATAAACCAAGTTAAGTTGGTTTTAATTTATAAATGTGCACTTAATTAATTCAAAAAATTCAGTCACATCTTTTATACTATTTAATAGCAACGTTAGTGAAACAAATATTTAAGACATGGTATGGAACCACACAGAACCAAATTCTGCACTGTCCGTCCGAATTCGAGACATTCCATGTTGAGTGGCGTAACTCAACGCCGCGTTTTTACTTATCAGAGCGTAGAAATGAAAATAAATTAAATCATATTCATGATCATATAGATATCTATCGATATGATATATTTATTTCCTTCCTGTGTATTCACACCCCACTTACAGTCAGGAGCTATGCTACTACGCCCCAATGGCCTTTGACATTTTACATAATCCACGTCATATTTGGAAAAATAAATATAGGTATAATATTATACCAATTCAACATATAGAAACTTTTAATTTTCCTCGATTCTCGACTGGGACGTTGATCTCAGCGTCTGCTTCCAATTGTATTTTTACTCGCCCTTTCATACACTCAATATAAACTATATTATTTGTGAGCACATGCGGCTCGTTGATGGTTTAATTGTTATGCGGTTATGACAAGTAAATTGAACAGATATAATGTGATTAGTTGGTGGACATTAGTTAGCACATTTATGTCGCTAACTAATTAAATAACTTTGTTAAATATGACATATGTTTATAAGGTATTATCTTTATATGACATAGTTAACCGGCTTCAAACTAACTGATTTAAGACCACGGGTAGGTAATGTTCAATGGTGCATGAATGTAAACGTTCCTGCTTACAGTTTAAAATCAAAAAGTAAAAAAACTACAAAGAACAAAAGCTTATTCGATAAAGATTTTAAGAAAACTCATCATACAAAAGTAGAAGCTGTTACTAAATAAGGATCACTTTTGGAAGCCCTTAAATTATTTATTTTGGACTGCACATTAATTATTAAGCGGGATCTGAATTCTGTAACGAAGTTGTGAAATGGAAACAAATAAATAGTGTTTCTCAGTTTACAGGTGACAATCTGATCGGCAAAAGAAATAGTCCAGTTTTACATATGGCCGCGGTAAAAGTACGATACTCCGAGGACCTGCCGCATAAATTGGCTCGTTCGTGATACAGTGCCTCGTTGAATATGTATAGGTATTCCCTTCCGTGCTTCTCATTTTACTAATAGATTTCTCTTTGATTAAATTTGTATACGTTTTATTCATACGGCTGAAGCAGCTATTGTTGGTTGGTGGCCATTTAAATCACCGGTTACGGCCTTCCCTACATTTTATTTCATTGTTTCGCGTGCTTAAATATTTGTTTTCTTATAATTCTGCCTACAACGTATTTTCAGATTTACTTACTATTGTATAATTTTTCTAACTCGAAAGTATATTGTAAATATCAAATATGAGGCAGATTTTAGTAGTTATAACATTTTCCTAACACAAAGATTACAATATTATTAATTAATATATTTTCACTATCACGCAACGTATACAATATCTACTACTTATACATAACTCTTTGATATTTAGCATCGGCACTCAGCCATACATCGAATGGAAGATATTTATAATGTCTTTATTAAGACAAGCCATCGGATGAGCTCACGCCCGCTTATTATTATAATTTAGACGATTGCCTAAAGCTTTAATGGAATGAAGTCATCTTTTTAAGAATAACCTGTTTAAGCGCGTGTATGGTCAAAAAACAAATGAAACATACTACTTCCTTCAACATACGTAGGTATAGATAGATATAGCTAGTACGAAGGTGTTACTTTTTGACCGTATATCTACTTAAATTATATGCCCTCATGGGGTTGTCGCAAATCTGACTTGTCTATAGAACCGAGGCACGCTAATTTTTGGCGCATATTTTAAACAGTCAATTCGGCGGGTCCTATGTTGACCGGTACAATTGCAAAAACATAATTTTACAGGACAGCGATTTGAAGGTTAGTACCTAACGGTGTAATTTTGTAAATATTGAAAGTAAATTATTAAAATTTCTGTATGCTTAATTAATTCTTATTGCATATACTGAAATTTTAATTATTACCTTTGTAGGTATACTAAACGATATTACAACGTTAAAACCTTCAAATCACTCTCCTATAAAGTCGTGCTTTTACATGCCAGTCTACGTGAGACATGTCGAATTTATCTAATGAAATACGTTGGGCAATTTCATAATTTTTTTATAAAGTGAGTTTCTGAGAGAACGCGAAAAAATTTAAATGTAAATTTATATTTTTATTTAGAGCATATTTGTATATAAGAGACTGTGTTTGAAATAAATTTAATAGTTAAAATTTATAACAAATCGTAGCGATATTAAATATGCAAGAATGTTAGCGCAGATTTCGTGACGACGGGTCATGGCGGTTGCGAGTTCCTTTATGGACTCTTATTTTTTGCGGGTTAACACGTAATCATATGTAGTTAGTCTGAAGGGTGAAAGCTTTTTAAATTTCCCCAACTTAATAATATATTTACAAATTTCTAAGCATATATCTTTTTCATATCTACTCTCTTCATGATTAAAGCAACTTTATATTTAATATATAAATATATACGTACTCATTTATAATATACTTATGTAAAAAATACAGATGATAAGCCTACCTAAATTCATTAAAACTTAATTAACAATCGGCGCGTTATGTATCTCAGAGCGTTACCTAACTGCCGTAAAAAGCTTTTAATCTTTCAAATGGAAATATTTATGTATGCCTTACCTGATTAAGAACATTAAAAGTTTTCAAGTTATAACGTCAGCACACCTCCTAACCACACGAAGTCATTGTATATTCAGAGCGCGTACGAACTTTTGAAGTTGAAATTTGTAGGCAGCTCTGAAAAAGTTCCAATTCATCATAGTAAAGCCCTAAGACCAAGAACGGAGTCCCCCGAATAAATTTTACTTCCATACTTTCGCGTAGGGAACGACTGCTTTATGAGATTCTTAAGGCTGTATGGATTTGGGAAAATATTTCCTCCGCGTACTAGCCCTCGGCAAATGAAGGAGCATTGAGCACATTAGAATGTGTGAAAGGGCCCATAGGCATTTTTATTGTTATACCGACCAATTCGTTTAAAAGCAAGTACTAGTACGGTTTGTAGCTTTCATACGAAGTACCTACTTTCTAATATTTATTGCACCTCTTTGCTTTTTATTTAAGAATGAATTTTTTTGATGCTCAGCAAGTGAATGCTCTTAGCATTTTTATATAGTGCTTCTGAAGAGTGTGAACCATTAACTAAGCATATTTCTTGCTTATGTATTAGAAAAATAACTATTATATAAATATATGTATTTTAATACCTGTTACATAAAATATGTATTAAACATAACTTTTTTAACATGACGTTGAATATTTTAAAATTATATATTATTTACTTACTTTGTTTCTTGTACTATCAGATTTTAATTTAAAAGATTACCTAGATATGAATACCCGATACTACTCGTTTTTTACAATGTTGCTTAATTGTAATTGAAGTGGAGTTAGGTATTCATTAAAATTCATACCTAAGCACATAAACTGCACGTAAGGGCAGCCGCCTGGGCGCGGCTCGTTACCGTGCCTCCCACCACTGCCATGCGTCTACGCACTCGTTTGTTCTAGCCTCCGAGATATTTTCTTTGCTAGATCTTTAAGAGAAACTAGATAACTATAAAATAATCTTATTGTGTGTTAATGAGCTAAACGAATCTTTTTGTAAAATAATGATGTAGCTGAATAATTATTGATATGAATGATAGTAATTTAAGTAAATAATTAAATTATTTATTTACAGTAAAATATAAAATAATTGTATAAGAATTTGTTTGATATATATTTCGTACGAGAAAGCGCTACACAGACACAATCGTTCCCATACAAGGCGCTGCATCAGTTACAGATAAATTGGAGAACTCGTGGGCGATGTGATTTAAATTGAATTAATTATGAGCCGCGGAACATTCGCTCACGAGCTCCTGCAGGAAATGCAAACTAGGAGAGAAAAATTGCAAGAGTATAGGATATTCTGCCGCTATTCTAGAGAATACGCGCCTTATCTCGGCACCGAGTTCAATAAACCAAGGGCGGCTGCCGCGGGACTGAATTGCGGACAGCGAATTTATGCGACACAATACGCATACAGGTGTCGTCGAGCTCAGCACCCCTTCAATAAGCCGCCGATGGAAACTAAATAGAATAGGGGCCTTGTAACTTAAATACTTGTAACATAAAATATTCAACCGCTAGAAAACATTTTATTTTAGTATTGCTACTTCTCGTGTATAATGCTGTATCTTATACGTTCGTAGAGTCAAGATAAAAAATTGTGTACAAAATTTATTTTCTTTGTACAAAACAATGAAAAACTCAATTACTTGTGAAAAATTCGTCGTTAACAAGTTCCAACAAGCGAACAAAACAAACCCGCTTATAAATCAGAGCTGAATATTTGCAGAGCGTTCAGAATATGAATTATTCTCTGTGATTGTTCTTGCAGCCACGTCATGGTTAATACATAAAATCCAAACTAGTTTTTCCGTAACTTTTCTGCGATCGAATATAAAAATTATATTTTTAAAAATTACCATATCTGCTTTTTTACATAATATTTTACCATATAAAATTAATAAAATTGCCTGTTATTATCGTTTTTGTATGGGTAATGAACGGTATCAGATCTTAGCGAGTCGATCAAAATGTATCGTTCGGGAAAAAGGCTCATAGCGCCCACGGTTGTCTCCGGCAGATAACCTGAATTTGTTTTGGCGAATTTTTCGAACTCTTTTTTATCAATCGGTAGACTGGTTGTTAATTGGCTGAGCGAGCGAGGCAGGCAGGCATAATTGACAGTGCTATCATTCTCAACTACTCTGTTCGGACATTCGGGGAAACTCTTAACTGGCCCACCTTTGTTGAAGTTATGGTTATACCGCCTTCTATAATAACACTTCAATTATTAGCAAATCATTGCTTTAATTTGCTACTGAACTTTTACTCATTACAATGAGTCAACGCACCGATAAAGAGTATTTTCAGCATGATAAATGATTTCCTTTAGCTGTAAGAGCTTTACTTCTGATTTATTTCCAATGGTCATTATAAAATATCATGTTTTCAAGAAAAGTTGTTGAGTGTTGAGATAAAGAAAAGATTGCAATTGATTAAATAAAACAATAAGCTTTGATTAAGCTCTTCGTAATGTATAAATAAAATTTCAAAAGCGTCAGTTTTTAGAAGCTTACGTTTCGCCATATTTTACAATAATTTAAGTTTTTCTCCTAAAAGGATCGTGAACCAATTTCCACTAATAAGGTATTGTCAAGAAGCCAACCTAAGTCACTAGAAGAAGTAGCTTTCTTATTGGTTTATAATTAAAGCATCTTGAAGGTGACCGTCTACCCTAAAGGTGGATAAAAAGCAGGCATTCGTTGAATACTAACGAAAGTAGCTTCACTGAATTTCTCCACTGAAAAACTTTCCGAGCGATACTTATCAAGTGTTTGAAATGACACAACCGGATTCCATCCCTTTCGACATGTACTTTTTTACGTAAGGGAAATAAAACTGACGAATTTCTCAATAAAAGGGAGATGACCGGCGAGTTGTCACGTACTGGGGGCAAAGTGAGTATTTGGAGCGGTGCAGCAAAAACTATTCAGGGGCCATTATTATGGCATTTTTGTCGTCTGACGGGGCTGCGTGGTCGCGGCCATTACGGCGCGGTGGAAGGGAGGGCAGTGGCGGGGGAAAGTATTCGCGGCCCTCCCTTTACCCCTTGCCCCTCGTCCGCCATCCATCTTCGATATGCACATAAAGCGAACCGGACCCGTAACGGCAGACCCACATTCCCACTGCTCTTAAATTTATTTATCTCTTTATTAATTCTCAGCTCGAATTTTTATGTTTGTGAAATTCATCTTTGAATTTGGCTTATCACGTCTACTTTATAGAATATTTATTTACGTTTATTTACATATCATTGATAACAAGTTCATTAAAACGTTTTTAGATTTATATCTAAAGTAAAAAAAAAACACTATAAATAAAAGTAGTTTTGCGTTTTTCTACAAGTATATAAATTCTTTTGTAATTTGCGAGGTGTTAATTTTATTGCTTCAGAATTACTGTTGTTACAATACAAACAATGATATCACACTTTCATTACGTTTTCCATCATATTGTTAATATTAAAAAAAATATTCAGTTATAATTATAAAAACAAAATAAAGTACCCATCGTGGCGCATTGGGACAGCGTCTAACTATAAACGTGTTTAGTTAGTTGTGAATTCGATCCCAACTCGGGGGTATATTATTTCATTTTATTTGCTATTCTTTTATCCGTTCTGGTAAGACCAAGCGCGGCATTAAGTTGCGCCACTAAACACGCAATGACTCGATGTCGAGCGGAAAGTGGAGAACGGAGTGTCATGACACTAGGTTCTTTCTGACTACTCTGCTATGCGGGAAGAAGCCTAAAGCTGTAAAATAATAAAACAAACTAATCTAAGTTTTAATATAACTTGATAACATTTTTACTAAAATGCTAATTTAATTTAATGGATGAAATGTTTACCATGAAATATTTTCACATTTTTCTCTATATGACGAAGTTGCAGTCAAAAGCGAGTTTACCATGTAAATAGTAAAATATTATGAGATAAATCTAGCAGCCGACGATTGACTATGACAGGGATATAGAAAATATAATTAAAGTCAGCTGTTTACAATGAAATCGATAGGGTTGCTCCATAAAACAGCCTGGCGTGGATTAACGAAGTACACTCTATATATCGCCTTCAAGGGACGTTTTAATTAATGTAGGGTTGCTACACATTGTACTCTTATTTTTAAAATATTTTAAATCTTATGAATGAAATTGAAACCATGTTAAAACAAAATAATTGAAGTAAATCATTTGATTTATGTAAAACAAAATTTGACAACATATTGAATATACCTGCTATACTATGCCTACCATATAAAGATGCAACATTGATATACGTAAATGATAATTGGTTTTATATAAAATTATTTCTTCGCAATGAATAAAGTGTTAAATTGCCGCAGGGATCGGGATAGATGATTAGCTTCAGCCTTTACGACACTTGCAAGTAATGTGCAATAAGCGCTTAACAAACTGTCTCCGCCCTTACAGAACCTGTAACACTAATATAACATAACAAAATTAATAAGTAACACATGTATTATATATAAAAAGGTATACAATATATATTCTCAGGATATGTATAATGAAAATTTGTACAAATATCCTAATATGGAAAAAAATATTATTTATTTACTAGTTGATACCCGCAACTCCGTTTATTGATATAATACATACTTCTATTTTTACCTGTTTACTTGGACCCAAAATGTAATAAATGCCAGAACTCGACACCTCACGTTGAATTAACGTATAGAGAAAGTGTAAACAATTTAAATATAACTTTTCTCTGTCGTATGAGAATCGTACCCGCGACCATTGTGTTTACGAGCAGGCACCGTCCTACTGCGCCACAATGACCTCAATGTTTATTAATTTTTATTTATTTTATATTTTTGTTTTTTCATTAGTTGTTCCGAATCTTTAATTTTTATACACGTTGATGTAATTTTTTGGTATATTTGGCGTTTCATTATTTCTTATAGCTTTGCTGGTCTATTATGATGTTGAAATCAGGTGTCCACTCTTCGAAATCAATTACACCCTAAGTACTGCCCAGGGTTAAAATGGTTAAAAGCTGTACAAGAAAAAACAAATCTGTGAAAAAAAGTGACTACGAAGATGTAAGCGTACAAATAGGCAAAAACTTTAAATATCCCAGATTCTGTGACTGTTTTTACATCCTTCCAAATTATTTTTTCGTGAATATATTTAATGTCAACGAACGAAATGAAATAACCCGACTCAACTGAAATATCTGAAAATGGAGAATGGAGAGTGACTTAGCACTAGGTTCTTTCTGTCTACTTTACTATGCAGGAAAATACGTGAAGAGTAAAAAACACTGAATTCGATATTTAACATTTTATCTATAAATCTTAATACAATGTAAATTGTACACTGTATTGTGTAAAATAAGAACCATTTTATGTATAGAGTTCATTCAATCAGTTTTTAATGAGACAAGTGACATTTCTTTAGGCATAATAAATTCGAGTATTTGCCATTAAAAGTTCAGTTAGTCGTCAAAATAGAGAATATTCACTTTATGCATGCGCGATACGAACTTCGAACTGTAACCCTTTGAGTCAGCCGTAAGTTTGAACAACAATTACTGTCAACTCTATGTGAAATATTTGACGGCGCTCTATTCATTTGCCCAACTCATTGATATTAGGGAGGATAAATTAAATATTTAAAGTGCAAATAATGGGATTGATTAGTATGAAATAGAATTTCTTGGTTCGTTAAATAGCGGTATTTTCTACTTAATATTCGTGATTGTTTGCCTTTTGAAGGTAACTAACTTACTACGCTAAGCAGGCAACGTTAATTAAATATTATAAGACGCAGAAGAAAAAAATAGTTTCATAAGACTGGAAAATCATAATCTGGGAATCGTCTAATAAATTAATTTAATTACCTATACTTAAATTCAATGTACGTTTTTACTGTTTTTAATTATAGTACAGATTGTAAATATCTAAAAATGACAATGGAGTGACCTTACACTAGGTTCTCTCTGTCACCTACACATAAAGCTCATTTCTGATTATAATTCAAAATTATTCCTGCCTGTAGAATCAGGAGTCCTAAAGCAATCTCAATATCTAACCTCTATCGAACTATCGCTATCTAGTTAGTGTAATGTGCAATTGCTCCTTTGTGTTAATTGATCCCGTCGTGTTAGTTACGATAATTGTCAATAAATTGTTACGCACATTAATCTGTACATCAAATTATCTATTCGTACACAAGTGGAAAACAATAGCGTGCTGAATTATGCTTCTTATTGACAGATAAATTAAAAGCTTAAAAGGCGAAGGATTCGTCTAAAACCTTTCCATAGAAGACTTTCTTAGATATGTCAACTTCTTACTCTCGTAATAGCAACCTACGATTGATATTGAGCCTTACAAAAACGACTAAGAACGTCAAGCACGCACTAATTAACATTCAACGTGAAACTTTGTTGCACAGCCACCAAAATAACTTGATCTATGAATAGCCATACTTCTTTAGTGTTCCGTCCTATTCGTTAAATGAAGTAACGGATGGGAGGGTCTCATTATGCTGGGGTCTTCATAATTGCGTGTCTAACGCTCCCTACGCAACCTTTTATTAGGTGGAAATTCTGTTTATGTTACTATATTCAAGTCCCGAGTAAGATTTATGAAATATAGGTGTATGCTTGTATTTGAAAAGGTAAAGTTTCGTTTTTACTAATAAGTACATACTTTGCGCAGGTAGGTACTTCGTTACTACTACCGTTTTTCGTTTATTGTAATGTAAATTAAAAACTTCGCATTGATCAATTTGAATTCACTCCTTGATTATCAAATACCATTACTGCACCTATATTCCCATATGAACTGAGCACGTAAACACAAAAAAAAAATCTAATAAAAAAGCTGTAAACATAGCTTAATGTACCATAAATTCTATGTTTAATCCACCTAAAACAAATAAAGCTTAATTATTTTATTGAATTGTTCAATTTTTTTACAGAATCGCTAAAATTTATGCGACAGTCCGAACCGTTGATTTATGCACCGCGTATCGAGTTCAATGAGGCGTGATATAGTTGATGCATTATTGTCATGTTACTAGAACTATTCTAAATGTCTGCATTACACGCGGCTATTGTTTATGAGCATTTAGCACATATCTACTCGCATTATTAATTCTAAGGAGGTGTTAAAAAGGTCCAATATATAATTTTAAACACCTCCTTAAAATGAATCAATAAATTCATTTTTAACTATTGTTTTATCACCGAGGTTTGAATTTTTATCGGGAAGTAATAAAAATGCTAGTGACATTGTAGTATGTTTTTTTCACAAATTAATATGCAACCAAGCTTAATAATATAAATCGATTTTATTTGTAAAATTTTGTTTGGTATTCAAATTTTGCTTATAAAATTAATAAAGTTATGCTATACATAATATTCCAAGCGTTTAAATATTTGAAATTAATTCTTTCTTTCAATATAGATGCATATACACTTGTCTTTGTCATTGTCTGTAAAGATACAATAGCGAAGCGCATCTTAGGACGGTAGCCAAGTTGACTTGGTGCTATCCGAAGACTACGATCGATACAAAGGTTTTAATTGACTTCGAATATCGAAATTTATCAATTTATGAATTTAATTGTTTATCTAATTTTAATAAGCCAAAAACAATCGCAGGTGTTTTTCTATATATTTATATAAACTAATAATTATAAATATTTAATAAAAAAAATATTTCCAGTATTTAGTTGAGCTACCAATACCGTTGCAATTCATATGGCGCTATTCATAAAATCTCACCCCAAGCTGCGTTAAAAAACATTTACTAAGCAAAGTACAGTTTGTTATAACAATAGGCGATATCAAATTTTAGAAAGCTGACCGTTCGTTGCGCAACTTTCGCCCTTTATCTTAAATACAAAGGTAAGAAAAGTTAAATGTACAGTTCTTCGTTTTTTTATGATCCGTTCAAAAAGCCGAATGCATCATATTTTTTTATGAATGTAGGCATAATATTTTTCTATTGCACAATAGTGTTATTGTGTTTTATTTTAATAATTTATAGCTACAATGTGCCATTTGTCTTGTAGACTATAAACAAGTGTAGTATTTTATAATAGTAACTTCATAATGTTAAAATAAGAGTTAGGAAGGTATTGGATGTGGTATCTGTTATGAATTGTAAGTAGGCAATAGGTATGGCAAAGCCACAAATCTATCATGGTGCAGTGGGACAGCGTCCGACTGTAAAAACGATGGCAATGGGGTTGATCCTCAATCGAGGGAATAATTTTATGTATTGAAATGATTTCCAATTTTTCACTCCAGTAAACCAAACATGGCGTAACTCAACGCCATGCTTAGTTAGTTTTGTGGGATGTATTTTTTTAATTTAATTCTTCTGCTCTGGTAAGACAAAGCGCGGCGTTGAGATACGCCACTGAAAACGCCCTGTTGGATTCGGGCGGAAAGCCGAGAAGGGAGTGTCTTGAGACTAGCTGCATAGACTGCTATGCGGGAAAAAGCGTGAAACTGCAACACGCAAATTTAAGGCATTTCCAACTACCCCGCATTATACTCATCCGCAAAACAAACGTATGCATATAAAATCAATTGAAATGTCACTACAGAAGTGTTTAAAAAAATTGATAGTTTATGTTAAGAGTTAATATTAAACACATTTTTAAGTGAACTCATTGTACATTTTATGACCTTGTAAGATATATTTAAATAATTAAGTTTGATGTGAACCAAAATTTTTATCTCATTTTCATTAATTAGCCCAATAGAATATAGATCGAACAGATATGCATCTAGGCGCATGGTTAGGTATTAAATTGTGCCGGAACGACGTTTACGAGCATATTGGCGCCATACAGGGTGCAACATGCTAAGGCTATCAGTTACCCCGCCGGCTAATTCACTGTGACAAATTAACAGCTAACCCTCCAATTTAATACCTACTTACCTATCTGTACATTAGCAATTTCGTATCTGATTGTTATAATCTATGTGCATATGCTAATGTCGATTGATGCTACGAATAATTTATAGCTGTTGTTCTTTTATCTGCTTTCATTTTATTAATGTGACAAGTTCTATATTATTGTAACTTATTTATGGTATTGAGATGTTATTGAGAAGTTTGTTTTGGTTCCCAACTAATCCTTCCATATATTCGAAGTCTAATTCAAATTGATATAAATAATTATTTAGTATTGTATCTAGATATAGTAAAAAATCTATTTGCCTTCACACAAATAAATGTGTCTATTGTTCTGGCATACAAAATGACCCGTATGTTATTTGTTACATACATATGTATAAGTTGTACAGAAATAGAACAGATATTGCGACACAGCGAGACGTAGTAGGGAAGCATGTTTTGTATTCCAACTAAACTGGATGCACACTACGAGATCTATTTGTAGGTATGCAAGTTGCCTTACTAGTGATGTATGGGGAGTTAAGATCAAGATGGAAATTCACCTTACGTGTAGAAAACATTTATTTACCATCCTACCGTTTGTAGCTATTTGAATAAGTAATTAAAATTAACGTAACATTAATACTATAGGCTTTTAAATTTATTTTAATACAGCATATACATAAAATGTCTTCATTTTGTTAGAGAAAAATATTAAACAGAAATTTAATTTTAATATTTCATAAATTTCATAATACTTAAAATTTAGGTCTAGCCATTCACATCCCTAATGATCTTTTATTACAGTCTGTATGCGTTTACATGTAGAGTTCGAGGCGGCTTGTAGACCAGACGTTGAATATGAGCTGTGCTCACCCGCGCCGTTTGTTCCTACTCGCTCAATGTAACCCAGATACTTAGCCATGTCGGGGCATGTCCACAATAAACTAATATAAAGAAGATAAATCTTCAAATGAGAAATATTCATAAGAATTGTAAACATGCGAGCGACTGCTTTGACAAAAGGAAAACTATTGAATCATACAAAATTAAAACAGTCAAATTAATTGAAACCCGTCCTTCATTTTTTTCAAAAATATTATAAACAAATATTTAAATGTATAAAAAACTATGTGATGCAGATGTCTTGAAGCCATCATCGCGGTGCAGTGGAACAGCTTCTGGTTGTAATCGCGATTGGTTGTGGGTTCGATTGCCACTCGGTGGAATGATCATAATTTAATTATTTTTATTTTTACACTCCAGCGAATAAAACAAAGTGTGACATTGATATTCGCCGCTCAACACGCAATGTCGTAATCGGCATAAAATGGAGAGCGGAGTGTCTTGACACTAGGTTCTCTCTAACTACCCTACTATGCAAATATCGTGCTACTAAAAATAGAGAGATAGATTTATAAAAGAGAGATTATCTTCTTAATGCGTAGTTTTGTTATTTGCTCGGAACATTGGAAAATATTGTTTACTTCAACTTTGTTTCCCATGACTCTGCCCTGAGCATATTGATAAAGGTCCTATCTAGGTCTATAGTTAAGTCTTTACTTAGATCTTTGGTTTGCCTTTATTGCTGCATTCAACGATAATGCGCTCCTGCTGCATGTATATATCTATAAATAAAAATCATACAGATTTTAAAATGGCCGTTAGCTCGAAATTTTATACTATAGCGTTAAATTTAACTTAAGGCAATTTGATTTTTAAATGCTTGGACCTCATTTAATTAATGTCACCTCTGAGAGGTTTTGATATAATGTGCTTTTGTTATATGTTTATCTCTAGCGAATTGCTTTGTAACTAAAAAGTAAAGAGGACATTTAGATTTAAAATAATGATTTAAAATATTTAGTTTATCTTCTCATATCATTATTTCATATTTAGGTGCTACTTAACCTTCGAAGTTATTGTGATTGACTACGACTAGATAAATTATTGTAAACAGGTAAATTTCCTCTATTTCAACTACTCAAGAGGTCAAGAGGCTTATTTATTTATATTTATTTGATTTTAAAGATTATTTAATTGATTTATACTATGTCGGTATATCCGATCTTTTTAGTCACGTATCATATATAAGTATGAAATGTGGTTCGTTATTCAACTCTATGACTTGTTAGCCTGTTCGTAGCAGAATGAAAGACAAAACAAACGTTGCATATAGAGCTCGTGCATAATCGATACTGTAATGTAAAATAGTACACGCATGCATCATGTTATTCAAGCTGAGCGAGCGGGCTGAGGACACAAATCAGTCATTTGTTCAATCCACGGATTAGACATTTGACTGATATAAAGAGTCGCAAAACTAAAAAATAGCTTTGTTTGCTAGCCGCCTGTTTGTTCGCTTTCCACGAAGCGGTGTTATTCGCATAAATCGAGCGAAAAAGCCAAATTGCAGCGATAGCTCACCGGTCTCAACAAAAAACGCCATGTACCAAAAACAAATATTGGATGTGCAGGTTATTTAGTTTTATTTTTATAGCTTTATTCTTTTGACGTACTAAAATATTGTCAACGCATACGTAATTACCTGGGTGTGATCGTAGCTCGTGATGATCGTAGCTGCTGTAAAACTTGTTATACCATGTTTGTTTAATATTGTTTTGGATTAAAAAAATATTATATTGTCATATTTATAAAATGTTATGTGCACAACGAAATGAGATACTTATATTTTTGTAACATTTTCACCTGTATACATAAAATTTCGTTCTACTCGTATTAATCCCTCAAAGCTTTGCAGTAGAGCTCTGATAAACTGCAAAACTAATGCCGCACGATTGCATTACGATGCAAAGTTTTTCAGTAACGGTGCGCGGGAATCGTACAAAAAGAATCCGAATATATCGACCATTTTTTACAACGTTCAAAGTGTTACAATTTGATTATAATAGGAAATTCCTTTAGCACAAAAAGCATATACATACATTTATAAGTATAAATGCGTAATTTTATATCGTGACGAGTTATGAAGTTCATACATGAAGTCAACATCTTACTTTCGGACGATGTTGCGAATGGGACTTAAGCAAAATGTATAGTAACATGTTGGTACAAATATAGAGCGGGATTCTCTTATGATGATTTAGTGGCGTGCGCGACAGTGCTGGATGGATTTACCGCCGTATGAACGGATTATGTGGGCGAGTGCAAACACGGGGCAGTGGACGCCATATTGTGATTTATTGCGACTTTTGATTCGCAGTTTTATTGCCGCTTACTACGGAGGGTCGAATTTAAAGAGTACCGTATGTACAAGTTCTTTGATATTTGACATGAAAACTTTGTTTTTTATTTATGTAAAACATAAAAGAAACAAGAAAATGAAAGAAAATATAAATATATAACATTCATATAAAGTATTACTCGAAGGTCGTCCAAGTATAAATTGCAATAACTCCTCCGCAACCTCGGTAGCATATTTGTTAATAAACCTGAGGAAACTTCCAATGTTTCCCCTAACAATTTTTCCTTGAGATAAATTAGATGAGTAATAAATCATAAGCGCCCATTTCCTCACTACAAAACAACGGACAAGGGAAGGAGGCTGGAAAATTATGACAAATCATGCATTAAACATAAGGAATAAATGTTTTCTTATCACGTATCTATTCCTGTTTGTATTAGTTTCCCTTTATCTTTATTGACACAGGTTTGGAAGGGAACGTTTTATTGGTTGTTTTAGCGTGACAGCCGATTGTGGACATTCTTTGTAATCATAAAAATAACTATTTCCCAACGTAGTTACGACACATCTATTTTTAACTCATAATTCGGATTTTACACCCTAAATAAATAGTAAGTAACTTGGCAAGTATTGTTAAAGTAAAGTAGGTATAAAATGAAATAAATTTTCACTGAAAATGTGATGTCTTAACGTAGTATCCAGCCTGCAAATCTGGAATATTTATTTCGAATGCAGACAAAATCTCCGCAGAATCCCTGTTTCAGCGAAACTTGCATTTAGGCATTATGCGCACAGTACTTAAGCGCACATTTATCTTGCGTACTTATTGTACTGTATATAACATAATTTATGTCTTCGTTGATTTTATCTACAGAATAATTTGCAAATTAGTGTTAAAATGATAAATGCTTATTTATTTACATTACTTACTTACTATATTATATGATATAATCATTAGCTTTAATTGTATATTATTTACCTTCATATGAGTAATAAAACCTAAGCTCCTCTAAATTTTGGTATATATGAATTAATATAAATTTATTTAATGTGTATTTGTACGCCTCGCATACTACGTACTACGTCTTTTACCCCTCTATAGGTGTACTCCCTCACATCTGCGGTTACTTTCAAAAAGCTAAAGTTTACCAACTAAGATCTCTAAATACGTATTCTTTCTAACCGTCTCGTACTTTAAATAAAATGTCTAGGAGATTTTGAGATTTCAACTTTGAGAATATCAAATACAGTTTTGGGGAAAAGAAAAATTTACGATTTCGACTAAGCTGTGCTATTGTGTGCTGCTGTATAATACCTTACTTCTACTTATCAATTCTATCTGTAAAGTATACAATTTCGCCATTCCTCATTTTATTTCACCATATCTGTGTTCTGAAATAAATATATAGTAAGTATTTTTATATAGGTAATATTCAGTTTCACTATAAATTATATAATGTGTGTAACATTTATTACGTTTATGTATAAAATAATTGTTTATATGTATAAAAGCATGATTGTTTTTATTAGTTCATTAAATTTAAAAAATTAAGCACCGAATATATTTCATTCATTAAATCCAGTGTTTATATAATTAGCTTATGTCAACAATATTTTTGTATGAATTTCATGTTAAAGGTTATCGATCTAATGAGGCCAGGAACTACGCTGGACACCCGGCAGTAAGATTTCTACTGGTACTTTATTATATTCGATCGAATACAGTTAGCAAGAACAACAGTCACGAGCTCTCAGTTCACTTGGAAAAGTTTATCGTTTGGATTCCTTAACAGTATTTCCGAATACTGTGTAGATAAATACATATTACATATACAATTTTTCAACAATTTTATTTTAGTAATACAGACTTTAATCATTTTAAAGTTTAAATAATAAATTAACGCATTCAATTCTAGTTATAAATTGTAAGGTCAGTTAAATAGACACTTTAGTAGATCATTCATGTCTCACGTAAAATTCTACTTATGAAAGTAATGCACTTTAATGGCTTAACTTAAGGGATAAATTGCATAGTATGACGCTTTATGATTTGTATCGTCGATGGGTACGTGGATGTAGGCAAAGCCCGCCTACTTTGTGGTCTGCAATCAAAGTTGTTACCGCATCGATAAAGCTTAGCGGTTTGCAGACCACGTAAAGACAATGTTTTCATCGGTGAATCGAAGAAATTGCATGCTTCATAAATAATATTAAGTGAACCTATCCGTAAATCTTCTGCTGTAAAGCTTTCTGTGTCTGTTTTATTTCAACGACGAAAAAAAGTAATCTTGATGTAGCAAATAAAATACATTAACTGCAGCTCTCTATAAAGAAAAACGTAGACATTATATCATGCGGTCAATCCCGTCTGTCATTTTTATTGTAATAATTTTGGAAATACAATAGAATAGATTGTTTTGACTGTTTAAATCAAAATATAAATCACAAAAAAATATTTCTTCATAGTCAGTGTGCCGTATAATTTTACACCTTTGAACAATAAATGGGTTTGTCTAAAAATTTTAAATCGTAGCTTACCAAAAATACAAATTGTGATGTTTTTGGTTACACAATAGCTGTATTCGTATTGTCACTTAGGAAAAAGATTCTGCTGCGATATTAACATTCGCATTGAATTCGTTTTATAAGACAAGACGAAGATTAATCCATTTGAACCGCCATATTTTAAAATTTGACAGCTACAAGCTGAGTGCAATATGGCGGCTACGCCACCCAATGAGGTACGGCCTCGTCTCACGGCCTGCTTCGTACGTTAATCGTGGCTGATTTATTAGAGAAGGAGTGACACATTTTGTATTCTATTTTCGAAAATCCTAACGAGTTTTTCAAAATGGTCCCAATGTGACAGAACGTAACAGCTGCATCTAGTTAGAGAGCGTTTTCAGACATTATTTGTGTTTTGTTAGAATTATTTGCGTGAATGATTATTATCAGTACTTGAAATGAAATAATATCGCGCCCCTTTTCAATTTTAGAGTGAATTTAGATATTGGTTTCTGTTATTCGAATGTTATTCAATTTATACGCTACACGACCTCGTAAATCAAATATCTGCAAGCATTATAGATTTATTGAGTCATTCATTCTGAATAACGAATATATTCATCATATTTATTGACGTAGAAAGTCCTTTGAACGTTATCCGCTGATCGCGCTTAACTGCGTAAGTCCTGTAAGTACTCCATAAAATTGATTTTCAAACATCATATGTGGCTGTCCCCTTGTAAAAGAAAAGGTATGAGAGTTTTCGTGTGTCACATACGTCAAGATTTAGCGGAATCCCTAAGGGACGTCCAATTTTTATTGCACGCGACCCTGATCTATGGTTTAATACGTAACCAATATACCGACTGAAAACAGTGTCAAAGGGTACACATACAGCTGGGGGGTGCACTTTTGATGTTGAGCTTATCATTTACTTTTATTTTATATTTTATGTTTTATTTTGAAGCACCTGTAAGTATTTTCTATGGTGTTACTTTGTAATGAAAGGTTAAACTTTATTTCATAAATAATTTAAAATTATGATCTTGACATCGACCAGTAATTTTCATTTGAAATGTCACCACCATTATGGACTAAAGGCATGATTAAAAAATAAAAGAATAGGTCAAGCCGCCATTTTTGTATGTGAAAATTTTAAATAGTTTAAAATATGCCTGCAGCTTGTATTAAGTAAATGTTTTACATAAACTTTTCTTACTGAGTAATAATGTACCTATGTCTAATCGCACTAATAAATTTATTACTTTAGTATATTTATATGTGCATTATATAATTTTTTTTTAACAATTATATGCATTGTGCTGATTACATTAACGTCATTTTGACACATTTAACTGGTCGTAAATAGTAATAAAATTCCATACCTAACACTACAAAAAGTGTATGAATATGATTACAAAACGCTTACTATAAAATAACTCTTATCTAGTATGAATATTCATTAAAAGAAATAAATATTTTCATGGAGTATACTTACTTACATAATATAATTTTAATTTTCTAATGTTATATAAAATATTTTAACGCAGGAGAGCTTTATTTTAAAGAATCTATGTATTTTTTTGGTTGCTATTTAATTTTATGGCGTATGTAAAAATCTTTTAATACCGTTGTATATTTTCTTGAGGCCATCCTGGCATAATGGGGCAGTGTCTAATTGTAAACGCTATTGAATGTCAGTTCGATTCCCGTTTAGGAGAATGAAAACTTTTTTAATATTTTAATTTCTCCGCTCAACACCTAAAGATTTCAGACAGAAAAGGAAAAGAAGGAAGGAAAAGCGTGAGTTTGACTGAATAATAAGATAAAATATTACTTTATCTTTCTTAGTAAATTTAGTTTGGGTGGAAACCTGAAGACTGTATTTACTCGTGTTGAATAATCTGTCTATGATTTATGTATTAAATTTTATCAATTAGAAAATCAACATTATTTTTTACTTGATGTATTTACTGACTTTCGCACAGCAGCATGGCTAAATGAAATATAAATTTAACGGAATCCCTTATTCAGATTGAAAAAAAGAGTTGGTCTCGAAACATAAGTGCTCTTTCATTTTCAACCCTTGAATCAATTATACTTCGCCAATTTAAGTGTACGCGAGTGTGCTGCATCGGGCACTTATGTATTATTCATATAGTGTTTTTGAGATAACAAGCAGCCTCTTAAGTCGATACACATCTAGTGGACTGATTGGAACTCCGCTGAGTAGATAGCAACGTTTACTGGAATTTAGAAAATCTATTGTAATTACAATATTTACTCGTCGGCGTGCTTATGCGCTATATTATGCTTGACTTCACTATAATTTCGTAATTCAAAAAAAATATTTTTAATTATATAAACACTATTTGTAATATGGTCTCATATTATTTCTTATAAAGTATTTATTATTACTGTAATTGTGAATATATTTATATATTGCGCTTATACACAGAAATGGTTACACGAAGTGTCAAGTTTGCTAATTATTTAAAATTATATTCAAATATTTATTAGATTCTTTGTAGGAGAGGATATAAAGAATTTACTTATAAAATAATATATAATAAAAATATAAATGTAAAATATGTCAGTGAAACATATAATTTAGTTTTTAAACTGATTAAATGTTTGAATTCCTTATCATTCAATACGAGGCTTATGAGCTTAATAACATGCTCACGCATGTAGATTCAGGGAGAAGAGGCGCGGCGCTATAAATGGCCGTTATATACTTTGTAATCGCCGAGGTCGATTCCGGACCACCCAAGCGGTAGCATCGCACTACGCTACATATGTTTAGCTCAATATGTAGGTAATATTTATATGGTACGAGTATATCAACATGCACCGATCGCACCCGGTCACTTGTACACAAGACCTAACTGCGCATTTACGTACATTTTAATTATTTTAATTCGCATAAATTATATTTTATCTTGTCCAGAGATGTATACAGAATGCATTATAAATCAAATTTGGGAAAGTGCGCGGTTTTATAAATTGTTCCGAATTACATGTTTAATTTGAGATTCGGTAAAAGTAATATGGCATTGAATTTTTACTTGTGTATTTTAACGGTACATTAAATGGTTTTTGTGGCTTGTGATTTTAAGGTTTAATTTAGTACGTGATGTCTTATTAAAATTTTCTTCTTCGTCTCGTTATAGATATTTAACGACTGTATAAATATTTCTTTTCCTTTTCCATAGCAGCGAAGGCAGAGGAAACCTAGTGTCCAGGAACTAACCTAAATCGATATTATTGATTTTTGAAAGGTCTAGCCTAGGCAGTTACTTAGTCGCAACACAATTGCTTAAGTGGGTAAATTACATGTCATTAGATTAATAGTGCTTATCAAGCAGGAACAAGACCTAGATACATTAGCAACTTGAAAGCGCATGTTCAGTGCAATCGGACTCATTATTTTATCTTAATTCGTCTCATTAAGACTCGCCTATATCTACTTTGCATAATTTTGATCGAAGATATTTCATCAAAGAAAACTGCGCGTGGGCACATCGCTAGTTTGATAAGAGTTAATGTAGTCATTGTTTTAAAATATACAAATATAAAATTGGAAGTAAATTAAGAATTTATTGAAAGACAGACATTTATTCATTTTCTAATGTCTGTAAATAATCAATGTACAGCTTTTGTTTTCATCATTAGTGGTTTAACGAGGCACAAGTGTGAACATTACTTCCCGTGTAGCGTGGGCCACATGTTTCTCTAAAAAAGGATACTCGTATTCTAAAGCCGATTCAGTAACTCAACAGTCGTAAATCATAAGGAAAAGTTTTACGAATTAGGAACAATTAAAACATTGAAGCAAACAACAGTTGTTACGAATGTCCCCAGCGATTGCGGGAACATTGATAATTACGAGCGCTTTACTGGGTATAGATCTTAGTCCAAAATTTCTTTACGACTAATATAACTTGCGCAATCCTTTTTTCGCCCGGCAGGAGGGAGACGGGGGAGTTGGACAAGTTTCTTTTGTTAGCGACACGTGTTGCAAAACGGGTTGGGCCTGACACTTGTTCAAAAAGAATCTTGAGAACGACTGCGCCGATTTCCGTGGAAGTGTTGAGTACTTTTTTATTTTTGTAGTGAAACACAAAAGCAAGTTCTGTAATTTGCGCTTATTTATTGCCTTATTTTGAACCTCTGCTACAAACTTGTATCCAATTTTGTGTAAAAATTGGTGAAAAATAAAATTAAAGATACAAATAACATCCTGATGCATTAAATATTTAGGCGTATAGAATATTTAAAGATATATATAATTTAACATTGTTATATTCATAAGACTGTTACCAAATGCGACATCGATGTTGAGGGAGGTGCCCTTGCAACTCGAAACCGGAAACCGATACGCAGATGATGTACTGGGTTTGTGGCTTATGGACACATTCAACGTCATTATATACCTATTAAGGCCTTAACAGATCTTTTTTGCTAGCCATAGAGTCCCGCCTCTTAATGAAGTCATTTCTGTCAAGTTTATGGCTGTTGTGGCATACCCGAGATTTTGATGAAATTTACAATGCGCAAATTGACACTGATGTAAAATGAGGCTTAATTAGTCACATGTGGCGTGGAAAGGATTTTTCTGCTTTAATAGCTGTAAAATATTTTATATTTTCGTGTAACTTCTTGTTCTGTAAGGTTTCGGTGCGGTGCCTAATTAGCAGGACTTTCTGCTTCTGCTTAAATATATTTACATATTTTCCCTAATTTTCTTAATTTATCCAAGTAAGTCATAGAATTGTGACTTAACAATTAAAATTTCATTATATATTTTTGTATATTCCACACAAAAACGTGTAGTCCCAGGTGAATGTTGTGCTTAAACGCATCAGCTATTTCTGGAAGGAATATTTATTACAGATTACACGTAAATTCTTTTAAACATAAGGTAGGCATGTACATAAAGAAAAGAAAAGGTCACTATTTACGCCCCCTCAGGCTTTTAAGGCTTACTCAATTAGCGTCACTCAATTAACCACTATTCTGCTCCAGAAAATATACTAAATAATTAAAACAGGTAAGCTTATTTCACTTGTTTCCATAGAATATTCAAGGAAATAGGAAATAATTTGTGCTAATCAAATGTACTGTGTAGATACAGATTCGAAATTTATAATAATTTTATGCTAAATTTATTTCAAATAATATTTTTCTTTGATATTTTTCCTTATATTTTTTCATTGCATTTTTTATCTACATTATTGTATTAGAAATAACTTCAAAAATACTAATCGCTATTTTATCTTCAATAATATATTAGACAGGAATATTATTAAAATGAAAAATGTTATTTTCAAATTAAACATCATATTACACTTGCATCTATAGATGCAAGGCATGAACTGTAGCTTTAAAAGCTGCATTGATCAAAGTAGGTACTTGAGATAATTAAGCCGTAAAATCGGCTGGCAACCCTTTTACACTGTGAGAAGCGCTCTCCGATCTCGTTCCAAAACGCTTTTATTTTTGTATCATCTTTAAATGTAATATATAAGTCGAGTGGTCTCCGTTAAAATTTAGATATATTAATTTATTGCTACTTGATATTTTAATCGTGAGGAAGTACTGTCGCGAATAAGATTGAGGTATTATATTGCAATGTTTTTTGTCGTTCTTATTGTTTATTGTCGTAGAAATGTATTTGACTTATATTTTTTACAATCAAAATATATGTTCTCTTAGTAAATATGATTCGTCTCATAATAACAATGTTATTTGTCGTTCTTATTGTTTGTTGTCGTATAAATATATTTGACTTATATTTTCTAAAATCAAAATATATGCTTTGTTAGTAAATATGTTTCGTCTCATAAAAAAATAATGAAGTAAGAAAAATATAATTAAAAAACACACTTGCGCGACGAATTATGCCGCTGAACTCTTGCCCAAGAATGGGACAATGACCACGACAGCCTATAAGCTATAAGTTAGCACGCTAAAGGCAAGAACTAATTATAAATCATTATTTTATAAAAGCCTTCCTTATTGGTTTCCAACCCGTTACGCAAGTTTCGAAGTATTTTCGAAGCGATATAAAATTGAGCTCAGCATGCGTGCAAACCTATACATTAAGAATCGACATGCAATGAAGTCTTCAATACATAAGCAGTGGAATAACTTGGTTAGGGCTGTCCACTTTTATGTTAAAAAACCAGACTTGACATTTTGATTTATATACTTACGGGTAACTGAGCTGCGGTTTTCGGTCCGAAATGTTGTTGTTTTAAGGTACTCATTTTTATAATTGGCAGCCCTGCAGCACGTGACCGAATTTTCACGACTCACGGCTATTGGCCTCGTATTCGGCCTCGCGAATCGATTTCTTGGTAACCAATTCGATCATTTTAAATAAGGAGGAGGCTTCATGTAGGTACTTATACTAATTATGCCCGAATCTTTTGACCTCTTCATGAAAATCGCTGCATAATAATCAAAGTTTTCGTAATATCTCTAGAGGCTTTAAATTTTTTATTTTAAGACTTAATTTTGTTCGTATTATAATTTAAAAATACTATAATTGTTTTTGAGTAGCTATGTTTGTAATTTTTACAAATTATATTAATTAAATGTTTAGTGCATTGTATATCTTTATCAACAATGACAGTTGAACGAAATGAAGCTGTCGTCACGGCCAATTGTACCGTCATTTGAACTAAGCTATATAAGACAACCATTCCATTCAAACATCAAACCCTAAGTGATTTCCTTTTATTTTATTTAGATGGAAAGACTCCTTAAATATAACTGACATCTGTAACCAAATGTATCTGGTTTTATTTAATGTTATAATAAATATGAATGCTTTCATTTTGTTTCAGGAGCAAATGGCCTCAGAAGACGGGGGAGGCAAACCTATACAAGATATCAAACCCTAGAGTTAGAGAAAGAGTTTCACACGAATCATTACCTCACGCGGAGGAGACGCATAGAGATGGCGCATGCACTCTGTCTTACGGAACGACAAATCAAAATTTGGTTCCAAAATCGGAGGATGAAATTAAAGAAGGAAATACAAGCAATAAAGGAATTAAATGAGCAAGAAAAACAAGCGCAAGCGCAGAAAGCAGCAGCGGCGGCGGCGGCGGCCGCGGCGGCCGCCCAAGGGCATCCCGAGCACTAGACACTAGGCACTAGGCATAGTGCCGTACCAGTGATACGATTGCACTTTACCGAACAATTTTTAGTAACCTTGTGTTTGTAAATTGTTTGTAATTATTTTCGTTATTTAAGTGTAGTTCGGTTGTTGTGATTTTTTTAATTAATTAATTTGAATTAGACTCATGTTTTTATAATAACGAAGGAACAATAAACTGTTTAATGTTAGAATACAAACGGGTCGTATTATTTTTTGTTTCGGGTTTTGTTTTTGTTGATTTATTGAATTTTTCATATTTTAATTCGCGCTTTCATGGTAAATGTTCGCGTTTGGAAACCAGTGCAATTGTTAGAAATCTCTTCCGTGTAACATAGTGTAGGTGTACGTAGTTGGTTTTCCCTCATGTGCTACCGTAGCGCGTCGAGTTGGTAGTCGGCAGCGATGGACTCTTACATTGTACAAATTTGATATGCCTACCAAAGAGACCCGGTCTCGTAACTTTAAAGCTAAGCAAACAGTCATAAGTTAAATCGTCTATCGTAATCTCAGACATCAGAGTAGCGTCAAACAGAAAAACCGCGCCATCTAATCCTTTAATACTCTCGCATAAGTATAGTGTAAACGTGGTCGTGTTCCTCCAGTTGTAATAGTCGGTGAAGTTTAACAAATTGCCATAAATATAAGTAGGTATTATTCTAGCGTGTAGCGGTGTAAATAGTTAAGGTTATATCTATGATAATGGAAGTGAGCGGTTTCGATTGCGCCGGCGCCGAGGAATGAGCAGAAAAAAATCCAAGGGAGTGCGGACGAATACATGGCGAGTGCGGGACGAGTGCGGGACGAGTCGAGGGGAGCGGGCGCCGCCGGCCACCGGACAGGACTAGGTGAGTTTTTGTCAATGTCCGCGGCATTATTTATCGAGTGGAGACGGTTGCGAAAAACTCACTCGTCGTCACCAGCCGATGCACGACGCCATTTTTGAAATCGCCCATGCGAGACTTCTACGGTATTGCTGTTTTGCAATGTTTTAATTTACTAAGGCGATACGACGCTTCGACGCTTTGATCTTCCCGACCGTCACCGCTTATCACAACCTGGGCACGGCTTTGCTCTTCCCCGAAACTTAATTTAGTTTTAAGAATATTTCATTAGTGCCCTGAAATAAATTTAAACTCATGCTCATTTGTACGGTAGGTACTACGAATAAAAATCTTAAGTCCCTACAACAGAATAAATTGCTATTAAATAATCCGCACCTACTTATATTTTCACATTTGCCTATAAGATATAGGTACGACTTAATTCAACTTCTACATTTTGTATTTAATAAAAAGTTATAATATACAGGAAACATTCAAAACGGCTTGCCAAATATGGCAACCTGCACTTTTAGTGAAGATTTTTTATAGCCTTTAAATTATTCATCAAACGATCATCATAAAACTAGGTAGATACGTTACGTAACGTATGGAAGTGCCAATTTTTCCAATGCAATTAAATTTAACACATGTAAAATAGACTTTATAGCACTACTAAAACATATACAAGATTAATTACTGAAAATATTGTGATCTCCATATTTTTTATTTAAACATTAAACAGTATTATAATTTAAAACCTGAGTAGACAAAATTATATCATAGATTTCAAAGACAAAGCCCAATATAAAGTCTACATGAATAATACAAGTGGTCCGTATATATTTTTAACACAATTTATAAGGCGAACGCGAGCAAGAAGTGAAAAATGCATGGTGTGCAATATTTTGCCGTTTGTATTCGTCGGCCATTTTTCTGCCCATGGTCGAAATCAATTCAACAATAACAGATAATTATTTGCTTCGATAAGAACAATTATTGGTTATTGTAATGGCGACGTATTGAGAAGCTGAATGTTTTAAACACGTCAATTTGGGGAGAATATTTTAATTTTAGATTTTTATTTAAATTGGAAATGACTAGCAATATATTTAATATAATAACTGGACTAAACAAGACTTTAAGTTAATTATGTTAGTATTTGCTTGAATAAAAGATTAACGAGCTCGGTAGTCCATAAGCGATTAAGAATAATGACTAGTTCCGCGCAATGTTTCTCACTTAATTAAAACATACCAAAACATTAATGTTGAAAGACAGATGCAATAGCAAAAACTGAATATATTCCTTGATAATTCGACCATTTGAGGTCGCGACGCAATGATGACGGTATAACTTAACGAAGTGCTACTTTTAATTTTTTCCGAACCCTTCGACGTCGTAAGTTTCTTTTTCAGCAATAATTATGATCACAATTTAGCATAATCATCTTATATACTTCACCCGATAGACACATTTCAAAGTTTTTCTTATTGATTAGTCGAAGTGTATCAAACCGGTCCCATCCCATTATAAGTTGCTTTTATTGCGTTCTTTCAACCAGTTTCAGACACCTGTAGTTACGCATTGAAAATAAAATTTGGACCGTAGATAATTGTGTCCAATGTTGAGATGGGGAAAATTTTCATATAATCGGGGACATTACATTATATGACGAAAGGTTTTCGAGTTAATTAGACGAAAACTTGAATAATGCATGACTGATTAATTAGTACAGGTTGAAAGTTTTGTTTTATTTGGTAAATTAATTGGTATTCAGCGGCGGTTTCTTATTAAAATATTGCAATTTTATAAGGCCTCCGGGACCTGTTTGGTGAAAATAAAAAGAGTGTTGTAGATGGCGCGACGCGGGCGGGGGTGTGCCCATCGACCGCCCGTCGAAGTTGCATATATCATTATGTACACGAAGCCGACCCGGCAGCTGAGCAAGATGAGAGATCTTTCTTATGTGAAGTCACCACGACGCAAACCAACTTGCTTCTTATTTATTATTTGCAATGTTCGTGAGGTTAATCAACTCTCAAGAGAAATTGTGACTTTAAATGCCTTCAGTCTTTAACAAAGTATAGTATTGCTAACAATATAGGAAATTAAACCGTTTTTTACTCTTTTGAAATCATATTTATTATGGAATGGAATTAACAACATTGTCACTTAATAGGTGTCACAGTAATTTTATTTTTGTATTGAACTTCATACATTAATTAATTAACGGTTTTATTTGCTTTTATAGAACTGCATTCACTTTTGCCCTCGTTATTTTTTATTATCTCGCATAATGTGATATCGGCGCTGTCATTGTAATTTAACGTATTTAGTATTAGTATTTTTAACAAGTGAAGCTGTGAGAATGCATCATAGCATATATTTATACCAGCACAGGAACTGGCCATATAAAGCAGTGCGGGTCGGTACACTCGTGTCGATACTATCTCGTCACCCAGCTTGCCCCGCGCACGACTAACATGTCCCATAGGTTACTCACCCGCAACTGAAGCCTTTAATCGATAACGATTTATTTAATTAACTGTACACGAGCACAATTCTGCCTTCTAAGGTAATAGAATAATGCTTAAAGGAAAATTGTGCTTATGAGCCCTGTGCTCATTTGCCCATTCAATGAGCAATTTATTTCATTCATTTATTTTTAATTGCTAATATTTTCATAATATTTCATCGTATATTTTCTTCATTAAGTTAATTTAGTAAGTAATAAATATATTAAGACTAAATCATTCTATTTTTGTACAACATTATGTTAAAGTAACTACCTATACGCCTGTTAATATTAACCAGCTGATATTACAGTTTCGAAAATACAAAAACACTCAATTAAAATTCATATATCACCGATTCATACACATAAAACAATGAAATCCTATTTTACTATCAACGCAGATCATAAACCAAAAGTGCTTAACCGCCCCATAGAGTAATCGAGTTAACCCCTACAAAATCACGCAATAACCGATACGAAATATCGTTTTCCATGACAACTATTAATTGTGAGGCAATGAGGCTTCGCATACTTGAGGCAATAAACAAACGCTATCTAACCGAACTGCCTACTTAATAGTCCTTTAGTATAATTGCTGCAATCAATAAGTACGCTACGTACTTACTGCAGACATTGTACTTCACACTGATACGTAAAAGGGTACTGTTGTCCGTTAAAGATAGCTTCAATAGTCTAAATCATGGGGCAATTCCTTGATCTGAATCAGATTTGAAAATACGTAAGACAAAGTATCGACTGTAGGGCAAGGTACATTGCCTTATACTATTTTATAGCTATAAATATTCCTTGCTTCAGCTTCACACTTTTTTAAGCATAGTGTTCCATTTTCAACTTTCCGTCCGAAATCGACACATTGTGTGTTGAGTGATGAAACTCCACGCCACGTTTTGTCTAAAGTATCAGAGTGGAGAAAGAAATAAATTTAAATATAAGCATTACTCCGAGTGGGGATCACACCAATAACCTATCTCGTTTACAGTCAGACGTTGTCCCACTGCGCCACAATGGCCTCTGCATACATTTTTCATTACGACATCATAAAATTCTACTTATTTAATAATTTATAGTTAAGTTGTTATCACAAACATGATAAGAAGAATTTGTAATAGATTCTAAATTGGATTTTAGCTTACGAAAACATGTCTCGTGAAAACATTTTGTGTCTCCTAAAAAAACTTTATCATAAAAATTCCCTATGATTAATATTTTTTTTGTGACACTATCTACTATATTATCTATATTATCTATTTATATTTCCATAATAATTTCAAATCATAGACAGAAAAAAAAATATTGAGAAATCAAGCGTCATCCGTGTCGTTATTAGATATATACTATGAAAATAAGAAAGTCAGAAAGCCTGCCAGTTTTAGCATAGTTAAGCATTTACTTGTTCAAAGTTTAAAATTGATAAAATGATTTGTTAAAATAGAAAACTCGCCTGAAGTATATATGTTAACCAATTTTTTTATGTTCCTTAAATTCTAGATTTTACACAATATGTAAATGAGGAACATTAAATTATAAATAAATTTATTGTATTTGCTCGGTATAGAAGATACTTAATTGGTTGTATAGATAAATGTTTAGTGGTATTTCATTTTATTAGCTGTCCGCCCGCAACTTCGCCCACGTCACTACTGATCTACAATAGAGACTTGTTAGTAAAAGCAAAATATTTTTGATAATACACATACCTATTTTCGTTATCGTTATATATATATTTAATTTTTAAAGTACACTAAATATATATACTTGTTAACCGTTAATCACTAGGCATTTGGTATATTTTATAGCATAGTATAGATTTCATATAGCTTGTATAAAAATGAGAAGTAATTTCCTTTATTTTAATAAATTCACACATATTTACATAATTCTGTTTACTTACGTACATACTTATATCGAAAAATAAAACATTTTTTTGTAATTAAAAGGTAATTTTTGGTTTACATTACATATTTGATATAATTTTTTATATTTGAGGAATTAAGAAAAGTCTGACATACTATCTGAAATCTGCCGACTAGAGCTTGACATTTTTATAAGTGCTTGATTTCTGTTAAATAAAAAAAAAAATTATATATATAATTTTAAACCAAAACCTACTAATTTAAAGTAAATCTGATTATTTTTCTACTAATTCACTAACTTTAATTGTTTTTGTGGAACAATTCAACAGCTTCAAGTATTTTTTCTCAAACAAGATGTCTCGAGTTATCTTGTGACGATATTTAAATTCGGACGACGTAAATCTGTATTTATTTATAGCTTGTATATATAATGTAGTTTTATCGGACCTGGACCGGTTTAAAGTAGATATCTGTTTTATATATGGTTATAAAAAATATTTTTACATTAGAATTTAGAGTGTACGCCATCTTGAACATTACCTGCTTTAAAAATATGTATCGGTGTTATGTAAAAATGTAAGCAAATGTGACCAATAGTAACCCATTGTAGGATTTTTTCAGCTTTACATTGTATTCTACTTGACAGGGGGACAGAGAGAACATTGTGTCAAGACACTCCGTTCTCTACTTTCGACAGTAATAGGTTTTAAATATAAATACAAATTTTCAAATACAACTTAGACTATTTCTAATAGAATAGAATAATGTCAATATCACACAATATTAATTCCGCACACGAGAAAAAAACATGTATTTGATTGTATACAAAAGCGGTCTTATTGTTTCAAGTAATATCTTACAGACATATCTAAGTAAAGAAATAAAGACTTAATTGTAAATAAAAATATTGAGAATAAAAAAGTCTGAATTACTAATAAAGAAATAAATAAATTCCTTAAAGATTAATTTAATTAAAAATATTTATTAAGACGTTACTAAAACCCATTAGGTATTTATTCGGCCATCTATCTTTTTTTTTACATCAAAAAAATCGACCTAATAATATAATGATCGTAGTAATAAAGTGAATTGATTAAATAAATTATTTATTAGATATTGCATAAAAGTATTATATATATGCCTTTCGATAAATTTGGTCTTTTATGATACGTATTTATAGGTATATAATTAAATAAAGAAACGTAAATAAATTGCGCTATAATATTTACATTTACATTAAACCTTCAATATGTGAATGAAAAAGAAATTAACAATTAACGTTAAATTTATAGGTATATTATAAATTGATTTTTCTGCCTACCCAATGAGGTATGAAGCGTGAAGCACTTATGTGGGTACTCGTGTATATAAGTATATATGTATATAATTTCCAACAAAATAAATATAAATGTTAGAACACATTCGTCCACATAATAACGGGTTGCGTGTTTGTACGTAGCATTTACGAGTAGACTGTCGTCTGGGGACTGCGGTAAAACTGACCAATAAAAGTTCATTATCTATGGCTTGTTCGCTTCCAACTTTCATTTTATTGGTTTATGACGCCAAATGTCATAAAACTTGAGGTGTGGTTTTGTGGGTGACAAATTATATATCTCTGTTTTTACAATTGCAATCAGAAAAGCAATTAATGAAAACTTTTTTACTTTAATTAATTTATGTAATATAGCCCATTGGGAGTTAATACAAATGAAAGGCTATTAAGGCTCTTAAGATCTTTCGGAAGATAAAGAGTGCCTATATTATTCAAATACTTAAATCAAATAAGACTGTATTTGTTTATTAAATTATTTATAAAATTGAAATTTATATATGTACCTATAAAGATGGTATACGCCAATGTACTGTTCTACTGTTCAAAAATACATATTTATTTTTATATTTTTAAAATCAGTTTCTTCATAAATTACAAAGAAAACCTTAAAAGTGCATATTTAAGTACACCTTTCAAGAGGCATGTCGGAGGCGTGGCACCGTTTATGCTAAATATATTTCAAATAAGCATGCAACCGTGTTATAAACGTCATGACATTTATACCTTAAACGCACATTCAGATGTTTGCTTGTGTTTTTGTTGCCAATTGTTACAATATATAAATTTACTTGGAAGAATATATCAGGACTTACTTATAGTACCTTATATAGTAAATATACCGTGACCATTTCGTAGAATTGATGATTTCTTATAATGGTCGCATCTCATGAAATTATTACAGAATTCGACCATATTATTGCATTCCCATAGTAATCCTATACGGTTTTCGGATTTAGATACGGTTTTCATCCATTTGGACACCGCAACGCAACATGTATGCAAATATTGTGTTTTGCGTCACAGCTTATAAATTTAATGGTTAATTATAAAATTTCTAAGGAAATTAATATTCAAAGAAATAACAGATATCGTTACTAGACACAAGTTTTAACGCTGAATAGAATAACTACACCACGTTTGCTATACGCCTACTAATTCCATACACCTCCATTTGATTGGTGGACTGGTGGGATTTACGTTCAATTATCGATTATTTCTTTGGAGAACGTTACATTTACATGTAAATATGGCAAAAAGTCCATACAATCATCCGCAACCAATCGGCGAGTGCGTCCAAGCAAAAGTGAATAAATTAGAAAAGCTGTAAATTGTCGGAGGCGTTTTAATTGAAATCGCAGTTGTTAATTGAGTGCGTAGAGCGGCGCATGCGTCCTACTGATTTATTATACCCATTTGCTAACCTAAGCACGTATAAGCTTCAACGACTATTGCATTTTCTAAGCATTTCATAAATTATTTAATTAAATCAATTCTGCAAAATAATAACTTTCCTTCGATATAATTTATTGTTACACACTTTAAAGAATTTTGCTATGAATTTACCTGTAGTTTCGCTCGTGTATGCAAGACATACGAGCATTGTACAATACCCACCTAGCTACCTATAGGAATGACGTAAATTAATCTAATTTTTTAATTTAATTTCACAATTTTAACTGGTTAACTAAATATTGATTTAAAAAAAAATTATGCTACTTTACATTTAATGAATAGTTTATTAAAACAACCGTCACAGGCCTATGGATATATTTGTATAACAGATTTTAGTAAGTATCTAAGTATTAGATAAAAATTTGATTTCTAATAACACTGTGCCTCTATACTTAGGTAGTTATATTTTGTTGTAAATTTACGAAAAGTGTATAAAATTAGATATCTACCTATGTCTTATTTTATTATAAAAATTTTATATTCTAATATTTCTGCGGAAGATCGAGTAGAGCGCGCCTCTATTGAAGTTCTGGCGAACAATACAGATAACTAAAAACTCTATCAAACTGTAGCGACAGAGGCCGTCTAGTAAATAACGCTGGAAGGGTTTAACCCTTCAACTTTTTCTCCGTGCCTCGACCCTTATTCGTCTTCTTGGAGATATGGCGCATATCTTTATTTATCATTCTTTATTGCCCAAAATTCTACTGCGGTGTTGTTCAAGATTAAAGTAGAAGCCTATTGGATTTTATCTGTTTTGACTTAACTCTGAAGAAAATTATCTAAGCTGAAAAAAAAATTATATTTTCATTATTATAGAAAAGAAAATTACTGTAGGTACTTACTCAGTAAATAATGTTTATTATTATAACTTTACGGTCATAATTACTTATTATTATACTTAGTATTTACATTCATTTTTCAAAATAGAAAAGACTTATCTTTTAATAAATGTATGTATATAACAGTATTCATATAAGAATTTAAGTGCAACTATAGTGTTTTTGTGTTGAAACTTAAATATGGATATTTTTAATTCAAAGACTGCATAAAAAGTGCATAATAGCATATAATTAAGCTTTAATAGACTTTAACACAAATTTAAATAACAAAAACTAATTAAATTTTTCTCATTTATATGCGAATGAAGACTAGGGTTGAAGTAGTAATTATTCGGTAGATAATAACGAGTGTAAACAATATCTATACTTATATATTGCGATAAGCGTACAACTTCATACATAATTGTTAGGTCAGTATTAATGGAGGAAGTTACTATCACTAAGGACCATAATTTTTTTCCAATTTTAAAGAGCCAGCACATAACTTATCAGAATAAAGAATAGGCACTATGAGGAAGGTCCAACAGGAATGGCAGTTTAATAGGCCTCACCAACTGGAACTCGTTCGTAACTCGAATTGACTTTGTTATATCGTTTGTGTACTAGAATAACAGTTACTGTTATCTTTTTCAGTATAGATATTGGGTATTAAAAAATATATATTTCTTTTTATTAAATTAAGTGCTAACGAATTATCATTTTGTTCAAATAATAGGTGCTTAAATAAAATTTGACAAAAACAATTAAAATTCTTGTGAAATAATATATTCATAATTTGCATTTACTTGTATATAAAAAAAAATCTTATATTTTTTATAGATATATTTAATTGTATAAATTATAATATCTTGTAAAGTAAACTTACTGAAATCTAAATGTCAAATTCAAACCAAAAGACTATTCAAATTTCATTCAAATAAAAAAAGGCAATAGGTATTTAAACATCCGGTAATTAAGTCTTCAGAGAGGATATGTGACTATTATTTAAACTCTATACAGTTTTAGAAATAATTAATTTAAAAAAAATATAACAAATGAAGGTAAATTGTCACAAAATGCACAATATATCATAAAAATTATAGTAAGAACGGAAAGAGTGGGTATCAAATCAGCCAAATAATTGCTATTCTATTCACACCGAAGGGGATTTATCCTCGGAATTATTTCCTTGTTGTTTTATTAGAGGATTTGTCACCCGCCCCTGCTTTTATAATTACCCTAGATATTGAGGAACTTTTAAGATTGGATTTATGTAAAATGTTCCGATTCGGTTACAAGGGATTATTGACTTGAATATATAATTAGGTGGATTGTAGAGTTTGGGGTACTTATTTGTTTTAAATTTAATTACTTTTAATGGCGTAATATTATTATATTAATTATTATAATATATTAATTATTGTAATAAATATTTTTTGATATCCACGCCAAGTACCTAGTAATGGGTACAGTACTGTTCTAAGGTATATACTATCTGCTAAATAAATGATACTAAATCATATATAGTTCACGTTTAGATCTCTATTTCAATAGTCTTAACAGAGTAATTACAGTAATTACTTAAATCATATGTTTCAAATTAAATTATGATTTTTAGATTTATATGGATGTAACAACTTTTTTGTCTTTATTAATTAATTAGAGTTTAAATTTTTGCGTTTGTTTAATTTAATATATGGTATTTATCAAAAAATATATGTAAATATAATGACAATTAAAAATTAAAAATTTTCAAGATTTCGATATGGAATAATAATTTGCATCGCATTGTAAAAAGTGATTACTTATTTAGAGAACTGCAGGCGCCACCTAGCGTTGCCAAAAATAAACAAATTTTGTATGATACTAATACTTTAACTTTTAACTATATAATTAAAATAATAAGCCATTATTAATGATGTTAATTTTAATTTTAAGGATCAATTAGTTTTTCAATATTTAATTACTGGATCTCGTTTTATGATATAACATTACTTGATGAAGAAGTTCAACGCTGTCCTGATAGATGTCGCATAAAGCAAGCGACGGCAGCGCCACTAGTTGTTGTGGTGAGACGGAGTACTAATAAAAGCGGGAACTTATTTGCCGACGCGTCGCACGGTGAGACAATGTTTATGATGCAATTTACAGTCCGTATATTGCCAGCCACTTCATATAACAGGACAATATACATTCGAATTTATTTATTTAATTTTATAAGGGCTTTTCTCTTAACCTGGTTTCCAGTATAAATGGAAATATCTTAAAAGTACTTGTACTTGTAGACATCCATGACATAATTAAATTTTACGAAATGTAAATTCCAAACTAATAAATAACAATATTGTCAGTATTCATTAAATATTCAATCGTCTCATCTATTTTATTTTTGCTTTTAAATAATGTAACGGTCGAGATTACGCAATGCTATTCTAGCGGCATCATTCGAGTCCATAAAACATTTATTTTACGATGTGACGACCTCAAATAGCTCATAAAAAAGTTCTACACTGTATTAACAGATGGCGTTGCTAGTGAATTGAAAAATGCGCCATCTACTGTTGTCATGGTGTATCTTCCACGCCTTACTAAGCCATGGTTTTATTGGAATACCCATAAAACTTACTCCGAGCTTCCAATATGGAGTTACCGGAGGGTGAATGGGCGTATAAGACAGGAGACCGACGTTTATTGTTTGTAAATTGGTTGTAAAATTATGAGTCGGTCGTATTGTGTATAATCACGGCGATCAGCTGTTCCTTTATGGGATAAATCACTTTATTACCACAAACAATCTTTTATGAGGCTAAGGCCAAATTCAAATGGGCGACGAGATGTCACTTTGACTAGTACTTCTATAATTTGTTGCTTGAATGATTGATGTGGGACATATTATGTTAACACTCATTTTATTCATTTAATGTTTGTTTTATCAAAGTAATTCTGCATTGTTTCAAATAATAGTTGTATTGTACGTGCAAGAAGATAGTATACAGCTTGACGATTTTTCCTACATAGTTGGGTAGTCAGAGAGAACCTCCAATTTCCACCCAAAATAGAGATATTGCATGTTGAGCGGCGGAATAAATCGCCGCGCTTTGCCTTAGATATCAGAGCGGAGAATAGAATATAATTTAAATATAATCATTCCTCTGAGTGAGAATTCAAAAACCGCCGCCAACTCAAAAATAGTGTAAGGTAAATTTTGACATACATACATGTTTTATTCAATATATTCATAAGGTTATTGATTTTTTTCTATTCGGCAACAGATGGCGTCGTTGATGATCCCTCATGGTCTTAACACTAAATTTACTTATAACATTATATAATATTCTATTATATTATTTTATAATCCAATTTAAATATTCCGATATGATAATTATTGTAATTCAATACTATTGAAATATACATAAATTAATTAATTATATACAACGAATTTGAATTCATCAATCTTCAACTATAAAACTTACCTACTAACTTTCCTGTAAAAACTCCACTATTATAAATCTTTTTATCATTAATTAAGTTAGTATACTTGTTAGTTTTAACTTAATTATTTAACTTTAAATGTAAAAAAAACCACAAGTATATAGGTAAGTGTAGTGTAAACTCGTATAAATATTATATGAATTAAAATTTCAGTAATGATTATAAATTTAAATATTACACGTTAAATTAAGAGGTAAAATTGTGATATCAAGTAATATATTAAATTAAAATGTATCATATGGTTAGTTGGTATATGCATAAAGTTTTTTTTGTTGCAACCGTTTTTCAACGGCCAAACTTTACTACCGCTAATTATTTGTTTTACGAGACGTTTACGATTATCATGATCGTTAACTTGACATTTACGATCGGTTAACACCTCGGTCGTGATTGCGGCGGGCTTTAGTGCCACTTGAAATTAATTTTGTAAATAAATAAAAATTGTTATGATTTGCTCGTTTTCGGTACGTTTCAAGATGTTAGACAAATTTAAAACAATATAAACTTGTTAAATCAATATTTTTATTAAATAATGAGTTTTTTATCTAAATGACTGGTATTTCTTTAAACTAACATATTTTCCACTTTATTTTGAAAAAGTGGGTATTCAAACTCTATTCTTAACATTCTGTGTATCTTATACGTTATTTCCATGGCGTTGAAAGTAGCTCTCACTAGTATTTTGTTTAAACCGTCTAAAAGACCTTTCATATTTTTGTTAAAACTAAGTATATTTTATATTTATGTAAAAAACGTTACACAAATATTTTATGGCCAATAACTAATGTTTTAAATTTTATTAAAGGTTTCTTTCGTGAATATACCTGAGACTGAATTAACACTTTTTATAATAGTAATTTCTTACCAACCTTTAATTTTATAACAATAACAGATTTCTAATTTCTTTTTTATCAAACTTGTATAGGCCCCAGTGGATTGACCCTGTTAATAAAGGAACAAGATGTGCGAAAGAGAAAGCAATAATGAAGGAGCGCCGTAATTTATGAGATACACATTTGGTATGAACAGCTCCAAATAAAAAGATATTTCCCGGTATGGTTACGATATCAATGTTTTTTATTTCCTTTTTGTTGATCACACTCAATGCTCACGCTTATATTTAATTATAAATTGAATTTATAAAAACTTGTTTAAAATAATTAAGCTCTAATATTCTAACAGAAAATACAAAGCATATTATAAATTTTAAACGAAAATCTTATAAAATAGTTTCGCGCTCACTAAATTGCGGCGTAGAGTCTAGAAAATAAACGAGTTGCAATAAAACCATTTATCAGAGTATAGAGAAAAGCTGCTTAAAAATAAAAATAAAATGGACATGTTTTCGCGACAGTACTGCCTATCGCTATGAGTAAGTTATGGCTGTTGTAGGGTGAGTTACACCCTGCTTAGGTCACGTGTCTCGAAGGGGACAGCGCAATACAAATGTCTGAAAGCACAACAGAGATAGAAATATTGGGGCGGCAAGTTATCTTCGTTTCATTCAACTCACACTCGCACCGCCCGAACGTCCGTATAGATCAATAAAACTACTTTATATCTTTTTGGCACATCCCCATCCCGTCGGCGACTTCCTAGAACGATACTTCAACGTGCTATGCTTTCTCTTTAAAAAATAAAGTGTAATAATAAATAAAATATATTTTTTTAAATACAAGCATAAAAAAAGGTGTGACGAATTTAAAAAATCTCGCACTTCTATGGGTATAAAAGAAATGTCTTAGTCGAAGAATATGCTATTCATTCCTTTTGAAATAGCCGTTTTTGAAGGTAATTGTCGTTATTTTACTGTTTACAATCGTAATGGCCATAAAACATTATTACCGGCTATTAGAGCGAGCCACAGGTAGCTTCGGGTCGCAGTGTCTAGTTCACTGCAATAGTTGCCAGTGTCATGTAATGAAGGTTAATAATTTACTCGTGTTTAAAGTTTTAACATTTACTGGGTCTCTTCCCTTTTATGATTGTATTTAAATCTGTTTTTTTCATAGTTCATACGTTCAATTTAATTAGATTAGGCGGTTATATGTTCAAAAATCGAATCATAGATTGATTGACTCTTAACTTAGTTTAAAGAAAATTGTACTTAGTATGTATGAGTACCAATATTTCCGTATATTCTTTTGTGAAATCTGTTTAAAATATTTTAAATCAAACTCATAGTTATTATCTAGGAGAAAAATATTTCCCAGGAATTACTCTTTTTTTATGCATATACGTGATAAGAATGTTACTTAAAAGTGTATTTTTTAAATAATTATTATCAAAGTAGAAGGGAACTTCGTAATTTGCAGGAACGGTGTTAGAACCAAGGGGTTGATAAGCATTTATTCGACGGGCGTATTCCGGTTCTAATAAAGTAATTACTCTTGTTACACGACGCCTAAGTTATTTTCATAATTAAATAGAGCTTACATCACGTATGTTATCATCTGAGTAAATTTTAACTTTAATTATGTATTTTGAATGTAGTGTGGCATTAGTTACAAATAAGATATAAGTAAGACATATAATAAAAGTGTAACTGATTGCTGTCTGTACTTCAATGATATATGAAAGAAAATATGATTAGTGGCATTTATCAATATATTAGAACCCGAAACAATAATTATTCATTTTCTTTTCTGTTTGTTTGTGCACGTTTATCTCAGAAACGCTTTACCGATTTCAATGAAATTTTGACTAATGTTTTGTGGTAAGCTTCCCTTAAAAATAACGGTCGCTGGTACCTAATATTTCCTTTTTTTACCTCTTACATTATGAAATAAGCTTAGACAATCAATTGGTCTATGAATTTAAAGATAGCTTCGTTCTTGACACTTCGCCTAAACATTGTGACATGACAGTTGGCAGAACGCTCGTATCCGCACTCAAACCTATAACCTTCGTCAACTCTGCCTCAACAGAACTGCCTCTATATTAAATAAGAGAAATATCGTAAAAATATTACCACGAATTAAATTTTAATAATAGTTTGAATTATATCAAAACAACAGCATATATATATCTAAGTAACTTCCTGTCTAATGAATTTATTATCCATATAGAACCCCTCGAGTAGTATACATCATTGAAAAACTTCTTAATGACGTCTATTTACTCATGCCTTTCCTAATTAGGTATTGTCAGTTATAATAAGGGTCATAAATATATCACATTATTATGTTAAATGGATGAAATAAAAAGTACAAGTAAAAAGTTAGAAAACTTATCAAAGTACATACACAGTAGTTTTATTGGACTAGGTATAAGAAATTTCTATAGCGCAACTAAAATAACACCAGTCACAAATTCTTTTAATTTGTCTTAATACTGCTACTAAAACCATACATAAATAAAGCATTAGCTTTTTTGCAGCTTCTTTTTCCCACGTAGCAGGGTAATCAGAGAGAAACCAGTGTCAAAACACTCCGTTCTCTACTTTAATCTTTTATTCGAGGATGTGTCAAGTTGCGGCTCAACGCTGCGCTTGGGTTTGTTCACAAAAGCGGAGAAATGAAAATAATTAAATTATAATCATTCCTACGAGCCGAAATCGAACCCGCAACCAATAGCGTTCACAGTCAGTCACTGTCCCACAGGGACAGCGGCTACAGTGACCTGAAATTGATATTACCTTATTTATAACTGAATTTTACCTACATTAATGTTAAAAGTAACTTGTGTTAATAGCCTAATTGAATAATAAATACATATATAGGTTTGAATTTTGAGTTTAATTTCTAAAATAGGTAATTGATTTTCGTAACAATTTTATATTTGACTAGAACTTTTTTGTACTTGTAAAAGATAATTTAAAATAATATAATAATAGGGAATTTGATAAAACTGGAAATACAGTGCGTTTAAAATAACGTACAAAAATATTCAGATACAAAAGTATGTGTTCTAAGTTCTAACTCAAGTAAAAATAATATCAATATTACATTGCCAAGGAGTTAATTCATTAATATCCATTTCCAATTCGTTCCCTCTGAAGTCACGATAAAATGTAGCAGTCCTCTTCCCCATACACGTGTTACACTTATATAGCAATCAGAAACAAATAACTCTAGCTGCCTGAACATGAAAACGCAATTTTCTTCTTTATTAAGTACATGCTAGCCTCGTGACTTTGCGTTGAATATTTAGAGAAAAAAAACGTGTAATTACTCCAAAAAAGCTTTTTTTCACAATTTCATAAATTATTTAATATTATAAAGTATATTTAAGGTAAACGCGGCGCAGTGGGACAGTATCTGATTGTAAACGCGATGGTAGTAGGTTCGATCTCCACTAAAGGGAATGTTTGGTTATAAAATCCGTTTTGTTAAGCAAAGCGCGTTGTAGAGTTCTGCCACTCAACACGTAAATGAATGTAAAGTGTCTCAAATTCGATACAAGACACTGCTATACGCCTGCTATACGGGGTATAGCTTGAAGCTAAAAAAATACACGTAAGAAAGTCTTTAAAAATTTCTATGTGAAATTAGTAAAAAGAGAAATTAAAAATTTAAACAACGTTGCTTACTAACTTGGCTACAAATATGTAAATATAATGATGTTTAAAATCTTTTTAACTTTTAAAAGTGCAGTGTAGGTATCATTGCGCTCATACTCATCGCTAGTATCAAACAAAAGTTTGGTCACGCTTAATGCCTTTACGACTGCCGGGGGTGACATAAAGAAAATGAAAAACATTTTGTATTATTCTTCTTGCGCTCTTGTCCCGCCTAACTTCAACGACCCTCTATAAGTTGCGCGCAGACTAGCGTCTTTAATGCGATATGAGTTAAACGATGATTGTTGTTAGAATTATAATTTTCTTTTCATTCTGCTTATTAGGCATATCTAATTTTTTTAGAATAGTAATTAGGCTGTCATTTTTACTATTAATTACCGTATGGGATGGGGTTTTTGTTATTAATTACTGTATGGAGATATAGACAGGTATTCATTTTATTATTTAATCTAATTAAATTCATTTGTTATTACTCTTTTATTTTGTTTTATGAAAATACAGTTTTTGTTTTAAATAATACAAATTAGACAACACTATGTCATTATATACGTATATTAAAATGTACTAACACAAGTTATTTTTCATTGCGTTTCCAAATAAAAAAAAAATCCAACTACTATTCTATTATATTATGTTCTACATAATAATCTAAATTAAAATTATTTATAGCTAACTTTATTTATTAATAAACAATATCAGTTATGATTATAAAATTAATTATTAAATGAATATTCACGTTTCACTTTCGACGCAGCTTTGTAATCACCCTAATTTTGTCTTCCATTCCCAGTAGCTTCTGCTTAGACAAATATCTACAGAAACTAGTTACGTGTTTCGACTCTAATGTAAGTAGCTTTTTAATATTTATCACCTTCTGAGATATATGTTATATCTACTGAAAAACATCGCATTTATTTTACCAAATAACTTAGACACCTATTAATAAAGGTTTATTAGAAATAGAACAGTTTTTCTTGGAATATATGTTACAATTATTATAACATTCAAATAGTAGTCAAAATATTAATTATGTTTCATTATTTATTCTTTTATTTTCATTAAAATTAAACAGTAATCGCTTAAGGATAGATTGTGCCGGGATTCGAACATGTGATCTTATAATACAAAATAAGGCATTTCTTTGTAGCATTCTGTCACAAATCACAATTCAGTTCTCTCAGAAAGTAGCAAACAATATTTTATTTTAACATAAAAATGCTGAAACTAAAAAGACTGGTATCGTTAGTGTTGCCTAATTAATGTTATGTTTTTGTAAATTTAAATAAACTTCTGGTACAACTGGAGAGCACGATGCGCTATAAACTTGTCAGCCCTAGCTATTTCAGTGCTGTTTGTTTTCCTTTTGACAAACGCGTCTCGTCCCGGCCCCATCTTGCGGCATTCCATTGAGGAACTCTATTTGTACTGAAAATTTTGTATTATGTTATTTTACAGCCAATCAAACATTTTTACAATTAATCGCTTTTTTTTGTAAATTTACAAATTTTTCAAGGAACTTTAATTATTGTTATAGGTATTAACGATTTACTATATATGCTCAGTTTCGATAGTAAAATCGTTGGTTATAAATATATATTATTAGAACATAACTCAACCCCCGAGGCCTGGGTGCGCTTGTAATTCATCGTGTGTGGCTCGCGACTGTTCTTTATCGCTTTGTTTGTAATTTCGCCTGTTTATTAAATATAATCATTTGAATTTCACCTTTAACTGTATTTAAAGAAAGTATAAATTTCATCGCGTGATATTACTGTTTAATACATTATTACGATATACCAACTAAAGCCTTAGACAAATGTAATCTATGATGAACCTGATTTCGGTAACGAGCTCCAGAGAAGCCGATGTACGGTCACGATTGTTATTTCTAAGGAAAAGAGGAAAAAAATAAAGTGTGAACACAACCTTACTAAATAACCGTTATGAAAAATAGTTTATTGTGAGTTCACGTGCTTCTTGGTAATAAAATCACATCTCAAGAATAATTTTCTATGAAAGGTACTTGGGCACTGTTATATTTTCTTCCTATATTCGTAGACAGTAAAAGATTTTAATTTTGCGATTTATAAAACAGAAAAATGTAGAGACCATAAGGTTTAGTTTCAGACTATTGTGCTGTATTTTTATAACGATATTAATAGAAATAATTTTCTGATATAATCTTAATATTAATTTTTTTATTTCATAAGATATCAGAAACATAGGTATTTATGTGATTCATGCATTGGTTCTATGCAACAGTTTCTAGTAAGAGCCTCTATGAGGGGCATATTATCTAGAAACTTTCTTATCAGCCAATTAAATGTACGTATATGTAAGTATATATACGACTATATAGTTGGTTTTATGAAATCAAATAAGTTCTTCATCATTTAGAACAAATTGCATTTTAAAATAAAGAAACAACATAAGAATAGAGCTAAGGGCATAAAAAAATAAGGCTTGGAAGGCATTGCATAAATATTTAATTTATCTAGTAGTCATCAACAAAATACAGTTAATAAATAGATTATATTACAAATTTATATGCGCTATTAATCCCGTTCACGCCTAATATTTCTCTTCGTTACTTTAGAAACATTTATATACGTTTGTCACTTTTTACAAAACTGTATTATGTATGATAGACACTTCACAAAGTGTATAATATTTCTTTAATTAATTTAACGTATTTCTAATGCAGTGTTAATATATCTATATATAGGTAAATTTGATTTTGTTAATATCCCAGAGTTAGCAAAATAATTATTTATTAAGAACAAAGAATTAAATAAAGATGTATAAATATAAAATTTTACTAAAAAAGTGTATCATATATTTTTTCAATACAAATATTTAAATAAGGTATAAAACTAAAGTACAAGTATTATTATTTTAAAACAGAAGTAATATGGCGTATTAAAAAGTAATTGTCCCTGGAATCCGCTTCATATCACAAAATTTACCGCTAGTTAATGCTGCTAAGATATTTATCACGCGGGTTATTCATAATTAATAGCGCTCTCGGATTCGCATGTTGGTCCACCACTTGCTATGATTGATTATATATGCTCATATAAATCGCAATGTTGCCAACACAATATCATCTTATTTCCTTGGCATCCACGACGATTCGTTGATTTATTATGCCGTACCAACCTACAAAAGTTTTCGGTTAAATAGTTTTTCTCGTTTCAATATTTGGCAACAAAACAATTTTTTTCGTCTGTGCTAGGTTTTAAATTAAGTGGGTGAATAATGTTTGTGATATCGCTGACGTGTCTTAAAATAAAAATAAATTTTAGTATACTATTTTAAATTTAATTATATATATTTTAATCTGAACGAATGGGGATAGTCTTTAACGTGATTTATAATCACACTAGACTTGCTTGATTTATAAAAAAAATAATATTGGCCATAACATAAAAGTATCGAATTTTATAAATTCATATTAAAACTCCACATTAAAGTGTTAATAAAATAAGTAACAAAAAGAGGAATTATTTCGTCCGTCGGTTTATATTTAGGTATGTCTAAAAACCTCGGTCTTCTTCCACACTAGAAATTGAATTTGCAATTATTAAGCATGCATGTATGTAAGCCTTCCATATTTTTACATTTATTGGCTGTTTTGTAATATTAATAAGAAAGAAGCTTCTCTTGATGGGGATTTTAACTCATATCCTCACGTGAAGTAGCCGTAAACTAAATATTAATCTATGTACAACTTTATAGATACTATCAGTCAAGTTTTAAATAAAGCTTCAATTTGTTAATATTCAAATCCTTTTAGTTAAGAATTTTTATATCGCTTGAGTAGTATTAGGTGACCGGTGGTGTATTAGTGGCATTTTTTTCATAGTGTCATGTTATATAAAATTTACGCCCAGCTTAAAGTATTCAAAATTTTAGCTTCGCCCGTCCAAGATCCTGATTAATAACCCGACAGGGGGCACATTGGAATTCAGCACGGAAATCTGTTTTGAACTCTTTTTAAATTTTTTACCTGTACTTTGAAGTTTTTAAAGTTTAGATATGAATAATGTATATGATAAAAAACTTTTTCTCTTTGAAAAGGAATATCATTAAAATGAGAAATAACAAGTTTTATTATTTAAAATAGTATTATATTCATAAAAGGTAATTATGTATAACATTTTTTTTGTTCAATTTTTTTTCACACATTTGTCATATATTATACACAGGTATATAAATACAGATTTATTATGTATATCTGTGCTCTTCTTGTGTTGTGTGTAATTTTGTTTAACCATAATAAAGCTATTTATAAACATTTTTCCTCTCGAAGGAATGGAACTCACAACCATTGTCTGTGCAATAACACTTGTTTTGTCACAATAGCGACATATTGTTTTTCAGTATATAACGTTTATAATAATATAAAATATCCACCAGCCATGGCATTCGTACCGCAATACAATAAACGAAATAGCAATGGCGTAGCCCGCGCACGTCACACAGCCCGCATGTCGGTGGGGATGAATTGATAGCCAGGTAGGGGTGGATAAGCGCCAACTTAAAAATGGAACCCCTAAGAAATATTATCTACATAAGTTATGGATATGATAAAATTGAAGATTGCTTTTTTAAGTACGACTTCAATTCAAAAAAATTTAAACATTTTTTTTATTATTTCCTTATATTTGTGTCATTTAAAAATGTAAGCTTTGTTTATTTGTATGTAAAGTGGCACCTTTTGTGACTAATCTTCTTACAATTTGCATACAAATTTAAAGTGTTTACACATTAATCTAATATGCGTTAACGAATGTAATAAAATCCTCGAGGGTGGGAGACAGAATCTGAGACAATTTGCCGCTCGCGCCCCTCAGTAAGCCCACCTATGTGTCTTTCTTATTGCCGGCTAAATCTCGAATATACAACTAAGATTAATTCTCGCTGAAAGAAAGGGAGTGCCAACCCTTTTAAAGCTACCATAGCAGTATAAAAGTGCGAGAATGCACCGTAAACAGATTTTCGCGTAAATATTACCAACGCAATCAATCAAAGTGAAAGCATTACGCGAAAAAAATTTAATTGGCGAGCGTATATTTTGTATGGAATGCTAAAATGTTTCTCGATGTTACAAAATATTATGTAATGTTGCACCAATTAAGATAACGACGACGATTTTGATTATAAAAATTTAATTACCTTTTTTGCAACCGTGAGAAATATTTCGGCCGCAATAAAATACCGTTGAGTGATAATTCGTCCATTAAATTCCAGAAGCGAGTATTGAATAAAATGATTCAAGATCGATGCAAACGTTTTGTCTTATAATTCAGATTGCTCTTCAGATAAAGGGGATTGAGTGATAGCAGATAGCAATGCAGCTTATACAAACCTCGATGCTTTGAATTTAATCGTTACTCGAACGAAATATCGATGTCGAGGCGACTTACTGTATTCCCCGTTTGATCAATTATGTATTATTGAAATAATTTTCTGGTTTCGAATGTTTCGTAATAAAGCGGTCGATATTCATTATTGCCATGGTAGAATGCGTGCAACCCTTATCAAGTGAAGATGCCCGTTTTTTCTCGGTTTTCCCAAATAATTTATTTAGCGGGCCGCCGTCAATTTATCTCTGTGGGAGCTAATTTCGCGTCGGCCCGGTGGCTGGCTGGCGCATGCTGTAATTCAACAAATTGCGCGTCCTACAGGATTTATGAGGCCTCGCACTTGACGGAGCGCCTGCCGCTCTTCTTCCATTGTTCTTGCTTGTACTGGTCAGTGCCTGAAAATAGAATTGTATTCAGGATGCTTAACTATAGGTCGTTGAGTCGTTAGCCTTAGGTCTTAATTATATTACTGTCCGTTTATGTTTTTACATATTATATATCCTAATTGTGTTATAAATAATTACAAAGAAATATAAAGGTACATAATAGTATAAATTCATTTGCATACTTGAGTTGAGATAATTAAACGAACATAGAGACTAATGTTTCTTTATTTTTACGGTTTAGTTTAATGGAATTGGGAATTTAGATTATACCTACATATATATATATATACATATATATATATCAGAGATAAGTTTACCTTTGCTAACATTGTTAACTTCGTATTTATTATTGTTACAATATATATGTCAGACTATTTAGAATTTATAAGATTATTTGCTGATTTTTGAATATTGCACATCAATTCATGTTTAGAAACTAATAATATCTATTTTATAACATATTTTTACTACAGTTTGTATAAGAAATTCTTCTGCAACAAAAGTAATTTATTTCACGATTCTGTGTACACTGTCTCGTCTGTAGTAGTAGGTAACACGTAATCGTATCAATTATTCGGTTGGCGTCCTCCTTTCTTATTACCTTCCGTAGGAAGGAAGGTGAGCCGTCTTGTACCGCTTTGACTTCTTAAAGTTCCTTTTATATCTCTTTTAACTTTTATTCCACTATATTTCTGCAAGAACGTATCCAGATTCTTATACTTGAATGGATGCAATCTATATTTATAATATAGTAATAAAAAGTATTTAATATTAATAAAACATAATATGTCAATGAAATACTTATTCATATTCCATCTATTTGCATAAACATACGTGCATTACATGTTTCTTTATAATGTGACATTGTATTTGTGCTTTGCAGTTATCCACAAGCAAACAGAGTATGCCAGTGCCTTAAGATTTAAATTCGATAATATTTAATCTGTAGTTAAAGCTCGGTTGAGTTATACAGTGCTACGACTGTTATATCTTGCTGATGCGGACGGCGAGACAGCCGTCCCGCTCGCGCCTTCGCGGAGCTGCATCAGCAGCTGGGGAATTATTACGAGTTGAATATTATGCGGGATTTCTTAGTAATAAACATAGCAAGATTTTGCTTAGATAATAAAAAAAAGATACTTTGTTAAATGTAACGCTTTTTCTTATTATAACAACAATGAATAGGATTTTAAAAACTATATCTTACATTAATGCCTAATGAGGACGCCTATGTTCAGCAGCAGGACTCGTTCGATTTTAATGACAACGACTATGTCTATTATGCCTACCTAATGTATTATTATGCATACCTAATGTATTATATACATTCTATTTAAGTTAAAACTAATTATAATGTTATAACAAGTAAATATTACATCGTCAAAACTAAAAAAAAACAATTATTTCATATTTTCATTTTCAATATTACGTTTTGAAACTGACATATTGAGTTAGTGCGTATCACACCCGTAACCGCTCAGCACGATATCCTCGCTCTTTGTAAATCAGCATATGCAAAGTGGTATAGCAATAAATCTAGCAGCTCTTGCTCGTTCTCGCATCATGTTACATCTTAATTTCAGAGCCGGCTCTTCGGAGCCTGCCTGCGAGAGATACGGCCTTTTATCAAACTCGCATTATACTAGAAATTAACTTAAATTCAAAAAATATAATATACGTGGGCGACAACTACACTTAAATTTGGCTTATGTGACTGACACCCACTATTGTATATAAATATTGATTTTAAATATTTTTCTTCTACTAATATCCAAATAGGTACATGATTTATATTATACCTACTAAGTAAAGCACAAACACCTTTTGTATAGTTATATATTTTTAATAACTTATCATTCTAAGACTAAACTTATGAAACTATTATATGAAATAAAACCATCAATTGTTTCTAGTTTTCGATGTCTCTCGTATGATTTATATAAGCTTTACGTAATGCTTTACGTAGACGCATTTAACTTTTTTTATGATTGGCATTATATTAATTTGGCTTTCCTTTTGTTTCAGGTGGTCGTCGTAACGCGTAGTGGTAGGTGACGGTAGGCGGTAGGGTCGACGTGGGATGTCAGCGCGCTCCGCTGACTGTGATAAGTCAAAGCGTTACGAGATTCACTTTGCTTGCAATCACCCGTGCTTTGCGGATTGTCGTATTGCAGTTGATTTACTGTACCTACTCGTCCGACTCAGCTTGAAGTAGATCAAGATATCAAAGTCGGCTGTCGAATAAATTTTTGTGCCAGCCCACACGAACGCTTAGGCAATCGAGTGCCGAAGATTTATTGTCAAAATTTCCCGTTAGTAACGCTTACCGAGCACACTCCGCGTATCACTATTTCACAAATAAAAGAACCAGTCGCGATATCATCGTCGACTATAAATTATATGAAGCTCGTATGAAAAATACACGTTTCGATGTCCGCTTATTTATCGCTTAGCTTGAATTATGTGTATATGTTATGTTAATCTCGACTCGTTATTAAATAGACGTTTCTATTAATATTAATTAGCCGCTGTCGAAATTTAAGGGAAGCTATGTGTAGTTGGGCTATGGCAGTAAGAGCTCTTAGAGGTTGAAAATTGTACTTATAAAATCTTTATTATGCTCGTGGTTTGTAAATTACACATAAAAATTTTTTTTGACTATAATTTAAGCGAGAATAGAAATAATATGTTATTAAGTAAATTTTCACTGATCTACGGTTCTATCTGACTATATCGATGCAAAACTTAGATGGATTATTTCATATAGAGATGTAGTGTAGAGTGGAATTGTGAAATTTTCGATATCGACTCGGTAGATCTGCTATCGGTTCCATCGGACGGTGGCTGTTCCACACTAGGAATATAGCAATAGGTTGAGTACCCGCGTTGTTTTGCATCGTGATATATTGTTTCGCATCTCCCTTTATAAATCTTGAACGCCTGCTGAGGTACACGGGACAAGCCGCGCAGCCCCGAGCTTCAAATGGAATTGTATTTTTATTTATCGTGCGAATTGTGGCCCGCTATCGCTCACTCGGTATCGCAGTTTATCTGCCAAAACAGAACAGTGTTCGGTAAAATACATAAATGATACATGTTCTAAATTGTCTTCTTTCATTACATTATATGTAAATTTGGCTGTTCCAGTAATATCATTTCAATAATATATCAGTTTAAATTGCTGTATTTAAATTAATTTTCATTATATTCTTATATCAGCCGTCTTTAATACATCCACCTAAATGTTATACGTTATGAGAATAATGATGATTATTTTTAAACTAGGATTAGAAAAAATAGATACAATGTACAAATATAATATTGAGTGTACTTGATAACTTGCCACCTTTTTTCCTATTCTTGAAGTGTTTTATATAAGTACGGGGCTTAATAAATAATATTTGATAACACGTTTTGCCCTATAATGGATTAATATCATTTTATTTTACATATATTTGACTTGCTTTAAGTCTTAAAGGCTGTTCTGGAAATAAACTGATGTTCAAGGTTTAATTTAACAAAAATTATACTTTTTTTTTTAAAAAAAAATTATATGGAATCAGACGACGTGTTAGCCAATGTTATTATTTATGTATGTAAATATTTTTAAGATTAGTATGAAGTAATTATGAAAACTGATGTACAACGTCTGTATACGTTCTGATATAATTAAAATTGTATATGTATGGAAAATTGACAAAGAGGCTAGTGTGGCGTTAGCGTTTTGCAAAAGAACTCATGGAACCATTATGTTTTATTAAGAAAGTGTTATTATTATAATTTTTATTTTAAGTTAAGCTTTCATTTACTTTTGTTTTTGAAGATTGCTTATGCAGTGTTTTTAGGAACAAACTGTTATATGTTATATACATCATACAAGAGTTCGGATGCATATTTTACGCCACACTAGAAAACGATATACGTAAATTAAAAGGCTTTAGTATGAAAATATTCCATTTTAGTCTATAGCTTAACTTATTCTTAGCTTACCTATAGTCACTTAAAAAATGACAAGAATCAAAACTAGTTGTGCCCAGTATACGAATAGCTAATTAAAATAAGTAATAATATAATTTATTTTAAGATACAGTAGCGGTAATATTTTTGGATTCCTATAAACATATACGTTATTGTCCTGTAATTTAGTGTTAATCTTGAAAGATTTTGTCGTGATTCTTTCCTTTCTTTTTAAGTTATCCAACGAATAAAGTGCCAAATGCCAGTTTAGTTAATTGTGAATTAGATGTTTTGTATAATTAATTCCAAACGTTTTTCGATTAAATCTGATTTTATTTTATTAGTCCAAAATGTACACAATAAAAGTATTTCTTTGTCTCAATTTTCGTATTTATACAAAACAATATATGCGAAAATAATACAAACTACGACTAACACTTGTTTCTTTATAAGAAAGAATCTACGCCTAAGTTTTAATACGACTCTCTGTTAAATATATTGTAAATATAATAAATATTATTTATGAATTTTATTGCTGAATATCGGAATTCAAAATTATTTCACTTGTTTTAAAACTCACTATTTTGGACGTTTATACAAATTAATTTTTGTTAGTTTACGATCGTATAAAGTGTTTATTTATTTTAAATGGGAACGTGCTCACGAATGTAATACGTAAATTTTGTCCTTAAACGCGTCTGTCATACGTAAATAGTTAGGCCCAATTTACTGTAATATATCGTAATTGATTAATATTAATTAGTGATAATGAAGAAAAATACTTAAACTCGAAGGGATCTAGTTAAAATGAATTGTGTTTATGATTGTAATTGTGTGAAAAGTTGTGTAATATTATACAAGTATATATATTACTTAATTTTATGAATGAAAAGCGATATTATAATTTTTTGTACAATATCGGCTATAGTGCGAGATGGATCTGCATTAAATAAAAATTCTGTTACTGTATCACTTTATTTTATTTTTTTTACCCTCACCTGTAATATCACTTAGAAATAAGAAACACATTATTTACAAGAAATTACATACTAAAAATATTAACAAAAAAATATTTAAAATATAAATTAATAATAATATTAATTAAAAATAATTTTACCTGCCTCTAATATCTCTCCTTAGTTAGGTCCGTTAACACGTTAAGAATTATAAAAAAAATTCTTACAAATTTGAATACAAGCTCCAACATAATTTATTTCTAAACAAACTGAGATATAATAGTTATTTTACATCGAGAACTATATACTTAGCTATATTATATAAATAACCTCTTGCAACTTTTATTTACAAAACTATATGCCTAGCTAATAAAGCTTGGCAGGTAGGTATAAGAGTAGCCGCGGTGTCGTGCCAAACAGGAAGTGTATACGAGGCGGGGACGTGGGGTTCGAAGACGCGCCAAGCGATTCCCTACTGTATTTGCATACAATATACATGCAGCCAATTTCATGTTCTGAAAAATATGTACACGCATTTCAATTTTGTAACAATGAAAACGTAGTCTATACCTAACTTCAGTAAGTGTTTGGAAATTAAAATTCAAAGGCTTAACATTTGCATGCTTTAAGTGTATTTCTCATTAGGTAATTGAAGAGAAATCATAACATTAATATTAACATAACAAAAAATATTCCAAGCGTTTAAAAAGCCGTTCAAAATAGTAGTGTTATATTCCACCGGAATAAATTTACGAAAAACGGGGAAAAATACCTTTATAATTATTTTTTATGTAATTTGTACTAGAGCTTGACTAGACTATTTGAGATATCTTATACGAAAATTACAAATATATATTTTAATTGAGGTAAATTTCTTTATTATAAACTAGTCCAATTCTTATAGTATTATATAAATTTATATTTTCCTCACTTAAAATACCTTTAGCATTTAAAATATCTTTACTCAAGCAGACAAAGTAAATAATTTAATAAAAATTTAAAAAATTTAATACTGCAAATAGATAAGCTGGAGACCATAAATCCTTGGTAGCCTGTGTTCCTACACAGTCCTTTAAGCAGGCCCCCTGATGCTATCAATTTTAATAACTCGACATGTAAATAATGAGCTAACCTGATGTCGTTGCCTAGGTAGATATGTAAAAAGAAAGTAGGCAGGCTCTGTGACAGTAAAGTATAGGTAAATATATTTATATTCTAATATATATATGGTGCAACTATATTTCCCGTTGTCTTTGAAGCAAGTGTATAATTTAATCAATACATTTTATGTTAAATTGCATAAAAAATAATAAAAATAAGTGTAAAAAATATAGTTATTGTTCACATTATATTATTATGAATAAAAAAATTGTACAATAAAAATATTTTGTTTAAAAAATTTTGTTATTTAGACAAATTTATATATAGTTATTTAAAACCAGGACAAATATATAAAATGGGAAAACGTTGTTCAAAGATTTAGAAAACAAAAAACATTCCGTCAAGAAACTCATCTTAGAGGATCTTCTATTATTTACGAGCGGAGTAAGCCCCATTTTTTATAAAACACGTAAATTTGTTTGGCGGCCGCTATAAATCAGGATGTATTCTGGATTACAGTTAGAGTAATGATTCAAGTCCACCTGGTGAGGGACTGCAATTATTCACTTGTTTACTCGGTCGTGTACAATCCACTTTTGGGTCTTAGTAGCTAGCCTTCCAGATTAAAGCTTATCTAGCAGATTATATTAAAATGTATAGAGAAATCTTAAGCCATGATGTGCATGCATATTTAACTACTAAAACTAAAAAAACATTTATTAATAAAGATATTTTACTGTTAAAGAAGACGGCGTTTTAGAAAAGTTTATAAATTTGGATTTAAACCCGTGCCTCTTGGAAACCGTCCAATCGCTCTGACCACTAAGCCATGCGTTCTACATCCGGCCACGTCGAAATTCTTATACGCAATTTCAATATCCTAAGTGTATGAATGACATTTAATAAATGTTAAAAAGTTTTATTACTATTTTTCTAAAGCCAATAATAACTATCCTGATCAAGATTTAGGTTTAAGCTTATTGCTTCCCTCAGAGATAGAGGACCGAGTGTCAATAGAGGCTTCATATATTAATAAAGTAATTTCAAAACATGACTTTTTTATGCTTAGGCACTCATGTAAACATACAAAATTAAAAATACTTATAATTAATAGTAAATATTTCAACAAAATATCTACTACAAGAAAACATCTGGAACATAAAACAACGTTAATCCTACGCCTAGTAACAGAATCCGGTCAGGAGCAGCGGTTACTTAGACAGTCTTTTATGTTGAAATTAAGGCTTCCATGAGAGGTTTATAATTAACGATCTAATTAGGAACGTGAAACTTACTTTATTAGGTGGGGTTTCGTGACGCCGTGATGTTTTGATATCGGATTTTGGTACTTTAATTAAGGATTTTCATGTTACGGCCATTTGTTAGTTGCTATTTGAAGATGCGGCCGCTCGTTTAATTACTGTGCATTGGCATTGAGCTAAGAAACTGTTATTTTTAACTGATTCTTAAGCACGTCAAATAATTTATATTTTTTATAATATTATATTAGACGAATAATTTATTCATTTAAATTTTAAAATAAGAATCTCTGCATAAATTTATATAGCTTGAAAAATATTAAAAGAAGAATTTACTGAATTATAGGTATGATATAAGTATACTTAATAACAAGTGAATTTGGTCCAGATTTATACAACGCACTGTATAGCACGGTAAGTATCTATCTAATTTAAGATTAATATTTATTAATAAGAAAACTTTATCAATTATTTTATTATAACAATTAGATTTTAAATAAAAGAAAATAATTTAAGAACTCTTTCAAAAGGCGACATGGCGCTCGTGCGCATCCACATTTTGCTGTCAACGGAACTATTGAGTTATCTTAATTGGAGAAGCGGCCCTGCTTGCGGGTAAGAAATAAAGTACTGACATAAAAGGTTTAGAAAAGAAATAATCTATAAAGATTATAAAATATGATAATTAACGAGTACCATGTGTTTTTTTATATATAAAGCGTGTTCCTATATAAATGGTACTTAAATAAATATACTAATAATTTCTTATTGTATTATTTTTTTAAATTCTCAGCTCTGGAAGACAAAACGACACTCAACACGCAATGTCTGGATTTCGGGCGGAAAGTGAATTAGAACGAGTGCCTTGAAATTAGTTCTCTCTGCCTACCCCTGTTATGCGGGAAAATAGTGAAACTGAAAAAATATATATTCAGCTTAAAATATTTCTCATATCTTAATAATTAATATCTTTATATCTAAACAATAGATCTGTATAATTCAACTAACAAATTAATCACCAGTATAGTTAAGTTATTGAACTAACGCTATACCTAATTACTGCAATTAGAATATCACTTCGATCAGTCGCTAAATTCCCAATAGAAAAAAACGAACGAAAACACAGAACATTAACCTTTAAGTATTCTAAGCAAACACAAGTATAAGTTTCTCGTACGAGAACATAAATCCTTCTGTCCACAATATCGAGAGAGACAACTCCCGCACAGACATGCTCCGCGAATCGTGATAAGATAAAGGCGGCGCGTGCGCAACTTTCCGACCACTAATTTAGTCTTTAACTCAAGTATCCATGCTTTTATGTTTTATTTGCTAATAGCTCAGCTATAAGCCATCAACTGCCCAGCGATAATGTTGACGCCCTGTTGAGTGCTTATTGCGTGGGATGCTGTTTTATTGGAACTACGTTGAAGTATGCGTTTATTAAATAGTTTATAGGACGCTCTATTAGAGTATTTAGTAAAGTATTTGTATTCATACTGTAATCAGGTTTGCTTAAAAATTTTAAATAATATTTTATATCAAGAAATAAGCTTAACGAAACGAATTCTCTTGATTTAGTACAAACTTTTTTTAAATATATAATTTTGTGTTTTTTGTAAAAATCTGTAAAAAGCTTTTTACATTGTTGTACACCTACGTACAACAATGTAAAAAGGTAATAATTCTTTAAAAAAACAGGTATACTAAAATGAAAGACTAAACAAAGTAACAGTTTATTATAATTTATTATGTTTATTGTAACAATAAAGAGTGTACCCACTGGAATGCGAGTAAACAAAGCGGTCTTTGACCAACTCTGTCATAAATGCATGATTTACGCAATAATATTGCAAAGGAGACGATAAATTGCTTTTCACTCTTAAGCAACCAACGATGACGCTTCGTAAAATAAATGTGAGCTTTATTATATTGTATATAGATGCCAGTATTAGAAGAAATATAGAACCAAACTATTTCTGAAGTTTAAATGTAGCCTGATTATTCACAGATATTGTGTTACCTACAAGTATACCCCCTGTTAAGTTGAGGTGAAGATAAAAAAGCTGACATTGAATGTTTTATAGCCTGATTTATTTTACAGGTAAAAAGTTTCAAGAATACACGTGATATACGTAATAATACGGTGTTAAAAAGTAATGCTATGAAGTGTTAAAATATTGAATAAATAATTACATTAAAGTAGTTATAGGTATAAGAATTGCTTACTTCAAGTACAAAAATAATGCGCAATTATAATATTTATACTAAAATAATTCAATTTTGGTTATAACCTGCTAATTTTCCCGCAGATGGGTACACAGAGAACATTTTGTCAAGGCACTCCGTTCTTTACTTTCATCCCGAATTCAATACATTAGGTAAATAGTGCGATTGGCTAAACCCATCTGCGTGATTTGCCTGTTCAGATAGGGTAAATATATATAAATTAAATATCAAAACAGATCAAACTCACAACAATTGTGTAAACAGTTTATCGCTGTCACGATGCACGATGGCCTTGAGTAGACTAGAAACAACTTCCAACTAAGTAGTTTGCAAAAAAAAAAACCATACGAACAAGCAAGAACGATACCTACTACATGTAAATATTTTAGTTGACTATATTTTTTTACACAAAATACAGGGACTGTGACTGTGACTTGTGACTTTCAACTATTAAAATAACTAAATTTTATAAAAAGTATTTTAATAAATTTATACACGGACCACACGAAATAGTGCATTGTACGGTGTACCGTATACACAAGTCTTACTTTACCTTTACCATACAAAAACCCGCGCGATTAGCATCAATTTAACGATCATTATTCCACATACGAAAGTATCAACATGACAAGTCAAGGCGACCGGCATGAGCAATTGTACCGTCTCCATACCTTCCTAATGTGTTGTCAATCATCGCTCTTCCAAGGCAATTTGTTGAATACTAAATTGTTTTTTGTTTATACCGTCTTACCGATGTACATATAATATAATAAAAGAACGTGTCTGGCTGAATACCAAGTAGTTGATGCGTCACCTCCATGTTTGGACTAACACTACTCTTGTCTATTCTCTAGCAATCTATTGGATATCGATATTCTTTTTTATTATTTAAGCGCTATTTAAAGTAAGATATAACAATATTTGAGGCCTATTATATTACCTATCTACTTCATAGCTTTTATATTTTTTTTTACTCATTCTTCGCCCATAATTCCGTTCTAATAAAAATACACACATTAGAGGGATTTGACTATAGAACAAATAAAATTCAATAGAACGTGTGAAATTAAAAATATTTTTTGCACAATTTTCTTATAATAGTTTATTAATAAGTTCCATTATAAGAATCTATTAAAAAAATTATATACGAAGGTAATTGCGTCAATCCATTTAAAAACAGCATGTCTTAGACTTGGAAACACTTATAAATGAAATTATTAGAACTTACATAACCGGTTTGATAATTTTGTTACTTCAATTTATTTTTGCTTAAATATTAGTTTCTTTATCTAGCCTTTAGATGTATATGAGTCGGCAAGTTGAATATAATATAGAGGAAACTTAGAAATCCGGTCAATCAAGAATAGCCAAATGGTTCAATTTAAGTATTTACAACAAAATCACAAAAAAAGAGAAACCTACTAAAATAAATGTACATCATTAATTGCCATCACAGGAGTTAATCCATACTTATTACATTCAGATAATACGTTACTAATTTAGTATGGCGATCGTTACTTATTGTGATAACCAGAGTTTTTATCTTGAATCGCATCGTAAATTTCACAGCTAGTCTGCGGTAGGCAAAGCGATAGATCTAGCAGTCGATTGATGGCTGATCGGTCACGTCTGTAGTGCACATATCGACTATTGATTAATTCGATTATACTGGCGCCTGACATGACGTCATTCTGTCACACAACTCATATTACAAACGGCTCTTTCAGTCTATAAAATGACAAATAAATTGTTTGCTATATAATATTCCCCTTTCTTGATATAGAAATAATACTTTATTTTTGTTTAAAAAAATATATTGTTAATATATTTCCTATGATATTGTCGTTAGTTCTTATGGATTACCAAGTTCCATGGGCTTCTACGTCTATTATGTGAACTTTGTGAAATAGTTAGGTAGTATTTAATTAAAAAAAAGAATAATACTAGAGCACAATAAATAATTAAGATAAATGTTGTTAGAGTTAGACACAAAAATGTTCTAATTGCTATGACACTATAGACTTTGTCTAAGGTCATCACCATAGACTTAACGTCTTCCGACCAATTCTTCTATATACCTCTGTAATATATCAGAACATTTTAAATTTAATTTTATAAAATGAAATAACTGATAATAGGCTATGCAAGTATTGTTTGCACAGACCCTGTGGCATATTTGAAAATAGACATAGTACAACGGCGAATTCGGTCTGTAGACCGGATGCGCCGTGTTCACACACGCATATATTGTAGGCTTAGTCTAAATAGGACACGTTCCGGTGGAACGCGAAACCTTATTAAAATAGTGCCCAATAACAGGATTTCAATTGTACATTTCCGAAGAGAATTGGCTCTAAGTATTTTATATTTAGTATTAAAATATATATTTTGAAATCAGTTAAAAGTTAAATTCATTTTTAATTAGTAGTTGTATAAATACTCGTAATAGGTCAAATGAATTATTGTTTTACATGGTTTTTTGTTTTAAATCATATTTTAAAAGAAATTCCTTATTGAACGAACGTTTCTCTATCAAACCTATCTAGATAGACTATAAGCTTTGTCTTCAATAGAAATTAAAGTAATGTTTTTTTTAGCTACGGTATCAACAAGTAATAAATATAATAATTTTAGTTAACGTAAGTAAAATCTTGATATGCATGAAAAAGTTTTGCCCTGTTCTTGATATGACATGGGGTCACTGCTTATTGTGCATTTTAAACAAAAATACCTCTAATAATATACGCAATCTTCATAATATATGTCCATACAATCAGAACCTAAGGTCCGTGAATTTGAATATTTATATTAGGTGTATCTAGTAATTATAACACAGGTCCTATAATTCATTAGTATTTAGCACAGTGTGCTTTTTTCAGTTCTTCAATTATGGCGCTTCGAACGTGCCAGTAGAGGAGCATAAGTCACTTTGCTAATTTTGTATGGAGAACACACGAAGGAGATTGACCGATTGCATGTTAAAAGATATCCAGTGTGTGCTTTTTTACCGACAGTATGTATGTGAAGGTAAATTGTAAATGGGCTAAAACTGAGTAGTGAGTTCAATACAATCGAATCCACCGCCATCCCGTGTACAGATAGTCACATATTATATTATCAATATTCCACGATGAGTAATTGATACTGGGTAACTTAATTTTTTACAAAAAAGTTTAAAATAATTAGTTATTATGTATTAAAAGTAATTTCAACGTTATAACTCAGAGTATGAACGTATTATCGTAAAAATTATTTATAATAACTATTTATGATGAGAACGGCTTAATTATCTTCATTGGATGATATATCATTTTCCATATATTTATACTGTTTAATTGAAATGTATCGATGGACAATACTAAAACACAATATTAAGCCGACTTTTGCGCATAAGCCTTAATTAAATAAAATTGAAATGAAAATGCCAAATGGATTTTACGTGCTTTCATTAATGGTTCGTTTCGTATTATTTTCGAAAATTTATTATTGTATGCGTAATGCGCGACCATTATTCATGTCTTGTTTAATAATCTTAAAAACAACATGTTTTCATTACTGGCTGACTGCTGCGACTGCTACGACCAAGAACATTTAGTGAGCAATGACACTTGAAGCTCCTGTGTAAACTTTTAACATATATGACGAGTTATACTTTCTATAGCGTTTCTTGGTATTTAAGTATATTTTAGTACAGGATTGTAAGAAACTATAATGTGTCCCAAATGCCAAATTTTTTACTCAGAATATTTACCTACTACATTAACTGTTGACACCTTGCTTTATTTATTACTAATTATCATATAACCTTCGCTTCTTTCTCCGTAGTGTTAAAAAATATGAAAAAAACTCAGTACATTGTTATGTTACTATTTTTTTATCGTATACATCGTTAAGTTAATCAAGTTGATATATTACTTCGTTATTCTTCAGTCATTTTGACAACTAAATCATTATAATCATTAGCTGTAATTATAAATATCACTAAAAACGTAGAAAATGTCGTCATATTAGTTTTAGTCAATCAATCATAATACAAAGTATAATTAAGTCGGATGTCAGTTATACAGATCTGAAATAGATAGTATTGTTATAATATTAATATAAGAAATAAAGTGGAATTACAAAAGAAAGCAACGACAACCAAAAACAATGTGAAACAGGAGAACAATAGTGCTTCAATATCGTCCTCGAAATGTATAAAATATTTTGTAAAATTACTCAAGTGTTTAGTGGACAATGACTTCAAAACATTTGTTAGGGGACTGCGCAATTTTTTACGCGAAACACAGCAATGCGGTATGGTTCGCAGAAAAAAAGGAGAGATGAAAATAAACAGACGACGGCGAATGGCTAGAGAGAGCTCGAATTTTGAATACAAATGTAAATTAGTATCTCCACTAATTACCTCAGCGAACACGTCCAGGGCTATGTGTCTTACGGACTTAAGGGGGACGTTTAATTTTTTACAACGACTCGCTGAATCGGTCGCCCGTTTTCTCATTAGCTGCAAATCAATGAGTAATTTGTTGACTTTGCCCCAGTACGTGACCATAATGCTTTTATACTAAATTTTATGGTGTTTGATCTTCTCTTGTACTAATAAACAATTACGTTTTCTCATGTTTGACTTGACTTTACATTTTATTCTTATTTAGGTTACAAGGTTACTTATTAATAAGTAATTGTGTATATTTTTTTTTACTGCAAATATTGCATTATCTGAAAATGAATAGAAAGAAAATATTATAATGAAAAAAGATTATAAATATGTTTCATTAAAAAATAATTTTTAATTTCTTGAATTATTAAACTTAATATTCTTAACAATAAACTGTATCATAACTTATTAAGCATAATTAGCGTTAATATTAAAAATATTTGAAACAATATGGCAATAAATGCTTCAATAATTTGATGTGCCAACCCTCACAACACATCATTCCCGCTGCATATTTAACGCGTGTTCGGACGTCATCTGTGCGGTACACTTATCATCACCTCGCTACTCAAATCCACATATGACTTTTAATATTTGCGATGAAAATTGCGTTAGTTAAATTATAATTTTATAAATTGTAGAAAAAATTATATATATCTTGTAATATTTGTGTACCTAAACCGTTTTGTGGTGTTTGTTTAAATGCTTTCCCTCTTGTAATATGCGAGAGTTAATCAAGAATATGTTTTCTCTTATTATAAAATAATTATAATGTTATTAAAGTTATATTTACATGTGCTAATTAAATATTTCGAAGCACGCAGCAAAAAAGGACGAAGAAAACAAAGTATCAGTCTTAAATTCGCTCACCATGATTAATACCCTCTACAAAGAAATCGGCTTCAAAAACAAATTAGTCTCCGAATCCGGCTATGACATAAATGCAACGGCATAAAATCACGATACGCTAAACATACCGTTCTCAAGGAAAAAGTGGAAGCCCGCACTATACCGCTCGTTTTCTTGTAAATTGATAATCGTGGAGCAATGGTGCCACTCTTGTAGGTAGTTACCGCACGGTGAAGTCAAACTGATACAGATTACTTTTGGTCAACATAATTTGAATTCTTTTAATAGAAAAACCAACATTTTGAAATGCCAAAGTCTTGTTACAGTTTAAAATCGGACGTGATAAATTGTACGAAATCAAAAAGCGTTTAAAACAGCAGTCATTGATTTTATCAAATACATTAATATCCATCCATCGTCATCCTGGCGCAGTGGGACAGCATCCGATTGTAAACGTGATTGTTGTGAGTTCGATACCCACTTAGGGAAATAATTATATAATAAGATCTTTGGTTTTCGCGATTATTACACATTCTGAAATACAATTATTTTTAACAGGATTAATCGCGTGTATTTGTTTTTTTTTTTTTTTTTTTTTTTATATATATATAATATAGCTAGGTGAAAAATATCGGCTTTGTTTTCGTATAAGTTCTATTTGTTATTTATTACAAATATGTTATTATTCGAATTCTAGTGATAGGTAGAGAACGGAGTGTTCCAACATTGACTTCTTTTGACACTTTTCATTGTCTAACCTGCTATGCTATAAAAGCGAGAAGCTAAAAAAACATATGTGTGAATACCAGCGTATTGTATCAGTAGACGCTTGAGACTAAGATGTATGGTGATATAAAATATATAATTAAAAAGTACTTAAAATTAACAAAGTGTGTCATGAATAACTCGGTAACACACCGAGTCATGTAAATATCAGCAGCGACGGAAGTTTTTAGGAACGTTATCATCTTTTAATTTTCTCGCGCACAATTTGCAGAGGTGATTTATTTTAAAATTATGCCTCAAAATTTTATTTATAAGATGTACCGTGTTAACATAGGCGGTTAATTAAGTGAAATGGTAAATTTTTAATGCAGAATTCCCATGTGATAATGGGCTTGCTTTTTAAGTTATCTTAAAAAATACCGCAGTATTTTAAAGTATATTTATTCATTTGGTGTTACTCTATTTTATCTATAAAATAAACATTATAATAAATATCATATCATATTTATTATTATTTTGATATAAAACGGGAAGTGAAATCAAGAATTAGATCAGATTTGGAAACTATTTCCCATAGAGTATAACTATTATAATTTTAAATAATAAAAGCGCTAGTAAAATATAGCTAGTACATTTAGTAGTTTACGCCTGTTGGGTCATAATTATGTGCTCGAATCCTAATTGGAAGGGCCAATATTAAAAATATTCTTATAATAGCTTCTGGCTCAATAAATGAACAACTTTTACGAACAGTATATTCATTGTAAATGATAGCAATAAATGTAAAAGGCAGTAGGTTTGTTTGCTTCAATACTAGTCCTAAGCCGTATGCTAAAACTGTTTTGATAACTATGAAAGTACATAAATATATTCGTGGTATAAATAACTTCATTCACGGTTGCGAATAGTAATAATAGAGTGCATTGTTCCCATTGTATCTAATGTAAGAGACAATTACAAACGAGCAGACGAGGGGTTGAATACATAAATCAGACGACGAAATTTAAAATTTATTTAGACCCAAATGTTAACTTAATTTTTAACGAATCACTGGTGGCTCATTTGCTTATTATATCGTTTGTAATTTAACTCTACATTCGTTTAGACGAATGTTCCATTGTTTAAATTTGCATTTACTTGTGTTTTTCCAGTGGCAACTTGTCCATATGTTTTCGAAGCCCACAGATAGTCAGTCACGTTTCGTGTTTATTACACGACCTCGAGCGACAACAACAGTGTAAAACTTTCCATTCGCAAAGCATCAGCTGACCTGCACACTAATCATGTATGTACTTCAAGTTAGCTATTCATGATTATCTCAACTCCCACAATTTAAACTGAGTCAAACTGGCCTGCGAGCTCCATAAATTATTGTGTACTAAGAATCTTAATAAAGCGGCTCTGGCTTTTGTAATAAATGACGAAACAAAATAAGGACTGAATACTAAATGTTCGAAAGAGCCCCATATTATAAACAACATGTCGCATTCGCTTTGTCATTCGAAACGGCATACATGAATTTAGTAGCGATTAGGGATCTTCGCACTTCATACATAAAACGATAAATTGTCAAGATCCTGGACCTAACCTTACAATGTCTGGAAACAAAAAATATAATTTTATCACAATTTTAAGTTTTTAACTAACACAAGGACAATTAAGCGAAAGATTAGAACTAGAAAATGGTTTAAGTTTCCAGGAAGTCATTAAAGAGTCGTAACTAAAACCGCCTAAGTTTCAATTGTTATAAAACTTGTAGTGGAAAACTGAATTGTATATTTATATTGACATCTATTTAAAAAACACTGTATCAATATATTTGTTCTGTTACTTATTTATTTTCAAATAGATATACAAACGTCACTTTTGAATGAAAATACTACTAGTCAATAGCAAGAGCTTATAATTAGTGACAAAAATACATACTTTCATATAAGGGACTTTCTTAATATCTAATTAATATTATTATTAAAACATTTTTTATATTATTTGATAACAAAAAAAATAAATTATAATAACCGTATAATTTCAATATCGAACGCAAGGCTTAGCCTAAGGTCAAAGCGCTTAGACGGTTTCTACAAGGAGCGAATTAAAGTCCCGATGCATTAAAAAATTTTGTGCACTTGCTTAAAATGTTTTTCCATAATCTTAACCGTACGAGACTTTAAAAATGTTACAATAATATTATTATTACTTAAACATATAACCATAAATATATATTTGGAAATAGTGTTTAATTGCTATTAATAATGTAATACTGCAATTTGTACAAAAAATTTCTTCGTATCTAAACCTGCTTACCAACTCGATCCTAATGCTAATATTGATCTTCACTCTTGGTACAGTTTACTCACTGTTAGCATTAGACTGTATAATGCTTCTTTGCATTCTGTACGAAAAGACGTATTTCTTGCTAGTTTTGTATTTGTGCCAGGAAAAGCGCAACGAAATACCTCGCGAGGAATAGAAATAAATGTATTGAATGTATGAACGTAAACATGTTTACAGTCGGTGGCGCTCTTAAAAATACTAAAGAATAAATAATAAATTACAAGATGGATGTAAAATATTACGTTTCTAATATTTAGTTGGTGCTTAATAGCTCTTAAGATTTTGAAATGAAACTATTTTAACCGGATTGATTGCTCGCGTATAATTTTGGTATTCGAAAATACATTTTTAGAACCATTTTGCAAGAATTAAGGGCAGTAAGCGAGGCAACTAAGAAATCGTTGGCGGTAGTTTGAGATAATAATTGTATCAAATGACAGACAAGTGCCACCTCTGTCTACCTGTGACCACGGACTACTGTAAAGTGTTCGAAACGTCGGGTTCTAAAAATGTATTTTCGAACATTAAAATTATACGCAAGTAATCCGGTTAAAATAGTTTCATTTCAAAATGTGTAATAATCGCGGAAAATCAAAGAACTTATTATGTGAACTCTTAATATCTGTCTCCAGTTATATTAAATTAAACGTCATGTTCATCTACTTTGTTTTATATCTTTATGAATCATAATTAAAAATGTTCGTTTTGATGATCCGTATGCTTATAAAACAATCTGCAACAAAGATGAAATTTAATTCTCTATAGGTATTATATAGGTAACAGAATGTTTATATATATCTTTGAAATTACTGGATGGATTTACATGCAACCTTTTTGCTGTAGGTATAGCTTTTGAGGTGAGGCAAGACTCAAGTTATAATTAAATTGGAAAAATGGAACACCTGATAGAATAGAATATTATATTATAATTATATTATATTATATAATATAATATAAAAATATTATAAATAATAATAAAAATAAAATAGAATAATAGAATGACAATAGACCAGCTACACCATAAGATATAAGGAAATTGTGCTTAATTAAACTTGTCCAACATGATCGGTATTTTGAGACCGGTCATTAAGTCTATATAAACAAAATGACATGAAAATAAAAACGAGAAAGTATATAAATGTATTTTTATTTTTAGTTAAAAAGAATATTATTTACACACTTTACACTTCTAAACAAAAGTTAAACTTGTAATGCAACTTTGTACTTCAGACGAAAGGGATAATTTTTAATATCACCAACAAACACAAGAGCTAAAAATAACAATTTTATATGTTTCCACCATTTAAAGAGATGTATGAATAGTGTGGCTCGGTTGAAAAATATTATCCAGGCTTTTAAATCGACAAATAGCCACGCTGCAATTGACAGTGTATTAAACAGATGCCTGTATGCCAGAGTAGCAACTGTATCCTTACGTTAAGAGGATTTTACATAACGCTTGGTTATTGAATAAGCTAGGCTAGCTTTTATGTAAAATATGTATTGAAGGCACGTTCACGCTTTTTCCCGCAGGTTAAATTAAGAGAAAAGTGTCAAGGTAATGGAGTTCAAAGCCGCATGTTGCCTTACAAGAGCGGGAAAATGAAATTAATAATTCTTTTACTTAGACAGTCATACATAATGAAAAATATTAAAATTTCATAGTCTTACGATTATATGTTGAAATTTTATACGAAATTCCAATACGCTTACAATCCTTAGGGTGTAAATAGTAACAAATAACAAGAATTTCAAATATCCATATACTTATGTGTACGTATAGTACATTTATTTACATTATTACTTAAACATTCGACAATCTATAGGCGATGTTTATCTAAATCGCTTATATTTACTAAAAACATACCAAGCGAGTGGCTTTGTAAAAGTCCCTTTATGCCACCGTATTTGTCACGGCGCCTAGCGGGTTGCCAGCTAAGGAACTTTTTCTTTGATAGAGTTCCAATAAATCTGCGCCAAGATCGGCAATGCAGACGTGCTCCGTGGATTTAGAAAATATTATTTTCCTAGTAAAACTTAGTGTATACTTTCTACGTGATAGATTGGAGTTTAAAATGTTTATAGAGGCCACTATGGCGCAAAGAGTATATTTTAATTATTTTCATTTCTGCGCTCTAGTGCTTACGACAAAGCACAGCGTTGGGTTCTGCCAGTCAACACGCAATGTTTCGATGCCGGGTAATTCAGAATTAAATAAAAATAATAATTGTCTGGACATACGTACCGAAATTTCTCCATTTTTCGAATGTGGACATAGAATCGAGGCTTACCAGAGCAGAGATATAAAAATAATTTTAATACATTTATTCCTCCGAGTGGGAATCGAACCTACAACCACTGGTGTTTACAGTCTGACGTTATCCCACTGTATCACGATGGCCTTAAATTGTACATGTACTTGTCTAGAAAGTCGATTAATTAATATATAAAGGAAAAAATCAGTTAGTGACCAAGTTGTGGATGGATAGTAAATAATATAAATGTACCTTTAAAAATTTTATATGTCCCAAATTAAAGATAATTAAACTCCATTATTTAAAAATATCTCTATTATCTTTTACAAAAAAAAAAACACAGTATTATATGTGTTTTGTAAGTTTATTTTAGCGGGCTTAAAGACAATAGCAATTTTTCAAAATAATGATTATGAAGATGTATAACTTGTTAAACCTACCGTACCGCTATTTATCAAATTTATTCGAGTGTAATACATTCCCTAAATACAATATTTATATATTATCGGACAGTTTCATACTTTGTTCACGATGTCCTCTGGAGCGCTTTACTCGTCCATTTTAGTCGGATCTGCGAAAATTCTTAACCTTCCTCTATAAGCTTTATCTTTGTACAAATAAGAGGAATATAACGGGCCTCATTTCATTGGTCGACCAGATACGCGAAGTAGTGAATATGAATAATGCATTTTTGTTTTGGATTTTTATGAGAAAAGTTTTGATTATTTTCAGTTCGGTGGCAAGTAGGTACGTAATATAATATCAGAGACTCTTCGATGCTCGGCTCAAATAATAATTGGCAAAACTCTCGTTTCGAAGGTAGGAATGGATCGCCTCGCAATAAATTTAAAGTGAGAAAGTTATTTGTGGTTCATAACAATTGATTTACGTAGGAGATGGAAGAAGATGTTTATTTTATTCCCTTTAAATAAAGTTAGACATATAATATTTTAGTTCAAGTTGAGAATAAATTGATTTCTCGTTAAAATTGTAAATGTTAGTTTTATAATCTTCTAGGAAATGTTAAAATTGTACAAATTGTAATTGTTCAGTCTCTCGCGTTTTCGTAAATAACAAAGGAGGGTGAGTAGTCTGAGAGAATCTAGTGTCAAGACTCCGATCCCCACTTTCCGCCTGAATTCGAGACATTGTGTATTGTAGCAGTCTAGAACGGAGAAATGAAAATTATTTATATGTAATAATTCCCCCGGGTGGTAATAGAAACTACTACCACTGCGCCGCGATGACCACTTTATACATTTTAAGCCATACACGTTATTATAGAGTAAATAATCCGTAATTACAATTTATTATGCAACACAATTTTTAAATCCACCTGTATCAAACTTGTTTATTTACATGTGGTAAGAATATTTTATTTATGTTTGTTTATAATTGTTTTCGTCGCGCCTTTCGGGGGTATAAATCAGGCGCTATAGGGAGCCGCGAACGGGATATAATAAAACGTACACAAATAAGTAAGCACTAAATAAATCGATCTCGCCACATTTATCATGTTAGCTATTGTTTTCAGTGAGTAGACGCATGTTTAAGTTCAAATACATTTCTTTTATGGCACAACCTCTATTTTAATAGGACTTGAAAATTTTAACTGAATTACGCAATATTTTTTATATAATCTATAAGTAACTATAAACTTGAAATTTGAATAACTATTTATACATACGAAGCCTCCTTGACACGTTGACTAAGCAACGTGTATGTGTGCAATATTTGTTTTATTAATTTAATGTATTTCTAATGCTTTTAATAAAAGTATTACGTTTCTGCACTTCTTCTCTATTCAAATTTTAATTTTCTTACTCCATCGTCTGTATATTTTATTCGTAAAAAGTTTTTTCTTTATTTATTAATATACAATTGCTTTAAATATTAATGTTAGAAAAAAACTTAAAAATTACAATCTTTGTTTTTTTATATATAAAAATATTAAATTATTTTACAATCATAGAGGCCTCTATAATATAATCATAATTTGCAAGTCAAACATTTTTTTGTTACCGGATTACTCTGCTAATGTAGGCAGAGAGAGCCTAGTTAAGACACTCCACTTTCCGTCGGAAACCGAGACATTGCGTGTTAAGTGGCTGAACGCCACTATTTGTCTTGTAACCATAGCCGAGAAAAAAATAATAATTTAATGATTCCCTCGAATGGGAATCGAACCCACAACCATCGAGTATACAACCAGACGCTGTCACACTGTGCCACGATGGCGATACATATATCAGATTTAATTTCATCTTAAATAATGAAGTTATATTCAGAGGTGAATATATTTATTAGGCTTCATATACTTAAAGTGTACAAAAAAATAAGCATCAACAAAACATCTTAATATATTCGTAAATGTACAAAAAAGTAATATATTATTTCCTATATAGATAAACGATACAAAATAATGTTCACGAACTTGTTGCACTGCTTTGCTATGACCAATACACTTGAAACTAAATGGTTCGTATTTATGTTTTCTGTCCGTTTATTTATCCGGCAATGATTTTACATGCTCGATATATCTGATAAACATTTGGAGCTCACACTCATACGATTCACAGCTTCCGATAAGAAACTTGGCGTGATGCTTTAACTGTTTACAGAGTACAGACAATGCATTCGTATTCTTTTGTAAGTATTTTGATTCTTACATTTATTTTGATTACAAAACGTTTAAAAGTAAATTATAATCTAGTGTCGAGACACTCCGTTCTCGACTTTGCCTTACCAGGGCAGAGAAATTAATTATATAATTGTACATATTATAAAACGAAGTATCTTGATTGCACTTGATATCATAAGGAATATAAACTGTATGTGCTTGTCTGTTCAGTTTGAATACACTAAGTTAGTTAATTAAATATTTTTCTCTCTCTACATTATTTTGTTCTGAACTTTACAATATTTTAGACACATTTATGTATTAAATTAAACGAAACGTACAACACTTGAAAATTTAAATATGTATAATGTAATATTTCTAGAAGTAAAATTTAAATTCCCACTACACATTTAAATGATACCATAATAGTGTTAAAATCGAAATACGAACAAATACACATAATGAAAATAAAAAAAAAAATTCTTAAGCAATGAGATTTGTTGTTTTGTTTCTAGGTCATAATCTAAAACAAGAACTTAAACCATACAAACTAAATACTTATGTAAACATGTAAATTATGTACTAAAAGCTGGCACGTACGTGCTCGTACTGTCTGTGAATAGACGCTTGACGTGACATTAAGTGACGTTAGGTACATTGCATACTTATTACTGAAGAGCTCGCATACTCATGGAATATTTTTGCAGTATTGTTATGTAGTAAATATTCCCAGGAACTTGCTTTTGATAAAAGTGAAATTTGATATAAAAAATTCACTCATGTATCATAAGATGAATACAATTTTATCTTTAACTTTTGCTTGTTTATACTTAATTAGATTTTAATACCATTATTATTGAGATACAGTAATAATTTTTAGTAGTATGTATATAAAAATGTGGACCTAAACATCGTAATTTTTTTTTTGCAGATATTATTATTAATTGGATTGGATTGGATTGGACATTATAAATATTAATATACGTATATATTAATAATATTAAAAATTACAAGTCTTTTTTTACATATATATAAATATTCATCCGAGTTATATTTGTTTTTTTTTCCAGCATTGTAGAGTAGTCAGAGAGAACCTAGTGTCAAGATACTCCATCCTCCATTTGCCACGAGAAATTGAGAATTAAATTGCGTGTTAAATGGCGGAACTTAACGTCACGCTTTCTCTTAGATACCATAACCAATCGCATTTACAGTCAGGCGCTGTCCCACTGCGTCACGATGGCCTCATAATTTGTTCTTATTACTCTAATAATATTGTGTGGCACCTTTTAAATAGCCAGTCTATCGTCCTTTTTCAGTATTCCATATTAGGCACCTTTAGATTTTCAAAGATCTATTCCACCTGAGGCATTACATTAAAATATTTTTTTAGATTTTTAACAAAATAACATATGATAAGATATATGTACCTGCATATAACTTATTTTACAATCTATCGAATCCAATTAAAATGTTCAGTGAGTCTGATTAAGAAATTTGGTATCGATTACTGAGATGCGCGACTGGGCGTGGCTTTTGTACGTAATGATAAATGAATACCGATTCATAATACAATTATATAAAATATTAACTCATGTAGTAATAAAGGATCGTTTAAAGAAATAATTTAAATTCAGGCTAATAAATGCAACTTTGCTGTATCATGTCTGAATTATCCTAATTTTTTGTTGTTGTGAATATAACATTTATTAAAGAACAAAATGTATGCAATTTCAGTAAGTAATATTTAATCGGAATTATTATTGTTCAAGTGATACCCAGTCGACAACGAATGTAGCTTATATCAACGTAAAACATTCAAATGCTTTCAACCATTGTCCTCTGCGGTGGCCAATTCTACTAAATTTATTTGGTAATACTTTAACTAATAAAATTAATAATATAAAAGGGTTTCAAACAAGAAGATAGACGTCTCCGTAGTGCATTTGGGACATGTCCAAGCTACGGTTATATAGTTTTCAGCCTTGTGGCGATATTTGTAAGAAAAACTCAATTGGAACACTTAGCATTTTTCAGTCAAATTACGAGTGTAAACAGAAGGCTTATAATGAATTAATATGTCTCTAGGGATTTTATTGTTCTGTGTTAATTAAACAAAACTTCCTAAGATTATTATTTTTTCAGCTTTACGCTTTTCTCGCATAGCAACATATAATTAAACTTACACTGAATTTTCTCAGATTATTATTTTTTTTCCTTCACTTTTTCCGCACAGGCTAGGCAGAGAAAACCTAGTGCCTAAAACCGACTTTCAGCTAGAATACAAGACATTCGTGTTGAGTGGCGGAACAGAACGCCACGCGATGTCTTGTCCAGACCAGAGCGGAGAAATGAAAATAATTTAAAATATCCAAATGGAATTGAACTCAAAACCATTGCGAAAATAGTCAGACGCTGTCAAACTGCGCCACGATGGCCTTATCATTTTTATTTTTATACCTAATAATGTATTGCAGTTATTATAACAACTACATTTCATAATGTAGACTCGCCTTAAGCTGCTAAGATTGAGCGATTAAACGAGTAATTAAGTATCGACGCTCATTCTGTCGTGGCGACTCCCAAATTTGCATGTTAAACGAAGTTTTACTTTTAATTTTATTTTGCACGCCGTGTTGAGTATTGCGTGCGTTGCACGTCACACACTTGAGTTGTACACATTTTTAACTTTATCAAAAGGCTGTACGGTTTAATATGAGCTTAATATAAATTCTTTTAATTGTATTGTCCGCTCCAGCTTAAGGCGTAGAGATTGCATGCATCGATTTTGCAAAGCCACAATTTAAAGTCAGATAACTTTGTCAAAATCGAAAGCAAGAGCGACTACACGATAAACGTTTAACAGTCCTTAAATTATATTGAACCTAGGGATTGGAACTGGTTTTGCTTGGGTAAAATGAGTTTTACGACACATCCCTAGTGTTCTTTTTTTTACTAAATGTAGAAATATAATCGAGTAAAATAGATTTACTCGAAACCTTAAGTGAAAAGTGCATATCTCAAAAAAAATACCTTGAACTCCATAGACAAAACTAGATACATTTTAGAATATAAAAGTTACTTCCTTCTTTTTGTTTAATGCAATTTAGCGTTGGTCACTTCGTTAAGCGTGCTCTTACAGGGTAAGGAAATAAATTACATACTTACGTCGGTAAGCCATATTAAGCGACCCCAATTAGTCGAGATATAATATATCTTTATATAATATATATTTTGTGTCTAGGGGGGAATCGATTCTGCGTTAGTGGGCAGCGGTCAAGTATTAAAATATTTGGGGGAGTCAAATCTCATCATGATTGAATTTGCGTTTTCACTGACCCTTTGTGGTGCCCTTTATTCTAGTTATAGTCTACATGAATATTTAAATTTTTTTTATATAATTAAATATTTCTTCTCATAAGAAATATGGTAGTTGACAGACTGATCGATATAGCTTATTGATAAATATTTAAGGCTAACAAAAAAACAAAATGCGTAGATTAGATATATACCTAAAAAAAATCAAAAACTAAAGTATTTTCATTATTGATTGTTAGAATACATATTAAACTAAGAAACTTGTATTAAAATATATAGTTCGTATTATAGTTGACTGTAAACTCGATTTAAGTGAGCTTACATCGAGAACTTGTAGTAAATTATAAGCATATGAAATAAATCTAGAGGCTGTACACAAAGCGTGCGGGAGCCCGATAGCGCATCCAAAGCCGGAGGAACGAAAATTAGCATTTTAATAAATACACACCCTTTGCAACATACCGTCTATAAATCCACACTGATCTTTATAATCAAATTCAAACATATTACTGTTATTTTGTACGTGAACGTGAAAACCGCAGCGTGAATTGTTTTATTTCTCATGTTTTTCCGACTAAATTTGTATACACAAATATAAATTACTGTAGTATTTTTATTTTGTAACTAAAAAGTCTTAGCTTTTTGTACCATAACGATTTATGGCTAATATGGTCTACTTGGGACTTTTCTTATTTACTGTGAGTTTTTCCCTTGAGTTCGCAATGACAAGACTGATTATGGTGTAATTGTAATTTCGTTAATAACAAAAAATGTTGTAAAAATAAACGATGTATAATTTTTTTGTTTTCTACGCGTTGTAATGTTGAAATTATATTCATTATATATAACACTATATAATATACGTAGGTACAAGTGATTTTTAAAAATAATTTATTTCTGTGTGAAATAAACGCGTAAAAACTTGTAAAAGAAGCAGAGAACATATTCTTACATTACTTTTCCTACATTAGTTTTTAAGAAAATTAGCTTAACATTTTGTAAAGATATATGAATAGGTCGATAAAATTTTATCCTATATCTAACTGTCAAAGGAAATTACAAAGACTTACATTAGAATTACATATAATATATTATATGTACTAAAACTGGCAAATATATATATAAATTTCCTAATGGAAGGCCACAGTACTAAAACATATGTAACTTGAGTACAATATACATGGTACTATTAAGTTAAGCGAGTGGATCGCGGTCATCGTAATCTTGGATAAGGGCTGCTGCATAAATCAAGGGGTGACGCCTCGGGCCTTCACTTTATCTACTGCGGGTGACGCTGGCCCAACACGGAATAGAGACACTAGAAAGGACAGGAGTATAAATAATTGTCTTAATGTCTTGGTGGTAATAAAAAAAAATAGTCCATCTGTTTGTACGCGCACATCTTTGGAACTACTGGACGGATGTTGACCCTAGACAGGGCTAAGGGTACAAGTGACGTATAATCACCAAATAGACCAGCTAAACTATAAGAAATAAGTAAAAGCCGCCCAGAAAATACTTGTTGGTATTTTTACGTATGGTTGTTCATTTCTTCTCTCGGGTATGACAAAGAGTTTGTTTTCAATACGTAACGTCTCGAAATCACTAGGTCCTCTTTGTCTGCCGAAAGAGAAAAGTGTTAACCTGAAACAAAAATTACAATCGTCTGAGACATTTGATGTCGAAGTTTTAGAGACAAGAAAATGACTAATAAAGGTTAATAAAATTTTGGGTTCAAGTTTCAATGACAATAGGTGGTAACAGAATTTTGAACATCAACTAGTATCTAAATATTCTATGAACATTTGATGTGATATCGAAAATAGAAATGATTATGAGGCAGATAGTGATGGGGCTGTATTTGTTTATAAAATTATCATTTTAATAGAATTATTTTTATATTTAGATATGTATTTATTTAGAACTTTTATGGAAACAGGAAATGAAACGCCTACAATTAGTAGGCAATTATTGAAAATTAACTATTAAGTTGTGCGTATATACTATTGAATATATACTATTGAAAATTATGTAATGAAACAAAATAAATGAATGGAGATGGAGGCTTACAGGGGAAAAAGAATAGCTCTGCATGTGGTGTATCTAGGTGTGTAGAAGACTTTTGACTGCGTACCACGTCAATACATGTGGTGGACATTACAATTTACAGAGTATTTGCGCGAGTCGGTTAAATGTAGAGTACAAAAGGAGCCTCTTGAGGGGAACTTCATGCTTTAGAATGGTTGTCTTAAACGAAATGTGTCCTAAATCGAGTTTGCTTGGACTCTGGACTATCCATATAAGTCCTGAATAAACCGTTAAGTGGACAAAGTTCAAGTACTTTTGATCGATTCTACAGGAGTCCATACGCATCGATGACTAGGTGCAATCATGGGTACACGCTGCTTGGGCCGTATGGTAATTGGTCATATGTGTGATCAATTACCGTAAAGTACCGTCCAAGCTCAAGAGACTCATAAACAAGAGCACAATCTGACCGGTTCCTTTCTACGGAAGCGAACGTCGGCTAGCGCTGTCTCGGCGCACCCAATTACGCATTACGTCACCGAATTGAAGATGCTAAGGTGGATGTGTGGTGTTATGCTGGCTGAATGCACACGAAACGCACTCATTCGAGGTAATATTGCAATCCATGCCATAACGGATAAGGTCCAAGAGCGTCACCTGAGATAGTATGGCTTGAGATAGCTGGGCGTTGTGTCGGAAGATTATGCCTTCATACATCTGCCCCTGGAGTTAGAGCTCCCGTGAGCCGATGACGCGATGGCTGGACGTCATAAAGCAGGATATGAGAGCCAATGATGGTGTTGACATCCTCTATGTTGAAAACTAAGAAGTTAAGTTAAAAGGCAGACCCTGGCTAAACTCTGGGATCAATGCCAGTAAGCAAGAGGATCCGACATTATGATAGTATACAAAAGATACCATTTAAGCGCTTATATTTATGGGATGTAGACAATATTGTCCACATTTTATATTTAAAACAAAATAATCACTGCTAAAAGTAAGTTTAGAAGCTATTTTATTATTGTATATTTCGTATTTTTGAATTGAACACCCTTGTGAGTCTCGAAAGCTCTTACAAAAAGCCAAAAGTGTTTTTCTTTCATTTCATTCATAATTAAAAGTAGCAGCAACACATTTGTAAAATTATTGTGCCCTTTAAAACTATAATAAATCGTCTTCGCTTACACTTTAAGACTCATTATTGAGTTATTTAATAGCATGGCTCGTGACTAAAGAGGTTGTATTCATTAGAAAACCTTTTAATTACCCTATTATTGAACAATCAACACCTATAAAATCGATCAAAATATACATAAATACCATATACGTGCGCTTTAATCCGTAAATTATTCATTCATTAATATTCAATTTTAGCTTTTTATAAGATTTAAGAACGTCATTTAGGTTGAAATTCTTCCTATAAAGTTTGTATTGTTGATTTTCATGTCACAAATGTAGACACTTGTACATTGTATGCGGTAAAATTTATGGTTAATTGGTATGTTTGTCAGTCTTAGGCATTTTTCATTTTACGAAAATTACTTGTACAGAGAGGTATGAAATTTATACTTAAAATATACATGGAGAAGGAATGCATTTAGTCTGGATTTTTTACAATAATACATTAAAATAATACCTATGTGTTTTACATACACGTGTTTTACACGTCAACGGGTCTTCTATACTATACATAAGTTGAAATCTCCATACGAAGTTAATTTTAATTTGGCAAGCTTTAGTATGACAGGATTCCATTTTTAAATTTAAAAATGTATTATTACTTAAATAAATTTAATTTTTTTGTGTTGATAGTAAAACGATGTCTAACTTTACAAATGACGTGTTCTTATAGATAAATTACCATTAAAGAGTTGCAATTTTCATAAATAATAAAATTTCTCTTCCACAAGACTTAGTTCCATGTCCCGTAATTGCGGCCCGCCTCGCCCCTGAACACCTCTGACCTCCTGAAACTTGCAGCCGATCACAATAATTTATTAACGTGCCGCGATTTAGTGCAGCCAAGACAATGGAAAAGTCTTAATTATTTATTGATAGACTTAAAGTAAGGACAATTGTGAATTAGTTTTATTGTCGGTTCCTTATCGGTGGCGCAGTCCAGCTCTGTTATTTTGTACGTGGTTGCTTTTTTGGCTTCACGGGCAAAGACCTCTAGCGGAGTAGTCGCCAGACGCTACAGTTCCTGCATACTTCTTTCGCCTCGCTCACTGTCATCTATAACCATACAGTTTTATATAGGTTCAAATTTGGTTTAGGGTTTAAAATATTTTTGTGATGTAGTTATTTCTTTGGTCCAGTTAAACAAATTGTGGCGTTAGGTATTTTAAAATAAATTGTTAGTTTTAATGTTTGATACATTCATATATTTTTCTTAAATTGTCTATTTTGGCACCTTTTTAGTAATATTTCAAAATATTTGTTATTTACGGAATTAATTAAATTATACTATTTAATATGTATTTAATAAAGTTTATTAATATTTATTCATCACCTCAAAGTAATAACAATAGAATATTTTAAATTACTTCATGCGGAACTGCTCGCATTTGTTTTGATTTTTTTCTGAGTCAAGTTTTTGTTGCAAATTGTTATATTTA